>PYWC01000006.1:3046989-3125883 GCA_003182015.1 Tuber magnatum
AAAAAAAAAAAAAAAAAAAAAAAAGCGCACACATGACGGATACAAAATGGAAGAAAGGAGGGAAAAGAGAAAAAGAAATGCGAACTTTGTACATGAAGGTTATCTATCCCTCTGTTCTGCTCTACTCGGCTCGTGCCGCAATCACTCACTTCGTCCATCACCAAACCCGAAAGAAAAGAGAGATGGAAGGACAAAAGGGGGAGAACAAAAACAACCTTTTTCTACAACGACAGCGCCCTCCTTTGCGGCGTTCGTGTTGTCCCTTCCCCTTCCCCTTTCCCTTCAGCCGGGTACTATGTCCACACTCCCCCCGTATAAAGAGGAGAGGACATCCGCGGGGAACAGAAGGAAATATCTGAGGACGGGGAAAGGCGTCGAGGAAGGAAATTATATGAGAAGGGAAACGAAAAGGAAAAAGGAAGCACAAACTTTCTACAATCAAACCGGATCACCAACCCCACCCCGTCCCGTCCTCGAATTTCCAACCAGCCAGCCCCAACACCTGCAGAAAAAGGGGGGGGAAGAGGAAAAGATGCCCCAACGCTAACGGGATCACATAAGAAGAGGGGGGGAATAAAGAAAGAAAAGAAAAAAGCCTTTGATAAAGAAAAACCCCAAAGAAATTCGTTCCTATGATAGGTGAAAAAGAAAGAATAACCTCCGTTAGATCACCGATTATGCAGTCTTCCCAAGCCATCATCGCTATCGCTATCCTCGTCCTCCGCCAGATCAGTCAATCCCACAGCAGCCTCGTCGTCCATCTGATGCCTCTCCAGCAACCTGGCTCCAATACTGCTCCGTGACCCGCCAACGTCCGAGCGTCGCAGCTGCATGCTTCGTCGAACCTGCAAGCCGGTGATGCCATCCGTGGGCACCCCTTCGCCGTACGACGCCGATCCATTAGCTGCTAGCCGGTGGCCATTAGGGTCAGAGCGGGAAAGATTGAGCAGGTAGACACCCCCGAAAATAACCAAGAACCCGCAAAGAAGCGAAATGGTGTTAACGGGATCGGTGGTATTGAATCCCTGAAAGAGGATGAAGGATGCAATCAAGGTAGCAGTGGTGAATGTAACATAGTACAATGGCGTCACTCTGTCAAGTATTAGCACACCGCCTTATCGCTGTGGAAGTCTCGGGAAAGAGGCAACCAACAATGAGCTCGAAAACTGACTCAATGCCTTATTGAAGTAGTTCATCTGCGTCAGGATGCAGACCGCCACAACTATAATAAAGACATAAGTGCTTGGATGCGTAAACTGGTTATTC
Organism: Tuber magnatum; assembly: GCA_003182015.1. NCBI lineage: Eukaryota > Fungi > Ascomycota > Pezizomycetes > Pezizales > Tuberaceae > Tuber > Tuber magnatum. The sequence goes on from PYWC01000006.1 coordinate 3,048,256, forward strand.
CCCGCAAATGTCAATTTGACAGCAATTCCAAAAGCCTTGGAGCTCATGACCGTCAAAGATCCAACACTCCCGCAGATCGAAATGTAGATTAGGGGATTCTTTTTTCCGTACTTGGGGGACACTTTGTAGATCATTATGGAAGAAAACACCGACACTATGGCAACGTAGGCCAAAAAGCCTGAAGGGCAAACCAGTCAGATTAAGCTCCGGAAACGTGCAGCCCACCGGAAAGACTGTAATTACCGGGTTGAATCGCATAGTGCAGGATCTCATCAATCGTCTGAATGTCCTCATCTGGGGGAGCATGCAGAACAATAATGACACTCCCGATCAAGCAAATGGCGCACCCTAATTTGCCCAACACCCCGAGCTCTTCCCGAAGAAAATGTGCCCCTAGTACCGCACTACGACCATCAAACAGTTCCAGTTAGATAGCACCATTCAAAAAAAAAAAAAAAAAAACCCCCCGTTCTAGCCCCGGATAAACCCACCCAACTAATACGCTCAGCGCTCCTAATGGTGTCACTAGAATGGCGGGGGCAAAGGCATATGCAGCAAAGTTTGCAATCTCTCCCAATATCACTACAATCCAAGTCGAACGGAATCCCGATGTTAGTCCAAACAACCCGTATACGAATTGAGGGCCTCTGGTTCAGCGGGTCTCCTACTTGTTATCATCCCTACCCACCATATAGGATTTTTCAAATACTTGAAGCCTTCCCCTTCAAAGCCGTGTCTATCCGCAGTCTCTATTAGCCCCTAAGCACAGCCTCGGTGGGCGCCGGGTTAGTTCATATTCGCAGCGAATCAATAAACTCCGCCGGGGGTGGCTACTTTTTTAGTTAATATGAAGCTTGTTCCTGCATCGATAAAGGAATCAGCAATCATACGATAACGGCAACAGCGGCAGAGGGGAGGTATTGACAAACCTATAGCCATACTCGAGGTGATAGCGAGGGCAAGCCCGATATATCTACGCCGCATTCGCGCCATCAGCTCACCAGTTCCCTCCCGTATGCTGTGTATGGGAGAGGGGGCGCACTTCTCCTCTACCAGCATCTTTGCCGTTTATTTCTAACCCAGCAGCCCAGTCTAAAATCAATGCCGTCGTGCGCGCCCGTAGACAACAGAGCCCAGAAAAGGCGATCGAGCAAAGGGACTAAGAATATCCTACCCCCCCCAGAGCGATCACCGGAACCGAAGGAGAGGAAATTAATCGTCGTTGCGGCGGCTGTAGTCGTCGATCGCGGGGAAGGGGATATGGGGAAATGAAACGAACGAATGGTGTCGGTGTAGACGCCGAGAGTGAGCGATGAGCGAAAAGACCAACAGATGTCGGTGGAGTTGTCGGTGAGGTGCGTCGCTTTCGCTTTGTGGATCGACGACACAGTTGGGGTCGATTCGGTCGAAGAAGGGATACGAGGATAGAAAAGAGCGTAGTAGTAGAAGGAGGCCGAGGCCACACGCAAAAGACGGGGGGATGTTCTTGCCCTGAGTACTGGGGTAGAATGAACACGAAACTCCTCTTCCGTTGCAAAGCTGGGGGGGTCTAGGTGCAAGGAGGCTCTAGGTTGGGTTGGGCTTGGGCTCGAAGGGGGAAGAAGAGAAGGTGGGTGAACCAACCAACAATAGCTTTCTTTAAGGTTCCCTGTGAGGGGGAGGGGGGCGAGTCCTTTTCTTTGTTTCCCACCTTTCACGAATCACGAACCCGCATGAGTCGGGGGAGGGGGGTCCAAATGGAATCAGATGGGTGGGCAGAGGCACGAAAGAAGGGAGATGACTAGCGGTTAGAGTAAGAAAAAGAAAAGAAAAATAGATGGATAATATGATGATGGGAGAAGGAAATGAAGGTTCGTCCCTAACGTGAAGGGAGGAGGGGAGAGAGAGGAGGGGGCGGGGGGGAGGAATGGTTTCGTTCCCTCCAAATACTGTAGTCCGGGTAGGGTATATAAATTATGGATGGATGGATGAATGTACTGTACGGTGCTGCACTGTATCATACAGTATCATACTCGAGTACCGGTACTTGTATGGATGGTCTGCGGGAAAGGTGGTCTTTTCTGGCTGTGTGTGCGAAATCTGCGAGTTGGCGATCTTCGCGCACGGTACAGGAACCCGAACCTTTCCTGGAATGAACGAGTGAATGGATGAACGAGCGAATGAATAAGAAATTATTGTCATCTATTTTTGCAACAGGTCCAGGCCGTCACTGGCTGATCAGAAAGAAAAAAGGGGGGCTGAAAATGTGTCTCCCTTCTTGTCCTTCCGAGAGCCCTTACCCTACAGGGACATCCGCGAAACTCACAAGAATATTATCATGATGATATTATTATTATGAACCTACAGTCTAGCCCGCAATAACCATCCACGAAACCAAACCCAGGGACCACCGCCAGGAAGCAAAAGCGGAAGAAGAGGGGGAAGGAGGAGGAGGAGAAGGAGAAGGAGAAGGAGAATCATCTTTCACACAACGTTTCACCCTCTCCTCACCCATCGACCATCCCCTACCGGCACCGTATTGTACCCCATCGCACCTGCTCCATCCGACTCCACACATTCCCAGATTAGCGAAATGATATCGCGCTATCCCAAGCCTGCTCACGCGAGACACTTTACAAGTATGATATGATCAATGTGCATTCACTATCGAACACAGCATGCGATCGTACAGCATCAAGCACGATATCCCAAAAACCCCAAATTCCATGCCGGATTTCAGATGGCCACCAAAAAAGCCCAGAAAATAGCGCCATCGAAAATCAGCGTTAAGACTTAAAAAATATCCTGACAACAACTGATGACCGGATTCTGGAAAAGTATGGAATTTGGATGAACAGTAGACTATGATACGGAAAGTCACACGGCACCCCGACGATGGAGGGCTGAACACCGGCGCGATACACGGAAGCACTCGGCTATGACACGCTACCCCGTTCAGTCAATCATTCGCGGGGCAAACCTGCACTATGCTTCCCGAAATATATGGTGCTATCGTATCATACCAGCATGGTACGGTAAGGCTCGGGACTCTTGCACCACTTTGTCGGGTATGATAGCGTTTTGTGCCGAGTTTGATGGTTCGAACCCTAAAGAAAGATGGGTCTACTCGAGTATGATACCGGTAATTATCATATGATATAATGTCCTACAGAAGCTCTCTGGGACGGAGTTTGCCGGGATAGCCGATCATGGAAAATCACTCGACTCGTTGGCTAATGGCCGTTGTTGAAAATTCTGACCGATCAAGGAGGAATGTCAACGATTGTTGTGGAGATTTTGATGGAACTGGAAAGTATGAATGAAGAAGGAGAGAATGAAGTTGATCTGGTATACAGAGAGTAGAGCAAGGGGAAAGAAAGAAAGAAAGAGGAGATAAAGGTTGATAGTAAGAGATAAAGCAACCAGAGGAGAAGGAACAGAAGAGGATTAACCGTGTCCAGTTGTTCAGGTGGGAAGACAAGAAAAACAGGAGAAAAGAAAGCGAACTTAAGGCAAGAAAAGAAAAACGTGTGACCAAGACACCAGGGGTATGTAAGCACTTATGTAAACCTGTGTGTATCCATCTCTCCCATCTGTAATAATTCTCATATGTTCAACAGCCGTCCCTCGCCCGGGGGCCGGGAGGGGAATGTGTCGTATCATAGGATGGATGAATGGGGGAAGAGCGCTAGCTGTGGCTTCAAATTATGGTGCCGGGATTGTATTGGGTGATGCGCTTAGTGCATGCCCGCTCTGACCTAGTTTGACGCCATCGATGGGTGATTTTTCTGGTTATCCGAGTTATGGGATCGCGAAGTACTAGGTATTATACGACATCTACGAGTAATCTCGCCGACTCGAGCGCAATCATCCGCATCGCCCGATGTTACCCCCCCCCCCGAGTATGATGCCCAAGGTATTTCCATCTATTAGCGCATACAAGTGACCGCTGCATAATAGGGAACTTGTGCCTGCATTACAGTATCCCCAACTTCAGAGTACAGTACTAAAAAAACGCAAGGAACTCACCCTTATGTTTTAACAACAATCCGACACTATTTTGCTGCATCACGAGCATCGAGTGCGGGTGGAAAGGCGGTCAGATTCAACGCACGCGAGAGAGAGAAAAATGATAATCAATACAAAATTTCCAAACATCCCCCGGGGTGCCGTGTCCACGCTTCAGTGTGCAGCAGCCAAGCTCCTGCTTTCCAACTCTCCGATAACCGCCCCAATCCTCTCAACAACTCCACCGCCAATGGAAAAGCCAGACACCATGGTCTTAACGGTGCCCAGAATCTCCCTTCTGCTGTCCGCGTACTCCAAGTAACCGGCCTTAACCCTGGCCTCGGAAATCATAACGGTGCAGTTCATGGTGTGCGTCCTGATCTTTGAAATCTCGCTCGACAGCGTAGCAGTCTTCCCGTTCAACGAGGGCACCCGCGAGCACAGATCTACTACACGGGCTTCTAGGTTAGCCAGTATTTGTTTCTCTGCTTGCTGAACCGCCTGTTCGCGCGCGAGAGCTTCCCTTTCCCGCTCGGATTGGGCTCGCTCGTTCTGGAACCTCTGGAGGTCGCTGTTGTGCGCCGCCAACCTGTCGTTCTGGCCGCCGATCTGAATTTCTAGGGTTTGATATTCCTGCCGGAGGGAGTTCGCTTCGCGTTCGCGGGCACGGGCGATATCATCTTGATTGCTGCGGATGATTTAGTGGGGCCCTCGCTGCGGTTCTGGGGACGTGCACAATACTTACTCAGCGTAAACAAGGCTTCCCGCAGTGGCGGCGAATACGACCGGGGCCAGCGGGCCGGCAAATAGAGAAAGGATTCCAAGACCAGCACCGGCCTAAATCGTCAGTGTCTTTCCAAGCATGGCATCTTGTGGTTTTATGAGTGGGTTTAAGCTTACTATCCTGGCGCTATCCCTCCGTTCTCTTGCCCTTGCAGATTCTGCATAAGCGGCGTCTCGTTGTCTTTCCTTGTCGTGCAACTCGTTTCTTTTGTGATTCAGAGAACTCTGGGTTGAATCCTTCTGTTCCTGAACGTCTCTGATAGCATTGGTTGTCGTCTGAATCCTGTTTCGGGTAGCCGCAATTTGACGTTCGAGATGGCCCAATTTTTCATTGGTCTGAGTTGAGAGCATATCAAGCCGACCTCTACCTGCGCTAATCTGCTCTCTTAGCCGTGCGAGCCCAGTTGTTTGGAATTCAGCTATTTCGGTGGCTAATCTATTGATATGATCCAGCCCAAGGCTGCTGGCACCTTCGGCTTCGTGAAAGCAGTCATGAACAGATGCAGCCTGGTTTTCAAATTCAGGTTCAATATGTGTTTCCTGAGCCCCCGCGGCCGAGAGCCTATCGTCTGCGACTTTTAGGTATTCGAGGAGGCCAAGCACTTGTGAAAGTGCTGCGGAGAGCTTGTTTTTTGCTACCGCAAAGTCCGTCGCATCAACCGTGGCTAAGCGGGCTTTGTAGCCCTCGTAAGTGTTGAGCTGCTGGCCAAGCAGATTTTCTAATGATTGGATAGTATCGTGGAGTGAAGACATGGCGAATTTGTGCTATCAAGATATCAAGAGTTGGATATTGCAAAGCTCCCTTTGTGGGGTTCCGAGCTCCCAAGCTTTATAGTTAACGTCCTGCCCAGGTGTTCATCTTCTCCCGTCCCCCGAGAAGCTCACCTGGAGTTCCAGTGCAGCGAGACCGGCTAGTATTTTTCTTTCTTTTTTCTTCCTTGCCCCCCCCCCCCTTTTTTTTTCGAATTGGTCTATGGGTGAAATTGGTTGACTCCCCACCATAATCACGAATTCTGCCTCTTATCGAACCGCTCCCCAGTCGATGATGCGCCAAACCCACTTCTCAGAGGAGCTTCCCCCCCGAGGGAGTGTGGGTACGTTAGAGTCTCAACCCCGCTTCTCTCCGAAAGGGCTCGTGCCCGTGGGAGGGGCACATTGCTGTCCTGGGGGCTTTGGAGCCAGCAAGAGAAAATGACATATGCTACTTCACCGGATGAAACATGATCCAATATGAGTGGACCTTTGCAATATCGCGGAGATCGTGCTCAGGGAACAGGCCGTTGAGGCGGTGCCCGGTATGTGCGGGCCGGCCCGCGATTCGTTAACGCCCGCTGCCGTGATAGTCGAGCACTGCTCGAGTATTGTGTTCATGCAATACAATGTCCGCAGCCTATACGTGCGCAGCAGCTTTATATTGACAATCGGCAAAGCACTGAACACTGCCGATATTTGATACGAGGGCTAACTAGTTCTTGTTTTTCAGGAAAGTCGTTTCTGAGATTTCAGCGAATGGTCTCTGGACACGAACCCAAAACACAGCAGCAATGAGAGGAGGAAATGTTGATACTGTTGAGGCAAATCATTACGCCCCCGCATTCCATCACATTAGCTATTCCTTTAACTTCTTTTGGGTTGGGTTTGCTGTATGCATAGCTGTATATCAAAGGGAGCTGATGCGGGTTAGTTATGTTTTATTTGCGGGGAGGGGCCGTGCCGTAGGTGGCGCCTTGGTAACACAAGTTGCTGGTGGCCTAGTTGGCAGCCTAGATAAGATCTGCGCATACCAGTACGATAATAGTCGGTGGAGGACAACAAATCACCGTAGATCATGATTCCCTGATAACTTGATTGGCCATTACATCCTCAATATGGCGCTAAGGGTCTGAATTACCGGAGGGGATAGATATAATGGAGTATTTTGTCCTCCTCCCCTTGACAGAGTGGAAAATCGCCTAACGAATCTTTTTTTCTTCTTCTTGAAATCTTGCCTTTTCGCTATGCCTTCCTCAGCCGACCCAAATGATGAACGCCAGCAGCAACTCCTACAGGAAATGCCCGGGATAACAATGGAGATTCTCCAGAGCGGCTTGGTGAGGTCCAATTGGGCAGACCTCCTAAGCGCAGCTCCCCTCTCGGTATCAATCTTGGGACAATGCTTCATTGCCGCTTCAGCGCCGGTAGCAATGACCATGACTTTAGAGAAAGGCGGTGAGGAGGGTTCGCTCATACCGTGAGATTTTATTTGTGCCCTTTCAGACATCAAAAGCTAATAAAACAAGTCACCGTTCACTACGAGCCAACTTGTTCCATTGCGGAAATATCGGGCAGCGGGCATTCATGGATGCTCAAACGAGGATGCAAACCTTGACCACGCTATCCAACCATATTTGCAGAAACAATGGAGTCGTAAGGATAAAGCCCCGTTCTTTCTTCTCCCCCTTCCCAAATGAAACCTACTCACAAGTTTCCCGGAGTAGATCAATCAAATACTCGCAGTACTGGATGACCCGAAAACCGCGAAACAAACACTTCGTCGGTTGATGAGCAAACTTGAAAAATCCTCGCATCGATGCAAGGAGGAAGCGGAAGAGATGGAGAAACAATTTGAGGCCTGGAAGGAGTTTGTCTTGAATCTCCGTTTAGCTGTCACGGATAGCGAAAGTACGTGCCCCGGTGTTCCCAAGGAGCAAGCCCTAGTAAGCACTGATGGTTCTTGCAGCGGAGAAAGCAAACTTGATGAAGCAAAACGAGGAGCAGCGCGCCACCCGGGAAGCTGGAATAGCACAAAGGAAGAGGGCAGAGGAGGAAGCCCGGAAGGCGGTTACAGCACTCCAGGATGCTTTCCAAGACGCCCGTAGGTCACTGCAGACTGCCATGTCAGGTGTTAACAAGGCAACGGAGTCGCTCGGGAAACCCCCTGACCCGGAATCAATTCCCAAGATCAGCCTTAATACACCGAGTAAACACAGTAGGTATTCCGGGGGTATATGAGAGAAAATCCTCCATTCAAAGCTGCTGATAAAGTCCTATAGAGGTCGAAGGCGGGCTTCTGGGGCAGGTTTTCGATTTCCTGACAGGCGGGACCCGAGCTGCTCTTCGAGCGGAAAGAGAATACAATGAAGCTCAGTTGAGAGCTAGTGAAATCCAGAAGGAGTTTCTGAGGGAACACCATGAAGCAGCAAGAAGGAGGGTTGAAGAGGCCAGAAACAATGCAGCGGAGACCCAAAGAATACATATGGCTATAGTCGAGAAACAAAGGGCAGCGGAAGAGGATTTGCAGAAAGCTGCCGAGGCCATTATTGAGTCTACTTTGGATTTGGGAAATCTGGATACCGAGAAGTTAACACTAGTATGTTTGCCCAAAAGAACTTTGAGGGATTTCCCGGCGTAAACCCTTCTCACACGGAATACCCGTCGATAGGCACAGATACAGGATATCCTGAAAGAATCCCTTAAGGCACTGACCTACCTTAAGGCCCAAGTAACAAGAATTGTGGACTTTTATTCAGGCATCACGCTCATGGTCAAGGACGCGTCGGAACATGCTTGCGATGATTTCCTTGAGACAATTAACGCGGGACTCGAAGATGGGGATGACGAAACAAAGACAATTGAAAGAATGGAGCTGCATGAGATGCAGAAGCGAGTGAGCATTCGTGAAGCTACAGATATCGAGAACCCCAGCTGATAGAGATGGGAATAGGATGTGCAAACAACCGCATTAAGAGTCCAGAGTTACTTCTCGGTCATCCAGGAAGTCTCCTCCATATATGTTCAGGTCTCGAAGCGTCATATCCTCCCGGGAATTAGTATGATAGACGAGCTCGGGCTCCAGGACGGGCCGGATCCAGGAGAAAATGCGAGAAAGAGACAGACACTGGACGACTATGCCTATAACACCAAAAAAGAAGTCCGGATGGTGGCCACGGTGGTATGAACCCTTTCCCTGCCTCAACTCAGTGAATAATGGCCCTTGATTGTACATCTGAAGAAGAAGTAAATACTGATGTGATTTACTTATTCGTTCAGAAACAGGAAGAAATTAGGAACGGCCTGTGGAGGAGGGTTAGACAATTCGCGACGCAAGCTAAATTGCTACCACCTCCTACCCCGGAGGAGTTGGCGCAAGAGGAGGAGGAAACGTTCTATCCAGCCGAATAGCTATTTGCCGTATAGGTGTATTCGTAGCCGTGGGATTGTGTCTGGGAAACTGGTGGTTCTGAGTTTACCTTTGGTCTTGCTGTATTTCGATGGGATCGAATCGATGAGGATTTCAGCATCCTGGGGACCGCCAGGTTATCCGGGTGTTTGGGAACCAAGGTTCGACGATGAATATTAGTTTATATCATACCTCCAGCGCTCTAATGTAGTTTCCGTGACGTGTACTGTGCCAACTGACCCCGAATAGAGAAGCCCTTCAGGTATTTGACCCTCACAGGGCCACAGGCCGAGTGACTGAGAGTGCACATGCACCTAATGAGAACCGTGGACTGCAGGCGAACTGTTCGTTCCGCATTTGAGTTATTTCCGCCATGCGGGGACTCACAGCAACGTCCCGAGCGCGAGCCGCGTTGCCTCCATGGTTCGAGCAACCACCCAGCCACAGGCAGAGGGCGAAGCAACGAATTTCAGCTGAACGGCTACCTTAATCCGTGTGCCCAACTGCCGCCATCAACAACCAGGTTGGATCAAAAAATAGGGAGGGGCGCTCGGGTGCCGTATTCCAGTAGAACGCGGCCGCCCGCTGCTACTCCGGTATAGCCCCCTAGCTCATGCGAAATCAGAGCGCATGATTCGAGCGCGGGTCCGGTTGATGATCCGGAACTTCATTATAGCTGCTCGAAACACGAGGGACGGGCTGACACGGGGTGAATGGCCAATATTTGCGTGTGCAAAGTTTGAGCTGGACATCTCTCTAACGAACATAAGCTTGCTCCAAAAGACGGCTACGGTACCGTATTGATCAAGTCTCGGGCAGCGGATGAGTTAAAGGTCAAGCCTTTGTGAGGGCTTAGATGTTGTGGCTTGCTGTGAGTGGCTCATCCCTTGCGAATAATTTGGAATCGACCTTTTGTGGGCCTAAAGGTTGATGATTTGGATCAAGCGAAGTCCGGGGCGAAAACATTACCACTACCGTGGCTCGAGGAAAGAGATGATATCATATCTCTACGAGTAGAAGCACACAGCTGAAAGACTGGGGAGCTGCGGCCATGCTTTCGGGGGCGCTAGATCTCATCCTACATGCGAGCACGTTTTGACAGCCGCGACACACTGCAGTGCCCTTTTGGTGGCTCGGTGGCGCAGGATTTATCAATGCGAACACAATGGTGTGTACTCGGGGGTAAGGGTATTTCGGGTGCAGTTACACGAAACCTGTTCCCAGCGAGTTGCTCGAGAAATCGCCCCTTCTCCCTTCAGAAGTGCACCCGACTTTTTGCTGCCACCAAAAAATTCTCACCCGCTATCACTCGAATTTCCTAATCTGGGTTAGTCCTCATACAAATTCCACACCTCCTGATGGAGGTGCACCCGACTTTTGTCAACCCCCGAGTACCGTACTCGGATAACCTGGGATCAGCCTTACCTGCAAAGTACCTGTACAGTACCACTATGGAAAGGCTGTATCGGTATTGTCGCAGACTAGTCCGGGGTTTTCGTTGGAGTTAGTTTTGTAACATTGGAGGAGAGTTTTGGGCGGTGAGACGGTGTTCCCTTGCTCCGTCCCTATTCGTCGCAGAGGAATTGACGGCCCTATCGTAGTTTGGGATTCTGTAGCGTTGCCAGCGGTTAACCCTCTCCGTTTTCCCATAGTAACTTCTGGGGATCCTTCAATCGTGAAGATAGACAGCCCCCCCCATACGGCAGGTTAATTTTTATGGCTGGATTCAACCATTGCCGATAATCTATCAACGCATAGGGGCTTGTCCGTGCGACGTCTGTGGCGGCATTTGGGGATACCGGTATTCTGGCCTGATTCCGGAGATGATTGGGTGGATTATGGCCATTAAAGCTGAGCCAGCGCCTTCCAGGAGTATATGGTAGACACAGCCCGAGCGTTTGGAATACCGGTACTGCGGAATGATGCGTGAAGCGTACTGCGTGTAACCAGTCAGAGACCCCCATTGGGCCATACACCCGTTCTCACGTTCTCGAGAGTTCCTGTTCCACCGTTGCCAGGAAACACCCTTTCCCCTTATATCCTCCCAATCCCCCCCCCCCAAGAATTCGCGGTTCAAAAAGGCTTTCTTGCCAACCCTCACCAAGCCCTCGGTGCTGCACTTCCAAGACTCCAAGCCAATTCCCGTTACCGGATTACCAGATTTGCTACCGGCAACCAAGTGATAATGCGTGAGTAGGAGGATTCTATCGTACCCTTTAGATTTTATCGCGTATTCCCCCGGGGAAACCTAACGGATGCATTGGCACCCTAGATCGACTCAACCGGGCCGCGAGCAATGTTGCAGATACGGAAGGATTGAATCCCTTTTGTCGACTACGTCAACACCGACGGAGAAAAGGACTCTCCCGGCTAAGAAACAAGTACTCTTTGCAGGATGCAACCGTAGATGGGCCGGATGCGGATGGAGAAAAGACAGCAACGGCAAGATCGCCCTCGGTAGTCGAGGAGAGCTTTGGTTCTCAGGCCACTACCGTCCTCGAGGGGCCCAATCGAGTGGATACCATAGCTCTGGAGGAAGGGCAACCACGGCCGGCAAACCCACATAGAATGTCTCATTATTCGGAAAAGGAGATGAAAGAACACAAAACCATCTGGGGACAGTTCAGGGCTGCGATGTTCAACAGTTGGATTAACGTGCTGCTCGTGTTTGCTCCCGTAGGAATTGCTACACATTATGCTGGGGTTGATCCGTGGGTACCCCTTTCCTTGCTAGCCAACGTCAAGAGTAATTGCTAACACGCGAGGGCATCTCAGGACAATTGTTTTTGTAATGAATTTCATTGCTATCATACCTTTAGCCGCTTTATTATCATACGGAACGGAAGAGATTGCATTGTATTGTGGTGATGTTTTGGGTGGTCTGCTGAATGCTAGTTTTGGGCAAGTTTTTTTTTCTTTCTTCCAATTTAGGGGTTGCAAACTCGGGGCTAATTATTCTGATAGTAATGCGGTGGAGCTCATTATCTCAATACTCGCACTGGTTAAAGGTGAGATAGTGATTGTCCAAACATCACTCATTGGAAGTATTCTCAGCAATCTGCTATTCGTTCTCGGCTTCGCTTTCATCGCGGGCGGTTACAATCGTATCGAACAAAACTTCAACACTACTGTTGCTCAAACCGCCAGCAGTCTTTTGGCCCTCTCGGTAGGCAGCTTGGTCGTACCCACCGCATTCCACATGGCTGGCCCTTCCGATAAGGGCATTACAGAACTTAGCCGTGGTACCGCCGTCATCCTACTGTTGGTTTATGCATCCTATCTTCTGTTTCAGCTGAAAACCCACAGCGATATTTACAACGAGCCCTCTGAGAAGTCACCCAAGCGAAACCATGTCGAGCCAATTGGAAAGTCACTCGTTAATGCGAGTGCCAGTGTCTCGCATGCAGTAGTTATGGGAAAGCCAAGACCAGAAAACCCGATTGAGGAAGAAAAGGAGGAACCAAGCCTCACCCTGTGGGCTGCTGTCATTTTGTTGGCTGTTAGCACGGCGCTTGTGGCGATCTGCGCCGAATGTTTGGTTGATTCAATCGATCATCTCGTCACAAGTGCAGGTATCAGTAGGGTCTTTGTTGGGCTAATTCTGCTCCCGATTGTGGGGAACGCGGCAGAGCATGCTACTGCTGTTACTGTGGCTGCAAAGGATAAAATGGATCTTTCGATCGGCGTCGCCATTGGATCTTCGATGCAAATTGCCCTTCTGGTTATTCCGTTTATTGTTGTGCTTGGCTGGATCATTGGAGAAGATGAGATGACGTTATACTTTGACGGGTTCCAAGTTATGATTCTGTTTGTATCGGTTCTGTTGGTGAACTATCTGATCCAGGTACTCATTCCGCCCTCTATTGGCCTTGAGCATATGGCTAATGGAGATTGTTTGTAGGATGGTAAATCGAATTATCTCGAGGGAAATTTGCTGCTTGCGCTATACGTGATTGTCGGGCATGTACCCCCGTGCTCTTCATATATTCTTGGGGGGTTCCCCAGCTAATTGTGAAAATAGTCTAGCATCTTTCTTCTACCCAGAGGAGGGGCCACTGGCGCAGGTTTCTGAATAGCATCATACTCCTTGACGCGTTTCCATTGTTTCTTCCCTCGAAGCCCTAATGTATATGTTTGATCGTTCGAGATAGGGTTATCGTATCTCCCGCCTATTGCCTGCCTATTTTGTAATCACACCGCGTCATAATTTCTTTATCCTGAGTCTTTGGCTTTCTCCTCATTTGGTGTAGAATATATCATAGTATATCACTCGAGAATTTCGTCGGAAGATCGGGTCTGGCGTAGCAATATGCAATGACTGCTGTTTATCGACCCTGTCTGAGCTCAGTATTCGCACACTGCCTTGTCTGGACACTCTCATTAATAGGACACCAAACAAAGATAACGCCATATATTGAATAGGGGGAGAAAGGGAAAAGGGACATAATAACCGGGGGAAGAAGAAGAAGCGCGATAGCACCCACTACCCCCGACTAGGACCTCAGTTCTGAACGGAACAAACAGCTCAAAGAAATCTACAGATACTTGCGACTAATCCTGTGCCGCTCGAGCTTGGTGCCGCTTGCAGGCTTTCGGGTTAAATTTCAATGGTGCAAATACCAAGGTATCATACTATAATATGTGCTCCATGTCCTCGGCCCGCAATCAAGCCATGAGCGGGGAGGTCGGCCGCGTCACATATACCGTCTAATACGGACTTCACAATCCGCAAATATCGTGTGCGGAGAACCGACACAATGCCCACGAATTCGATAGCATGGGTACAGACGGCTTGTCATGACACAATACCCATCAGTATGATCTAATGGAGGGTAGCTTGATGGAAAAATCCTTCAAACACCATAAAGCATAGGAGGACACGGTATGATACCTCTCCAGGTAATACCATCCCCGACCCAAACCATGCCATCTACAAGGATTCCTATGATAACAAACAACAGACACACTCAAGCACATGCTTTCACCCATCTTTGGGAATTACCCGGAACCCAATGGTGTTTTTCCCAGCAGAATTCTTGGTATCCTGAGCACAAGAGCCCGCCGGGAGGTGGACCACTTTTAAGCAAGAGCAGGCCACCACACAGAGAGGTTCTCTCTCTCTAGCTGTAAAGGAACTAAAACAATATTAAAATTGGCTCGATGTTTTGGTTCCCCCCCCCCACATTTTTTTTTTGCTCTCTTTTTAGTTTTCGAATTCTTCCCCAATCTCATGACGACGGCCCAAGAGTAAATTTTCCCGGGCAATAGCATAGTCTAATATCCGAGAGAGATTTTTCTGGCAAAAGCACGGTGTTTGAAAGGTTTACCTATTTGGTTTATGATCCATCAAAATGAGTGATGGACATTGTGTCATTTGCAGGCGGTGAGCACCGTAGCCATGCCATCGAATTCGCGGGCATTGGATCAGTTTGAATTTTCTGGGTCAGTTTTTAGTATACTTGTACATTGTCAACACTTTGACGTAGCGTAGCGTGACAAGCGCACCTTCTGGTTCGAATGGCAGCGTGTTTCACATGTATCCCATCGTACGATACAAACCATCGGGAAGCTGACACCGCTCTTGGATGTGGTATGGCAGTGCATCATACCATACTACTCGTACACTCACTTGCAGTACGGTATCTAGGGAATCGGGAACTACCGTAGTTCAAGGTGCCGTGTCATACTGTATCATACATTGGGTGAGGGATGCCTAAGAGTTCAAGCAGTCTGCCGTTGGCTCATCATCCATCATACAAGTACCTCCACCCCCGAGGCGGGTCAGGTTCTACAGTAGCACCCGTGCGCCATGGAATGAAGAAGAATTTCAGCATGCCTTGGAACACCCAGGGGGGTGGATACGGTATCTGTAGCCTATCGATAGGCAAGAGTACCGGTAGGTGGTTGGGTTGCATACGGTACTCTACGGCAACTACCGGTATATGGCGATTTTCTTGTTTGCTCCCATTTCCTCTTTTTTTCTCTTTTTCGCTATGATAATATTATGATACAATACGACGCAACCTGATATCGGCGTGGAGGACTGGTGTTTGGCGGCTGTCTCGGCTTCTTCTGTGAAACGGTGGCAATCCGGGCTGTACGATATCGTGCAATTTTGGTCTGGAGTGTGGTACCGGTAGGACTGACCGCAAGTGAGCGAGACGGGAAGCGGACACCCGTTTGTGAATGCACGGCTACCGGTACCGTGGAGACGCATTAGATTTGGTATCGGATTACCTTATTCCTGCAGATTGCGGCGCCGGCCCACGGTACTTGTAGGATTCGTTTGGCGAGTCGACGGAATCTGGAAGACGGGTTGGCGAGGTCCAAACACGGCACACCGTTTCAGGAGGGCATTAATCCTTCCAAAGAACTATCGTCTCCGAATCCCGAGAGAGATTAGCGAGATAACGGAGATAGCGAATCGCGAGAGCTTTTACGGCATAATAATATTATTATACCAAACATGTCGCCCAAAGAGAACCCAGGCATCCCGGGGGGGGGAAGATCAGGGCCTCCCCGCTTCCCCTTGCGGTGATGAATGGCCTGTTTATTCACTCGACACTTCTTGACCCTTCCGCTGGGGAATGTGCCCACGCGTTTTGCGAAATCATATTGATAGCGGCCGCTCGACCAAATGCGGGTACTCGCAACGAAGGAAACCCGCATGGTGCGAGTGAACTCACGATAATACTGCAGCAGATATAGTGGCAAGGTGGTCTTGAATTCTGGACCATGGACGCTTTGGATGTTGGTGGCGGGGTACGGTAAATCATGTTTCGCGGGAACGATGCGGGGCTCGGTGACGGGAGATTATCGAGACTGCAGATCGTCCGGATGGTCAAGGTACCGGTACCGTACCGGGGGGAGAAGAGAAGAAAAAAGGAACAAGACTAGGGGAGAAACGTTTTGTCATGAAAAGGAAAAAGCACTTGGAATTTTTAATGTCTTGGAGATAGTTCGTTTAGGGAGCTCAAGCCAAGGCGTGAAACACTGTCAATTGTGGTGCTCATTGTTGGATATGATTTAAAAATAAAATTAAAAATAGCAGATGCCTCTATGGCCAAGGGGTAAGGCGCAGCACTTGTATTTCCAACTGGATCGCAATGCTGAGATCATGAGTTCAAATCTCATTGGAGGCATTTCTTTTTTGTATACACTTTTTTTTTTTTTCACATTTATTGTTTTGCCCAGCCCTCACCAGTGCTTTCCCTGTTTGAGTCTTGGATCCGGGGAGCAGCTATGATAAGCGAACAAACAAACGAAACAAAACGAAACACGTGGGTCTTTTCTTCTCGACATATCAGGGATCATGGTTACTCGGTGCGCCGGTACCTGCATTTCCTCGCAATCTGCTATACAAGGTGCTGGTAGGACAGGATGGAATGGGCAGGGGTAGAAGGAGAGAAAAGGATCAAAATGAAAAGGGAAGAAGAAGAATAAGAGGAAGAAAGAAGGGAGGGGATAGAGAGAGAGAGAGAGAGGTTCTCTCTCATTAGCCTCACCTCACGCACGACGCAGGGGGGGCGAGGGGGAATTATGGGCAGGAAATTTTTGTCTTCTCTTCCCACACCCGCTGAGCCACCCGCTCACGCCTATGCTCGTAGAGAGCACCACTATTTGCGGAAATCCTAGGCTAAACTACAAGTAAGGTACAGTACAGTACCGGTACGCCCACTACCACCATCCACCGTACTTGTACTTGCACCGAGCAGTCTTCTCGGCGGCCTTACTGTACTGGTACTGCACTGTACAAGTACTGTACCACTTACCCTCTCGAGCGAAAGAGAGAAAAACAAAACAAAAAACACATCTCTGTGCGGTCCTCCGGGGGCCAGATTCCTTCCGGTGGGGCACGTCTTTTTTTTTATTTATAAATATTCTTCCCTTCTATTGCCCACTGTACGAGTGCGAGCCAGTGAGCTATGATACAAAGTACAGTGTGGTGAACATGGTTCTTTTGCTGGCGCCACGGGGTACAAGTGCAGTACAAGTACCAAATGTATCAGTGGTTTGCACGGTACCGGTACTTGGTTATGAGGTCCCAGCACAGCCCTATAAGAATTGCGTACAGTGCTGTACAGTACCGTACGTGCCGGGGTCGCAACTCGGTTTTAGTGACTTGTGCATGCTGTACGAGTACTCGAGTACGGTACCGGTACTGTATGTGCGCTTTTTTTTACTCTTTCCCTCCCTCTTTCGAAAAAGGAATTATCTACCCTACCCTACCGCAGCGGCGGCGCTGGTGTGTACTCGAGTATCGTACGGTTATTGGGGGGGGGATACGGTATCTGTAGCCTATCGATAGGCAAGAGTACCGGTAGGTGGTTGGGTTGCATACGGTACTCTACGGCAACTACCGGTATATGGCGATTTTCTTGTTTGCTCCCATTTCCTCTTTTTTTCTCTTTTTCGCTATGATAATATTATGATACAATACGACGCAACCTGATATCGGCGTGGAGGACTGGTGTTTGGCGGCTGTCTCGGCTTCTTCTGTGAAACGGTGGCAATCCGGGCNGGTATTATGGGTGGAGGGTGGTGATGATGAACGGAGCGGGATACAGTGCCGTACTGTACCTATCATTCTGTCTGCCATTGAGATGGGTTGGAGAGTGTTATGATGAAATGGCAATAATGGATGATCCATCCCGGGATGATGATAACACTAGGTATGGAAGGAATTGTTTGTTACTCGTAGGAGTAAAATGGGGTTGAAGGTGAAAGAAGGTACCAAATGATTCTGTATGGCTCGTCCTGCCACATCGCCCACGTCGTAGTGTATGAACCTTGTATCATACTCGAGTGCAGTACTCAGGTATCATTGGAGCTTCCGTTCATTCCCCTCCCCCCTTTTTTAATCTTCGAGACAACCGGTGTAGAGGGATATACACTCGTGCCATCCAGACCCTATACTCAAGTGTCATATAACGCCAACGGCCTTACTATAATGACGACTGCACATGGAATTGGTCAAACATACTGGTGCATTTATCATATTTCACCTCCTCCCACCCCCGCTTCCAATGAAGCGTATACATTCCGCTACAAGCATCACAGAAGAGGGATCGATGGATGGATAGATAGATACTGCGCCCGAGCACAGTCAGGTAAATGCGGGTGGACCGAGCATCCATCCCATCAAGTCGATTTCTCAAACCATTGGCACTCGTCGATAGAAATGTATGCGTTGGGAGATGGCGGGTGGCAGGTGGTGCCTGTGCGATAGGCGAACGGTAAACACCGTAGCCTCTCGAACCATGTTGGCGAGCTATATAGTATATACCAATAACTCGGTCGAAGGGTTGGGTACCGTATATAGTACTGTATAAACAACTGTCCCCCTCCTCCCTTTCCCGTTGAAAAGTGTAGAAATCCACGGTTTCGATTGGGCCGACAAGCTCCCGCGATAATTGTGATGATAACATTCGCACTTTTACCACAGCTACCGCCTCCGGGCCGTTGCCCTTGGGAGGGGTTCGGTTGGTGAAAACAAAAGTACACTGATCGGGGCTGTTTCGTCCTATTCGTCCGAGTTGAATGGAAGGAATCTAGTGTTCGTGGCACTATCATACGTGAATACCGGTATGATAAAACTCGAATTGTGATTCTCCTCTCTCTCTCTCATTTGCCAAGGAGGAAGAGAAGAAGAAAGATAAAGAAAAAAGAAAAAGAAAAAGCCGTATCGACATTCCAGTACCGGTGAGGATATCACGCGGTCCCCTAGGCTACAAATCTCCCAACCTCCAATCTCACTCGTTCCTTAAGGCTCCGGCACGGTGATAACTCTGCGCGAATTCGGAGTATGGTGCAAGGTTTGCCCGAGCCTTGTTGTATTTTCGCGTATTTTGGTACGGTAATGTCACACACCACCACAACGTGCTCTGGGGGAGGGGGGAGGGAGGTTGCCAAGTGATTGCCTAGTGGCCGAGTACCGGTATGATACCGGTGCTGTATGTGAGACTTTGTAAGAGTCGGGTGCGAGTGGGATATCTTATGGGGTTGATTGATTTCTCTACTTTTCTACGCCCGCGGGTGGTGTGCTATACGTGAAATGTTACCATAGCGGTTGTTGGTTTTTATGATGGGTGAGTGTCAAGCGTCGACAGGGGAATTTCCACAATCCCTGAGTTCCCGCAGTAATATACTGTACCGGTACTGTGCTAAACAATGTGCTCATTCATCGGTTTTAAGTGCATAGCGAAATTTAGAGAATTTGCATCAGAGGATCATTATCGTCGCCATTAAGTAACAAACCCCCAGAACTATATTGACTAAGCATACAGGGTTTCGCAATCAACAAAATTATTAAATTAGGAAAAGCCCCCCCCCCATTCTGAAAAACTCATCGAACGGATCAATCGTATTGTCAAAGATATAAAAACCACGATAGGGGCTATGAAGAATCCGACGCACAAAGACCTTCATAGCATCTTTCACTCTTATTTGTGTATGCTTCCCGTAAGACATAACTTACCCTGACCTCGTACACTAGTTAGATGAATGAACGTACAAACCCCCAATACCCATCGAAATATGAAAAGAACGACATGAAATCGTAAACATTAAAGCTCCTCCAACGCTCCCTGCTTAAGCCATCGCAGCGAGAACTGCGGCTGCGGCTGCAGCAACAATACCGGCAAGACCGGGTCTGTTGATCGAACCAGCGCCAGGGAAGATGGGAGCGGAGGAGCTGGGCGCACGGGTGGTAACAACGGGAGCAGAGGTGTTTGACGGCGGTGTCACGACAGCAGGGGGCTTGGTGGTTGGTGGTGGTGGTGGTGGTGGGGGAGGGGTATATGTAGTTCCTGGTGGTGCGGGAACATATGTGGTAGTTGGCTTTGGCGGGTGAGGAGGGTAAGTGGTTCCTGGGGGAGGGGTATATGTAGTTCCTGGTGGTGCGGGAACATATGTGGTAGTTGGCTTTGGCGGGTGAGGAGGGTAAGTGGTTCCTGGGGGAGGGGTATATGTAGTTCCTGGTGGTGGGGGAACATATGTGGTGGGTGGGAGTGGTATGGGGTGGGTATAAGTGGTCCCAGGGATGGTATATGTCTTGGTGTAGTAACTGGTTGTCGCATTGCAGATCGCGCAAGGCTTGGTGATGACATATGTCGTTGTGGCAGTAATGGTAGGCGGGTACACAGTAGTAACCACCGGCGGAGGGATTTTAGTCGTGGTCACAGGTGGCAATGTGACTGTAGGTGGGCAGGAGGTAGTCGTTGTAACCACGGTCTTGGTAAGAGTTGATGTCAGTGAGATGGTGGAAGTGTACGAAGTCGTTCCAGTTGTACAAATCGTAGTAACAGGAATGCAAGTGGTGATGGTGATAAGGCTTGTAATTGCCTTTGTGGTTGTCTTTGGCGGGTGCTCAATAGTAGTGTTCCAAGTTGGCGGTGGCTTGTGGGTCGTGGGTGAATACTGAGGAGTGGACACCGGGGGAGGGGGGTGAGGCTTTATTGTAGGATAAACAGGAGTCGTGGTCGTGAGGCGTGTAGGAGGAGGAGGAGGAGGGTAGGGATGCTTCGTAGTAGTATTGTGCTGAGGCCCCGCCCATCCCCATCTCTTATCCAGCTTCACGAATTGCCCAGGAGCCTTAACAAGGTCTCCTTCGCCGGCAGCGCCGAGTGCTCCTGCAACAAGTGCAAACAAGGATAAGATACGAACGGAGTTAACCATTTTCGCTTCAATTTAGACCTTGTTTTGGAGCTCCTTTCTCTTTCTTACTTCCGAGCGATTTTCAAAGGAAAGGTAATTGACTTGTCAAGCGAACGGTGCAAGTCAACTAACCCGAACTGAACGTAACGAAAGGTAATAATAAATGGCAAACAAAGCGAATGTCTTTTGGAATGAAGGACGCTTGACGGCTAGCGAAAGTAACCCGGGGAAGGGTGAAGAAGGGATGGAAGAGAAAGGTCAAAGGGAACTACATACTATAAGGCAGGCAGGCATTTATAAGGTATCCCCACCACCCAGACCTTGTTTTCCAGATAAACAAAACAATCAATGGATGAGCGGGGACAATGAGCCCGAGAAGCTTCCGAACTCCTAATCAGGGAGAGGGGATATTTGCTGGTCTGATGTGGTAGCTAACGGAGTCTGGGTGCGTGGTACGGGCACTCGTATGGTACTGCTGGTAGTGCGGACTGATGGGTGGTTCGATTAATAGAGTTAATGCAAACCGTGTCAATACTCGTAGTGGCAGGATATCCTAGCACCCTAGACGGATCCTGAGAAAAGAGCAGAGCCAGACTAGGTAACTGCGGTCCCGCAAAGGGAAGAAGAGTGTTGCACTACGGTATCATAGAACCCCCAATTCGGCACACATCCGGGCCGAGCTATTGATGACGTGCATTCTCTAGGACAGTTTCGAGTCTCGAGTGGAGAGGCTATAACAAGAGAGGTCTTGTTGCGAATCTGACCTGTCCCAGCCTACCATAGCAGCCAGTCCCAAGGAAACCAGAATCAAGTCAATAGTATCATGCTCAGTCCAAACAGCGGAGATGAGTATGATGATGCCAGCTCATAGCTCATCCGGAGTGAGAATTGATGTCGAACATGCGTCAGAAAAGCCATTGTGTCAGGCTCTGTTTAATTAGAGCCCAGGACGCTTGTATAAGCAAATTGGAGGACTGTACGGTAGGATATAAGCACTGTATATTCCGATACCGTGGGGTATCCTACGTGAGAATAGCGTCCTTACTAAGACATTCAGCTGACTCCATCTTGGGTACCTGGATTCTCTCCGGAGCCGGAAAAGAGAGGTCAGCCAACACGGCCGGCACAGTATAAGTGAGGGTTTTTCCGCCCTGCACTGTACGAACAGAGCATGGTAGCGGAAGGCTGGAGCAGTCCTAGTGTGAACGAGGTATCATACCGGTGGGACAACCAGCAAACCGGTGCGCTGAGGTGAAGGCGTTCTCTACTCGAGTACCCGGTCCTGCCAAGTTTCTGCAACGGTGTCTGACATGATTGGTTCATTGTGCATGTCAACCAATGCTCTACGAGTAGGGCGAAAAATTGCCCCTAAAAGGGAAAAACCTGAAGCGGATTTATGCACCTCAGAGAAGAAGGACGTACTGTACAGTAGAGAGTATGGCCCGGAGGAAGGGCCAACTCTGTGATAGCACCCCTTCCGCTCAATGCGAGCGAGATCTATATACTAGCGCACTCAATTGGCTAGAGACCCTCCATCACCCCTCTTCGAGTAAGGAGCACCACAAGATCCTCCTGATATTATATGAGGCATGATACGGCGCTCTGCCACTATGCGGCAAGTCCTGCTGCCGTACGGCGTAGATATAGTAGACTAGCTAACATTACAGTAACATATCACCCACGCGCCACTCTTGATCTCACTGCACCAATTCAGATTACCCGTATTGCTCCCCTTTCTTGTCCACTCGCGCGCAAGCACTCGGGCTACTCTAAATCAGCAATGCTCTTCCCTTCGCGGCCGTTTTTGATAAGCCACCACACTTTCCTCCCCCCTTGCTCGCACTGGTATCTAAAGAGCCGTCTAGTTCCGCTCTTATCATACATACCTGTGGTTAATAATTATCTTCCTCCACCATAAGACATAGCCCTCAACTTGACTCTGGATATCATACCGCAGTAGCGGCGCCGTACTGACGCTCGGGTAATGGTTTCCGTTTGGGCCTATCGTGGGAGAGGCAGAATACCATATCCGCACGATACAAGTGGTTTCTCGGGTATTAGGTGTAGCCTTTGGTTTGTGGCAAGCTTCCGGAGAGATTAGAAAAGAAAAAAAGGAGGAGGGGCTTGATTTACTCCTCGCATACCGGTGCCGGTGCGGTCCGCGAAATGAACAAGGCTGGACCCATCAGCACGCGGCCCTATTTTTTCCTCGTATCATACGCCCGGCAGTGCGGGAAAAATGTCCCTCACCCAACCCTGGCCGTAGTTTGTTGTGGTATTATTACGGAAGAAAAATTGTATCCCCTCCCAGATGTGGGAAATTCGTTGAAGATCACCCCGCCGCTCAAGTACCGATGCCAGTACTTCTGTAAATCGGTACAATATTTAACCCGATAAAACAACACCTATCTCTGCCTCTCTTCCCGCCAAAACCTCTCCTTATTTTTCATCATCAATCGTCGCAATCATCAGAGTCACTCTTCCACCCCGTTTCAAATCCTTCGATACACTCGCCCAGGTCATTTAAGATAGCTTCCCGCTCGTCTACCCCAACCACGCGCGATGCAACGTTCTTTATGCTCTTGAGTCGCGGTATCACTTGCGATGACGTTGTAAGCTTTGCACTGACAGATAATCTCTGCCCCCCTCGGGCTGTGGTACCCCCTGCGGGTATTATGCGGTCTGCGGAGAAGATGCTCGGGAAGCTATCAATGGTAGGGTACGTGAAAGAGGTAAGGTATCTGTAGGAAGCAGCACATTGCAGTCAGCGAGAGTCATGAGTAAGTGTGGGGGGGGAATAGGGTCAGATAGCGGAAGGTGAAATAAAAGCAATCGCTCGCGAGTCTGCTCAGCTGTCACCTTTCCGCAGTAGGATGAATCTCCTGCACTGGGCAGACTAACGTCTTCATCAAGTACCGGTAATTAAGATAAATGTGCTGTGCAAGCAACAATACAAATACAAAGAGGAGATATCAGTCATAACGGAGGTAAGGCAATCAAATCAAACAACACAACAGCCATAAATACTCGCTAAATCGCTGTCCCGTGGGGGCCTCGTATCTCGGCGTTCAGAGACAAAGTACACCGAGAAGGAATAGGGTCCCTAAGACCGGATAGGATAAGCTGATCCGGCCGGATCTCATTAATTGGTACCCGTAATGCTGTTAACCTAAGCTGCTAAGCTCATTTCCACCCTGGAACCCGAGAGTGGATTTGCAGCGAATAAGTTCGCGATGGATAACTGATATTCATGCGGCTCTATCCGGGGGCTCCGGGGGGGGGGGAGCTAACCAAGCGTACCGCTCCAGCAGAAAACTAAGAAAAGCTTTCGTTTCTTTTCGAAAGCCGCCACACGCAGAGCAAGACAAAAAAATTCCGCAACTACGGAAAAGAATGAAAAATCTGAACTCCCACCTTCCAAAAATAGCATCGTGGTTATCATCGGAAAGCTGTGATGTGTCCGCTGCCGCCACATCTCTAGCCCGACTATCGTCTGATGCTCTCACAACCTCTGTAATGGCAAAGATGTGACTTTTGTGGCCCTGGGCACCCCGAGCCCTCATCGCCATCCCATTAAAATCGCACCCACCCGAATCCCAGGACAGCCCAAATTCTTCATCGGGGACGCTCGGCTTACCCAACTTTGATGCGCTCGGATTTGCGTTATGAACGGTCATTGAGAGTGTTGCAATTTTTTGACCCCCACTGACGTTGAGAAGCGATGCCAAGTCGTCCAATTTCCCCAATCGGCCAGCGCCGAGAGTGTTACGAAGACGAGTTGGGAGAGTGCATGTCTCTACCGCAACCGAAAGCAGCGCACTCTTATGCCACTGTAGGGTCGGATCCAAGTTAACGTATCCCGGAAGTTTGGATTGGGGACATTCCAAAGGAATGTATAAAGAAGTTAGCGGAACTATATTTGACAAGGTATAGGCGAGGTTGACCGTGCGGTTTATCTGCTTTTCCTGCTTCAATTCAGTAACCCTAGCCCGAACCTTCCCAGCCGCTACCGAACTCGGGTATAAAAATGGAAGGGGAAAGGCACGAAAGCGAAAGGATATATAAAATGGAAAACCAAGTGGGGAGGGATGTAGGGACCAATCACGAATACTAACTCTAGTGACTCTCCCAAAATCTTGCAGTCCCCAAGTCATAATTCCGGTTTTCGAGTACTCGTCTCTTAAGGCAGCAACATACTCAGCTGCGAACCCACCCCAAGCGTCTTCAGCGGATGTCAATATCTGCACACCCTGCATTTGGTCACACTCTTCCGCAAAGAGTCTGAAGTCCCTGTCGAGTAGGTCATGTTCTTTGTCCAATTGATTGAAGAGGTCCCTGCCCAAACCAAAACTTTCAAAGGGCATGATTTCCGAATTGAGGTCATATTGATTTAGTTGGATGGAAGAACGCGGATGATAAAAGATCTTATTAAAATCGCTCCAGTAACGAACAGATTCCGGCTCTAGGCGGGCTGGAGGGAGGCCCTATATCAATTGTCCAAGCTGTTAACTCGGAGACGAGGAAAGCAGTAGGGTATCGTAGGGATTTGTCGGAACATACAGTGTCAAGGGCTCTTTGATATTCAATTGGTTCAACCAGAGGCTCTCGCTGAATGGTCATTCCCTTGTCCCTGCTTTCCCGAAAAAATCTTTGTAAGCAGATTTTCCGCGGTAAACCGGTTCGCCATCCAACATACCACAGTCCCTGTGGAACCCCAGCATCTGAGTCCTGTTCCATTTCATAAAGAGCATTGATTTTCTTCATAGACCCAAATCCACCTTTGAGATCATATATGAGAGTTCTAGGCGTAAAGGTCTCATCTCCGTCAACTCCGATACCCGGCCGGAAGTGAACGTTATGATCCACAGGGCTAGGTGAGGCATCTTCGGCATAAGTGAAATATGATTCCTGTGGTTTCCACACATCAACCAATGTTCCCCCGACAGGGCTCGAGCTGCATTTGGTAACCTCTCAGTCCCACATACCTGAGTATTCCAGAAGTGAGTTCCAAGGTAGTTTGCTTGGTGCCCCAACTGTAGTGTAATAATTTCGTGCATCTCGAGGCGGGTTCTGCGGGGTAGTTAACAGGAAAAGAACAGGTGGTAATCGTTTTTTTGAGTCCTTGACACAGCCCGGAAGATTGGTAAACCCTGCTATGTGCAAGTTGGAAAATATCCCATGAGATTTCAGGAACTGGGTCAAAGTGTCAGGTGCAGAATGGGCTGGAAAAGTGAAGAGATATCATAGGATATGACATCGCAACTGTTGTGACCGAGCTTGCACTCTGCCCCTCTATCGCTATCTTGTCTTATCGTTGCCCTTCCTGCCTCGCGGTGGTGCAGCTTTACTAGGGTTAGGGTTACCCTCAATGCTCCCGCTACCATAGCACTCTCGTTCCTCCTTCTATGATATGAATTCAATAATCCAGAGCCCAAATATTGTGCTTCAATTAACGTTAGCGATCCCGTACGGAGTGTATAGAAGCCACAGATATTTATTAAAAGTGGACTGCTGCCGTCCTCAAGTTGATCTTGCGGTTCTAGTAGCAGTCGATACTGTACTTGTACAATGTGTAGAGGTTCGCCCGCTGCTCTCAAGAGAAATCTCGTGCCTGAGTGCCGGTACTTAACCTTAGGACCGAACCGATAATTTCATTGAGTTTGGCTTGAGATTTTGCGCCAGTGTTGGATCTGGAAAGGGTTGAGTCAAATGTGAAATTAGCGGACGGCACTCATAATGCCCCGAGGGGCAACTGAAGAACGAGTGACACTGGATGAACTCCGACCGTTGAAATCGGGAGGGCAACAATAACCGAGGAGGCTCACCAACACCGTCACTTCAACCTTCTAGTCACTGACTTGAACAGCGGCCCAGTCCCAGAAAATGCCTTCACCAGAGCCGGAAAACAAGTCTACAGTAAGAACAAACTCTCCCGGGATGATCTAAAAGTTGATGTTTATTGATTTGTTGCACCTAGGGACCTACGCCTCGCGTTATTCCAAAGTTCTCTAGTTTCAAACCACTACCGAAGGTCGTGACGAAGGAACCTGAACCGGCTCCAAGCTCGACAGGAGGAGAGCATCCTAAGCGTGACAAAAAGGAGAGGGACCATAGGCGCCGTCGCTCGCGCTCGGGAGGCCGGGACCGGGATAGGGATGGTCGAAGAGAAAGGGACAAGGAGAGAAACCGCGAGGAGGGGAGGGACAAGCATAGACATCGGAGACCTGGTCGCCACCACTACAGCGAGGAAAGCGGCTGGCGCGAAAAGACTGGATCACCGATGAGAACAGCTATTGTCGCTGCTGGGAAGTCGCGTCCCCCATCTCCAGAGGCGACTACTCAGAAGGCATTCTATTCAGATACCCGCGGCGATCCCGATAATGTCACTTACGGTTCTATCCACAGGTATTCTATTCCGGATTACCGCCGCCGAGGGGGCGGAAGCGTGCTCGGACTATCGCCGGAGATTCGGATTGATAGAGAAGCGGGCGATGGTAAAGGCTTGGTTTTGCAAGAGCGGGAGAGACGAAGTGGGGCAAACACGCGGAAACTCTTTGCTGCTCTAGAGAGTGGAGTGAGGATGTTAAGGATTAAAAAAGATGGGGAGGGTTCAACAATTAAGGCCTTTGAAAGCGGAATGGATTTTGTACCGCTTTTAGGTGGTGGTAGAGGAAGGAAGCGTAAAACCGGCGATTTTGAGCAGGGAGGGTCTGAGGGGGAAGATGACCACTATCGTTCTCTCCAAGGGCTGAAAAAGTTGGGTGAGAATCCTGAAGACAGAGATTTGGAGTACGCGTCTGCTTCAGGGTCTGAGGGTGATTACGTTACTACAGAGGGATGGGAGGATAGGCAGAAAACAGTGGAACTGGCCCGGAAAGTGGACGCAGACCCAGGGAGCGCCGATGCATGGCTGGACTACATAAATCATCAGGATACGTTACTTGCAACTGGTGGGAGAAGAACAACGGTGGCAGAACGGAAGAGCACAGCGGAGGTAAAACTGGATATTCTGGGGAAGGCCTTGGAAAAATGTCCTGGTAACGAGGAGTTACTGGTGAAGTATATGGATATTGCTCAGGTGGTTTGGGACCCACGGAAGATGATGACGAAATGGCAACAGATGCTGAAGGAGAACCCGACCGCCATTGGCCTATGGTCGAAATACATCAATTTCCGGCAAACCGATTTTCTTAGTTTCACATATTCCGAATGCGTCAAGTGTTTTAGCGAATGTCTCGTTACGCTAAGGGCATCAGCCATGCGAGCTGTTGATAAGGGTGAGGATAAAGAAAAGATTGAGGAGATTATCTTATACGTTTTTCTCAGAGCTGCGCTCTTGATGAAAGAGGCTGGATTTATTGAGAATGCAATTGCTGCATTCCAGTTGATGATCGAATTAAATTTCTTTGCCCCACCCCAGATAGCGGCGCCAGGGTCTCTCAGCGAGCACGAGAAGGTTCTCGAGCTCCTGGATACATTCTGGGATAGCGAAGTCTTGCGTGTTGGGGAGATGGGTGCTGAGGGGTGGCTTTCATTCGTGCAGTTAGGTGACCAAGGAAGGATTCCAGAAGTCCAGAAAGAAACTCTCTTACCGGATTCATTGGATACTCGCGACCCGTTTGGATCGTGGATAGCAGCAGAGGAGGAGCGAATGGAGGTCTCCAAGATGCCTGCTAGGGCAATGGATGAAGTGGAGGAAGATGATCCCTATCGTGTTGTGCTATTCTCAGATTTAAGGGAATTTATGTTCTTTTTCACGAGTGATGCTGTTAAGCAGAAACTGATCGATGGTTTCTTGGTATTTTCAGGCTTGAACCCACTTTATGAGGGGATGCGCATGTCCTCCGGAAGCACGGAGGCTACAGACATCTTCCTAAGAAATGAATTAGGAGATACGATGAATGAGTGTCTTAAGAAGTGGTTCTGGCCTGGGAGCGAAGAGCACAGTAGTGAATTGATAGGATGGGGGGGCATGGAACCGGAGAAGAAAGCACCATTAGGGAAAAGGCCATTCCAATTTAGCTTACGGAATTTCCCTCTGAGTGAGGAGATGCTATTTGCTAAGTCTGAGTATTGGGTATCAGCAATGGATAACCTGGGGGACTTGAAGAGGGGAAATGTTGAGTTTGTGGGAAATGTGCTGAAGATGTTGGTCGCCCAATTGAACGATGAGCAACTGGCATTGTATTTCCTGGCTTGGACATGGAAGAACCGCCCCTCTAGGTAAGAATGAAGCCCAGCGGTTTCTCATCAATAGCTAATGTCTGAGAAGTGTTAAAAAGGTAGCAAAAGGGCTTTTGAAGAAGTTTCGTACTAGTTTATTACTTTGGAATGGCTACGCTCAGATCGAATGGAGGGCTGGCAGTGCCGACAGTGCAAGGAACGTTTTCTCCACGGCGCTAGGGATGAGTGCGGGTTTTCCAGAAGCAAATCGCCAGGATGCAATATTTCTATGGAGGACTTGGGTATGGGAGGAACTCATGCACGGTGATACTGCGCGAGCAATCCGCGTGCTTTTATCGATAGATGCTGGGAGGCTATTGCCGGATGGGGGTGATGGGTTGAATTCGCGGGGACTTCCATCGGCCTTGGTGCTGAAGGCTCGGAGGGTGAGTGTGTTGACAAATTTGCTGAAAATTGCTGACTTTTTCCACTTGGCGTAGCATCTTGGGGACTCAAAGGAGCTGATGCTTTCTCTCGGCCGTGTTAACCACGCAATCGCTTTCGCTGAAGTGAGGGCCCTCCTTGAGTACCTTGCTTCTAATCGAGAGGTGGTAGCATCGCTGCCAATTTATACCGACTTCCTTTCTGAGCTTGATAGACGCGGTCTGTGCGGTCCAAATTCAGCAGTTCATGAAAGGTGTTTGATGACAGAAGCGAGGTTACTTTATTATCATTCGAGCGCCTCACGGCTATTCAAAATTAAGACTATGAGAGATTTTCTCAGTGACTCTCTGCAATTGTTTCCGAATAATTCCGTTTTTCTGGAATTATTCGCTTGGAACGAGGCAAAAACCAAAATAGAAAACAGGGTTAGGACGCTCATGAGAGATGTAGTATTAAAGGAAGGGACTGAGACGATCCTGGGATACGGTTTTGCTATATGGACAGAAATGCGAATGATAAGTGCAGGCGGGCGCTACAATCCTCACACTGTTCGAGCTCTGTTAGAACAGGCAGTGGAAGCCAACAGGTTTGCTTTAGCCCATCTCTTATCAGGGAAATTCGTTTTAACACACGGCGCTAGGACAAAATATAATTTTACCCTGTGGGTAATATACGTGGAGTTTGAGATCCGGGAGAAAGAATTGACGAGGGCTAAAGAGGTGCTCTTCAGAGGCATTAGGAATTGCCCGTGGTCGAAAGGTGTGTACCACCTTGTGTTTGACCCCACTATTTTCGCTGATCATTGGGCAAGACCTGCTTCTCTTGGCCTTTCAACGGCTGCGCACAGTGATGAGCTACGAAGAGATGCGAAAGCTGCTTTCAATCGTTTCCTCAGAGAAGGAGCTACGGGTTCACGACACCACGGAACTGGAGGATTATATTGATGGGCTGACGGACGAGTG
The DNA here is from genome assembly GCA_003182015.1 of Tuber magnatum. Taxonomy (NCBI): domain Eukaryota; kingdom Fungi; phylum Ascomycota; class Pezizomycetes; order Pezizales; family Tuberaceae; genus Tuber; species Tuber magnatum. Next base: position 3,078,409 of record PYWC01000006.1, read on the forward strand.
CCGAAGCAGACTTGGGGGGGCTGGGGCGGAGGGGCTTCAATTTCTTCAATTGCCCAGTGATGTGTCAGATGAGGAGATGGAAGGTTAATATAACCCATGGTGGGGGGTTTCTGATAATATCTGGCTCACTATCATGTTTGAATAAACTGGTGGGTAATTAATTAGTAGTCGAGGTGTTCAATGTTCAAAACCGTTCCTTGGAATTCCCGGGGCTGCTATATGAGTAAGGTTATGATAGGAAATTTACGTAAATTAAAATAAATTACCGTAATTTACAAAATATAATTTACCATTTACATACGTAATTTACATGAGTAGGGTTCTCAGGTACCCTAAAGCCTACTATCTCCACCTGTAAACTGTTAGGTTATCAGGAGGGCTTCCATTTCACATAAAATGTGAGGTTTTCTATATAAGGAAAGTATGTCTTACTTGATTCTTCAGTACAAATACAAACAAAAGCCTTCCTCAAGCATCCCAATGTACATCGAGCCAAAAATAAAACAATCACTCAGGATCTCCACATTCAGATATGATTTTGATTGCTCTCCAGTCAAGCTATGGGAAGGGATAAAAACAGTCGGATACATGATGCCTTTGAAAGCCTTCCAGCAGGACTAGAATGGAAAGTAAGTCAATATTCTCAGTTTTCCAAATACACTAACTTGTCAGTAGTGTTCGTTACGGGGCGTCTGGGTCCCTGAAACCTCCGGGGCCCCACCCCACATACCCCGCCCCGCCCTGGCCTACGGCCCGGGGCGGGGCCTTTTTTTATTCATCCCCTGTCCCTCTCCCCGTTCGGGTCCCTGCCCCGTTTATGGCCCTGGACGGGGCCCCATCTATTAATTATCCCTGGACGCGGCCCCGCATTTTTTTTGCTATTCCCTGTCCAGGTCCAAATCAGCCTTTGCCGCACCTCCAATTTTATTGCTTACGGTGAGCGGTAACCACCCTTTGGAGATCAGACGCCCAATTTCAGGATATGCACAAAACTATTTACATAATGGGTATACTAAAAATCCTACAGTATATTATATGCACAGTGCTATCATACACACAGAGCATTCATATGCACAGTGCTATCAAACGCAGAGTACTATCATACGTACAGCGCTATCATACGCACAGCACTATCCTACGTACAAAATCATATGCTTAGTAGTTTTCCACACAATGGTTCTCAAAATCATACACACTCTAGATAATCTTATCTGTCCCATTGGTTTATTGATTGTGTAGCTTACAGTAATGTCGGAGATGAGTATTTATCAACTAGGACAATGACTATGCAAATAGAATGAAAACCAATACGAATAGAAATGTTTGGATTAGTGATACAAAACAGGTAGAAATCATCCACCACTGCCCATTTTGCTCAAGTGGCCACAAAGGCCATGAAATGCAAAAACACTCACAAAAGAAAAGAAACACCAAAGAGATAATCCCTCAGGGGGCCCAAAGCCCACCAATCCCACTAGCCTCAGCACCAATCCCACTCCACCTATCCCACTAACCCCCACTCCACCAATCCCATCAGCCCCAGCACCAATCCCACTCCACCAATCCCACTCCACCAATCCCACTTGCCCTCACTCTACCAATCCCAGCTTCCCCCCCTTCAATTCCAGACTCCGGGACCACTACCCACTCCAAGACCCTCCTCCACTCAAGCCCCTCCCATGAGTAGGGCGCAAGGGGGTGATATTACTCCTCCCACTGGTTGTATGTCTGGGGGTATTGTTACCCCCACTCTGAGTTAGACTACAGGCACCGGACAGCCCTCCTCGACCATCAGGCAAAGCCTNAAGTGAGCGGACTTGCCAGTTTCAAGCAAGGACGGCGGAAGGAATAAGGAACGTGGTACGTTGACTATCTGGCTGGAACAGCGCATCCAGTTCGACGCCATGACCGTTGTCACCATTGTCACCATCACCATCATCACCATTATCACCATCACTGTCATTACCATCGTCACTGTCACCATCACCGTCCTCACTATCCTTACCGCCATTTCCCCCAGTCTCCCGGGCTCTGCCCAGGAAGTGCCGATGCCCACCAGGGCGAGGCTGATTGTCATCGTCATTGTTGAAAGGGGGAGGGTTGGCAGGACCGGCCGCCGCATTCTCATGCTGCCTCTGCTCCTCCCAGGTTGCCCGATCAGGCTTCCCAGCCATGACATTCAAAACATCGTTGACTAACCTCAGGTCCAAGACCATGAGGGTAATCCGACCAGCGTGCGTTGCGCCCAGGGCACCAGATATGAAGAATTAGTAAATCATATAAACTTATTAGGATAGAACTTGGAGCTCAACTTACTAGCCATGTTCATGACCAGGTGTTCCTCTGCTGCCACCTGAAGGCATTCAACAGCTGACCTTTGTCAATGCAACCGCTGCTAGAGAGGGAGGTTGGAGACAATTTCCTGGCAGAGACGGTAAAATGGGGCTTTTGGGATCAGGTATCCCCCATCCCGGCGATACATGATGATTTCAGCCATCGTCAACCTTTCCGCAGGGTATCGTACAGGGTGCTGCAGTTCATTTACAACTGCGCCAGCTTTCTTCTTGCCCAGATGCCTCGTTGGAGGCCCCCAATTGCCACCCCCCTTCAAACCTAAGATGCCTTTGTTTGCTTTGCTTTTCGGAGGCATCGGGAAATCTTTCTTGGTTTTTTGGTTTTTTGGTTTTATGGTTTTTCATTGGTTGGGAGCAGGTTTTGCGGAATTTTTTTTCTTTGGATAGAGAGTCAAAGGTGAGTGTCAGAGGTGAGTGAGGAGGAGGTAGGTGAGAAGAGTGGATGAGAAGGTGGATGAGGAGGTTCTTGTCGAGAATATTAGGGTTTTTACGCAGAGTGAGAGTGTGTGATTGGTGTTGGTAGGGCAAGGTAACTTGCAGCTACGAGTAAGCATATATGCGCGCGTCCCAAATCTGTGACTAGGCGTGCATATGCATTTGTTTGCGTATGCGTCCTATCGTTTCTCAAATGAACAAGTAGTCTTATTAGTGTTGGCTGAAGGAAGAAGTTTGTTAGAAGAGAGGGAGGCCAGAAGATATACCCATGGGGATTCATACTCTCTACCTATCAAGCCGCCTTGTCAGACAAATCAAGTTCCCCCAAGCTTAGGTGTATTTTGATTCCTGAATGATAATGCCTGGCGGGAACAATGTTACCGTAAAAGATGGGGAGAGCCATATACCGTGGAATTGTACATTGAACATGTTTGAGTAAGACTGCAACCGAATAATTGTTGAGACAAACATTGTACTATGCTTTTCACAGAGAATTTCCTTGAAAATTGTATATCAAAGGTTGTATGTGTACAAAGATATTATATCTTTCCTCTTGGAGTATCAAGCGTACAATCATAATTACTAAATGATGTCAGTAGGCAGCACATACTAATATAAGTTATTTCAAAGCGTGATTTAACCTAGGTCAAACACACAGTCTGCTTCAGCGTTATTCTATCTACCTATGATACCATAGTATAAGCACTGAGCTGAGGCTTTAGGGTAATTGCACTTACAATTTGTTTGATGGGGTGTTTTGTTGGTGGGGCAGAGTTGGCTTCGGACATGTTTCCATTTCTGGAGGTTTTCAAGTTTTCAACAACATACCCCTTCTCTTTTCCCTTTATAATACGAGATAAACTACGGCTTTCCCTTCAAAACCCTCTAACACTACACAAATTAGCCATCACGTAACTCGTGCTATACTGGATTAGCAAAAAAACGTCCTAAAAAAGTACCTTCCACCACGCCGCCTCTACTCCTACTCTCCACATACCAATTCTACCACACCCACCTCCTATCCACTCTATCCCACCGCTTTATCGCTTTCTCTGCTCCCCAACTTCCTAAAGCTGTTTTGTGCCTAAATTATTTTTCTAAAATCATATGCACAGGTACATACAAATCATACGCACAAATCATATGCAGAAATCATAAGCATAAATCATATGCACAAGTTAACATGAGAATAGAACATACCTCAATGCCATCTGTGTACAGGTGGAGACTGCTTCCAGCAGGAGCTTTGGGTCACTTATTGAACCCAGAAACCATCTACCGAAATGAGCACCAAGTGAATATTACTCCACTTGAGCCTGCCTTCGAACGTGCCCGTACCAGTAGAGGAAACTGTCTGAAGCAATGCCAAGTGTTTGTGCAGAGCTTTCCAGACTACCTCGCTCTTAGCGACAATGTCAAAGCTGAGGTAGACCAAGAGATGGTGGTTGAGGAAAACGAAATCCTGCAGCAGGAACGTCGAGTGATCCTCGCAGATTGGTGGCAATAGGATCCGAACCAGTTTGATGAACGTGGTTTGCCACCTGCTGACCCACCAATTCCGATCGAAGTTCCTACCCCCCCCCTCGGCTCCCCTGTGGCCTCCCCAAACATTTTGCTGAAGGTGCGACCCGCAGCTCGGATGAAAAATCTCCTTGAGTGGGTAACCAAGAGGCCCCGAAGCCATACCACTGGGTCTCCTACCTTTCCTAGAACCAGTACAACCCTGTCAATGCCCCTGCCTTCCTTTTCCTGCCCTTTGTCCCCGCCAGTGCCTCCCCAACCCTCTCCCACTCATGTTGGCCTAAGTGAGCGGACTTGCCAGTTTCAAGCAAGGACGGCGGAAGGAATAAGGAACGTGGTACGTTGACTATCTGGCTGGAACAGCGCATCCAGTTCGATCCCCATATCCTGAGCATCTACCTCGGGAAGTGTTAGTAGAGTACAAGAACCCGCCCCGAATAGGAAAATGCGCAGGATTGGACTTGTGAGAAAGTGCTCTGACGTGAGTCTTGTACAGTCTGGTATGTTATCTTGATTCCCTAAACCCCGTCTAAATAATTGCCAAGTTCTATTAGTGACATCTATAGTAATATTTAAGGTTGTTTTAGCTCTTCCAAATACCTGGACGCTGACCACCACCACAGACCGTACTTCTGACTTCCGGCTGACAGAGCACGGTATGGAGCGGGATTTGGACATGACGGTCCGGCTGCAGGAGCTGGATGAAAAGGGTAGACCTGTAATCGATTGGGTAAAGCCCATCAAGTGGCTATTGCTGAATGCTGAAGTCTACGAGAAGTGGGAAGAGGATCAAGAGGATAGAGATATCGACTTTGTCAATCTCTACGGGCCTGCTGGTGAGGATGGCAATGGCTCAGAGGATTCTGATGGGGTCTACGGGGAAGAGGAGGGGGATACAGAGGAGGAGGAGGAAGAGGAGTAGGAGGAGGAGGCGCGGTCTCGGATATTTATTAAGCCCGAGGACGGGAACATCCATGTGATGGAAAAGCAGGATTCAGACGAGAATCGGTTCCGCGCCAGCACGCTGGAGATTGGAGAGCGCCTGCTTGGGTGGGCTATGACCCTCAAGGACTTCTTTTCAAGCCCAGAAGACCAGCAAGATAGTATCGCCCATATTGTTACCAGGAGGAAGCAGTTCCTGGCTTGCGATGCTCATCTCATTGTTGATCTTGAGGCCACCGCAAGGGAAGAGACTGCGGAGCAAGGTATTAACCTTGACGGGATGGAGGAGATCGACCATGAGATGGACCGACTTGTGCTCCTCAACATGGCTAATATGCGATTCACAAATTGGGTGAAAAAGGAGCCCTAGGAATAATCTTTTTCATGTGCGATTGGGTCCTCCTTTTTCCTCTTTGTTCGTCCCCTGCCTTCACTGTTGCCCATTCCGCCTGCCTTTCTCTTCACCTGTTCCCCCTGCCTCATTCAAGAGGGCCCCCCCTATGGCCTGTACTTTAGCCTCTTACATTCTTAGCCTGTTTAAAATTACCTTTTGTAGATAATAATAGGCGCATTGCATGAAGCTGCTTTTGCCATATAATACGTTGTATCCACAGCTGCTATGGTTTATATGCATAGAGTAACATGTCATTATATATGCCGTGGCCAACTATATAGGCTAAAATCCATATACCCAAAACCATACGCCCATATTCATATGCTTTAAGCCATATGCCCAAAGAGGTAGGCCCAAAGACGTAGGCCCAAAGACGTAGGCCCAAAGACGTAGGCCCAAAGACGTAGGCCCAAAGACGTAGGCCCAAAGACGTAGGCCCAAAGACGTAGGCCCAAAGACGTAGGCCCAAAGACGTAGGCCCAAAGACGTAGGCCCAAAGACGTAGGCCCAAAGACGTAGGCCCAAAGACGTAGGCCCAAAGACGTAGGCCCAAAGACGTAGGCCCAAAGACGTAGGCCCAAAGACGTAGGCCCAAAGACGTAGGCCCAAAGACGTAGGCCCAAAGACGTAGGCCCAAAGACGTAGGCCCAAAGACGTAGGCCCAAAGACGTAGGCCCAAAGACGTAGGCCCAAAGACGTAGGCCCAAAGACGTAGGCCCAAAGACGTAGGCCCAAAGACGTAGGCCCAAAGACGTAGGCCCAAAGACGTAGGCCCAAAGACGTAGGCCCAAAGACGTAGGCCCAAAGACGTAGGCCCAAAGACGTAGGCCCAAAGACGTAGGCCCAAAGACGTAGGCCCAAAGACGTAGGCCCAAAGACGTAGGCCCAAAGACGTAGGCCCAAAGACGTAGGCCCAAAGACGTAGGCCCAAAGACGTAGGCCCAAAGACGTAGGCCCAAAGACGTAGGCCCAAAGACGTAGGCCCAAAGACGTAGGCCCAAAGACGTAGGCCCAAAGACGTAGGCCCAAAGACGTAGGCCCAAAGACGTAGGCCCAAAGACGTAGGCCCAAAGACGTAGGCCCAAAGACGTAGGCCCAAAGACGTAGGCCCAAAGACGTAGGCCCAAAGACGTAGGCCCAAAGACGTAGGCCCAANACGCCCAAAGACGTACGCCTAATGATACATGCACAATGATATACGCAACCAGATATATGCCCAAAACCACACACCCAAAACTATACGACCCAATTCATACTAAATTCATAAGCCCCAAGGTGCCATTCAAATTTAACATTTCCTTACCACTAGTGTAATTACAGAATCCAAATGAGCCAGATAAGGCTGTTTATTTCTGTAGACAAGCTAGTCTAGGTGGTCTTCTGGATAGAATTCTATCTCTGGATCAAAATCAGAATCTACAATTGCACAATGAATGACACCCATAATGACCCTACTACTCGTACTTCCACTCCGCATCATATTCATTGAATGGACTGTGGCAAGAATGGAGATTCCTGCCTTTAGAGCAACAAGAATTCCGTTGTACTCTGCATCATCACAATCCAAGAATCCCAATACTATCTCCTTTCTCTCTAGCTCCACACTCTCAGACTTGTCCTCATGGATTTTGGTTTCTAACCAATACACTCTACCCAATACCGGAGTATGCATTCTGGCCTTTGGGAAATCCACCAGACCTGCTGCATACTATCATGAACAAGGTGCAAGGTATGAGCATCGTTGGATAGTTGTCTTACAAAAGGATCGTATCACTTTATGACCTCAGGCAACTGAGTAGAGATAAGAATGTGAAAACAGGGTTGGTCTAAGGTCACTGTAGCTGACCAGAGAGCTCTGGGGGAGGTCCTTCATCTCAATAAAGTTATGGTCGGTCCCAATACCAACTATTGCACAAAGCCATGGAAGTGGAATGGTATCGGGTTTGGTGTACCTTAATGGGTCGGTTCCAGTAACGATATGGTTCTCAATACCCTCCATGACTTGAACGGGCGAGATTGAATACTGAGGGATTTAGAATCATGGTGCTGTTGTGGTAGGGAAAGATGTTTGCAATAACGAAATACTATAGAATGGTTGGTAGTCACCGGTGGGAAGATACTTGAGAGCAGCAGATGAACTCTTGAACGGGATAACGACGGAATAATCAGCAATCCAGCATGCTGGAAGCTCCTGTTAAGCCCAGCCACTTATAGATTGGACTAATCTATATCAAGTGCAAGAGAGTACAAAGAACATCATTGGTGTAAATTTACAAAAGCGAGAATGAAGATATTATTCTGAACCTGATTCTGGAACCAAGCACCAGATCATTTTTCCCTTTACTACACAGCTATTGGAATGATACTGCAGAAAGATTTCCAAGCTTGAGACTTGGCCCTCAATCTGATAACCCCAATCAAGTGCTTGTATGATGACCCGGAATTCCGGTATTCTAAGTTTCATCATTCGCGCTATCTGCCTGCCCCTAACCAATTCGACTGCCTTGCCTCCATTTGCCCACCCGAATCCACACCGCATTAACAGGTATCATCTTGCAATCCTTGGTGACTGGCTATTAGGCCAAGGTTTGTCTACATCTCACTATTAGCTTTTTAGCGCTAGTAGTATGGGTATGAGTCTCGGATGGAATGCAGTAATAGCGTACAGAAAAAGAAGTCGACAGTGTTCCTGTCAAAAGACGTGTGGTAAAGGTCTATTGGTTCGTTCGGACCTAACATCAAGGTCTGAAATTCCTGAATTGGAACTGGCTTTATTGGTGCAGTAGTCATTGTCTGCAGATACAGAGAAAAGAGTGGATGAAAATAGGTTCGGTATAGCAGTCTTGTAAGTTCAAGGGGAATGGCAGCTAAGTAATGGGCAATCTCATTGGACAACCCGGTATTCATATACACAAGCTACAACTATGAATCACACTTGATTACTTGGAAAACAAGACTGACACAATACTATATTTCAGCACCAACTCCTTGCCATTGGAATTACTTTGAATCATTATGAGAGCCCCAGAGAATTCTGGCGGGTAGATCTGATTGTAAAATTAGGTTGCCGTGTAAGGGTGAAGATGTTGTATGGAAGTGCTCACATGGGATTAGTGAGTTTGGATAAATGCTCTAATATGGCTATGTTGGATTATATGTCCATTAACAGTACGTTTTGACCACTGCCCCAGATTGAGACTAGGATAAGCTTAAAGCTTATTCATAGTTTATCCACCGATATCCAACTCAATTTGTGTAGTTGCTGCCAAGTTCCATACCGTAATATTTACAAATGAATTCGAGCACGATCATACGCACACCTCATATGCATAAATTATGCTCTAAAAAACCATATGCACAAAACTCATATGCACAAGTCATATGTACAAAATTTCATAAACAATTAACACAGAAAGATGCATATGCAGGGAAAGAAATAGAATAACAGAATACAGCCAGGTGAGGTTCTTAGATAGTAGCTCAGACAGTATTTTATAACAGCTCATTGCCTGAATCTAAATATATTTTTTGTAGAAGATATTACAACCGAAAGACTTCTATTAGACCAGCTATCAAAAGCCACTAATCATTGAGTGATACTGCGACCCTTATACTCAAGCTACCTTCACAACCCGAATGCTCTATAGCGGGCACCCTACTATCCCACCATGGCAGTCAACAGGCCCACTACGGCAGGTGTGTAAGAAGCCATACTTCCTTTCTACGTGTACATGGAAGCCCAGCCAGGGACCAGTCTCTGTCACTATCTCTACTATCTGTTGAATCCAGTCTATACGCGAACGATGGCCCAGTAACACCAACTCCAAGACCTCCAGCTAGGACATCTCGAGAACCTTTTTCAAGTTCCACAAGACCTTTGCATCCAGATTCTGCTTCACTGCCACCTGGAAACCAAGATCATGCTCGGAACATGCTCCACTTACCAGCTCCTGCTTCAGTAACAAGTGATGCAAATTCATTTGAGATATTTGGAACCTTTTATCTCTATACAGAAGAATATCATGAGAGCTGAATGGAGTGGTGGAAAGAGAGAGCAGGATTCACGGCATATACCACAAAATATGCTGGCAAGAAGAAGGTCGGATGGAACTCTGATCTTCGAGGCACAGACATGTGGAAATACTTTCACCAATACGCCGACTGCGCAGGACATGCCGTTGGTACACCATGGGTAATAGGCATCATTTGTAGGAAGGTTCTCACCCACCCAAGCAGCAAAGGCACCAGCCCGATGTATGATTACAACAAATCCTCAGCATGCCAGAGGTCTAGAAAGTTTACCGGATTTGACACCAGAAGTTTACCTGGCACGGATGTCCTTATGCTATTGCAAAAAGGAACAAAAACTAGAAATCGGCGCAGGATAATTGATCTAGTAACACCAATGGGGTTCAAACAGCATCTTTTCAAAGAATACTTCCTAAAGGCGTTCCTTGCAACAAATCTTGTATTTAATTGCTCAAACAACCTTGCCTTCCACTGAGCCTTCAAATATATTCGTCCAGGCATTGAAATCCCAAGCCCAACTATACTGACAAGACATTTAAAATGGCTCGGTAACTCTAGGTGGATGAGATTCAAACCAGTTTGCCAGTTGATAGAAGGATCTCCCTGGCTGCAAATGCATGGACTTCACCAAATAAACTTGCATTTCTGGCACTTGTAGCCTATTGGGTCTCAGATAACTAGCAGATGGAGGAAGTGCTAATTGGGTTTGAGGAAATAAAAGATTCTCACAGGGGTGCCAATATGGCAGGGATCATTAATAAGATCCTCACTGAATACGGGATTCAGGATAGAATTCTTGGTTTCAGCACCGATAGTGCTGGTAACGACAAAACTCTCACGGAAGCCTTAAACAATACCTTAAGTTCACTATCAATTGAATGGTTCCCGATAGAAAACCATATTCTGTGTATGGCCCATGTTGTTCAGCTTATTCTTACTCCATTTATGAGTTTTGTCAAGGTGAAATCGAAGGATGATCATATGCCCCGTGGGTTTAATGCAGATTATATCAATAAGGTTGTGAGGTTGGATAATGGCTTTCACAAGATAATAGAAAAGGTAATATCCAAGACCCCATACACTTGTAACAGTTTCACAAACTCTAAGTTACACGTATCAGCGTATCTACACACATACACACAGATTCATATACCCAAATTAAAAACTGCCAGGTGCAAAAGAAAGGATATGAATCATATGATGAATCCTGGCGCTTTGGAGAAAGATGATATCTAATTCTTCTGACATGTTCCTAAATACTATACCTGAGTAGTTGAATGGAGAATGCTAATCAGGTTGTGTGTACATTAGCATCGGAAAATGAGTATTGCTATCAGAGCTTTACCTCAGTGCTGGCAGCACTTAATTGAGATACAGAACAACAGGGTGGAGGTCCCAACTATGCTCATTTACGATGTCAAAACAGGATGGAACTTGACTCTAAATATGTTGGATAGATCTGTGGGGTTGTGTGAATTCACAAAGGATTGGTTACAAACTCATCCCAATTTTGCGCCACTGTAGTCCATTCCTAAAGAATGGAAGCAGGTTGAGTACATCTTGGAAGTACTTCAGCCCATCAGGTTTTGGACCCGGTGGATGTCAAAAATACACAGAGTTACAATTCATCACGTATTCTAAGTCTATCACGACATCTTTGATTATTTAGAATCACAAATCGCAAAGTTGAAACGCAAGCGGATACGGTGGAAGATTGACATTCATGAAGGTTTGCTGCAAGCAAAACTAAAGGCAGCAGTTTATTACGGTAAAACTGAAAACCCAAGAGGCCTTCTATTTGGCATTGGACCTTGTCTCAACCCTTATTCCAAACTAAACCGATTTCATGAATGGGATTTGGATGATGCTGCTAGTAAGACAGATTATGAGAAGTGATATGAAAAGGAGTTTATTGTATATTATGATCTTCACTATGCACCAATGAATGCCTGGTGTCCTGATACGCCAATTCCACGGAGCGGTCTAAACAGTCGATCAAAGCATCTTCATGGATCGAGATCGAGAACTATTGTAGTCAACGAGGCACTCGTGTATATCGAATAGGAATCTGATGTCAAACCTCCGGAGCCAGCCACCGGAGCCTCTGATTCCATGCCTGACACAAATCCTACTGGGATCTTTTACGAGCCAAACATACTGGAGTGGTGGCAGGTTCATACTGGGAGGTCCCCCAATTTAGCCTGGATGGCTAAGGATATGCTTGCAGTCCCAGGAGGCAGTGTTGGTGTTGAACAGATATTTAGCATGGCAAGAGATGTGGTTCCATATCGCCGATCCCGATTGAAAAGTGGTACAATCAGGGCCTCAAGGCTTGTGAAATTATATGAGTACGAAGAATTATGATAAGAGCTAGCAAATTATGACAGCAAACAGGAGGTAGCAAGGTTGGAAGAAATGGCAGCAATTGAGGATTATCGTGGGTGGGTAGATAGGCAGGACCAGAGTGATGAGGAGGGTTATGACTATACCTCTGACAATGACGAGTTACAAAAAAAAGACACAGCATGGTCTGTCATTGATCAGGATGGAAGACGGGCATTTGCAAAAGAGTCAAGTCCCATCTTCTCTGATCGTGGCTTGGTCCAATCTCAATATGCACACCCTCTACAAGATCCAGGTCAAGATGGCGAGGAGCAATTGGCAGGCTCGGAAGAGTTAGAGGATGACTATGGAATCTAGGACAGCGTGGTGAACATGCATGTTGGGTCCGACACTGCGGAAGAATCCCAGGAGGAAGAGCCTGAGACTGTGGGAAGAGTTAGTGATCTTGAAAATGAGGAAGTGGAGAACACAAATATTGCCAGTATAGATCTAACGGGCCAGCAGGAAGTTTGCTCTAAGGAGGATGTTCATCCCGAAGCTCTCGAGTCAGCTCCTATGGTGCTACAGGTAGCCCGGAGAAGAGGACAGAGGGGCGGTACTGGGATTGGAGTTACAACAAGGAAGCACGCTGAAACAGGTGGTGAAGCAAAGAAAAGGTCCAGATTAAACTAGGTTAAAATCTGCTAGGAAAAGTTCCTGCATTTACAGAATTCGATTAAGGGTAATTAATTAGGCTTCATATATACTTTTATTGCCCCTGAGCTATACCCACCAACAGCAATGTGCACAATTAGGGATATGTATGTATTAATAGAGCAGTAAACATCAAGTGAATGATATAAAATCATGATCACGATTTATACGGTCAGGAGTGCTATGGGTATAGAATTATATGCTGGGAAACATGTGCAGAGTAATAAGCATGAAATTATGCCCTAACAATCATACGCTCAAAATTATGTTTAGGTGTGCTATAGGGGTCATACTTGTAGAAATACGCCCAAAATTATATGTATAGTCCATATGTACAAAATCGTACACCTAGGAAATCATATGCCGAAAAATTGTAAATGCTATTAGAATGAAATCGCAGTGGAAAAACCAGACTCCAGAAATGATGTAGCTAATACAAACCTACCTAGGTTAGTTACTACGGTTTCAACATGTGACCTGTTCGCATAACTACCCATGCACAATAGTTTCTATTCCCCTATTCCTCCTATTTCCCTATTCCCCTGTTCCTCTATTCCCCTACTCTCCTGTTCCCTACAAATGCAACTATGAGCACTCACCTACATCGCGGCGAACAGCAGACGAGCACGAGAACGTGACGCGGAGGCCCTCTACACTACCACCTTGATATACCATAGCTATTGTTCTATATCAAACGCCCTTTATTCTATCCTGCTTTGAGTGGGAAGGAAGCTTGCTTTAAGCGAGTTTGGGTGGTTCAAGAAAAAGACAATGGGCAGGTTATCAAAAGGGAAGGAAAGGGAGATTGTGAGGCAGAAATGGAAGTGGGAACACCAAAGAAATGATACGCAGGTTCAGGCGACTCTTAACGTCGACGAGGAAGAGCGTATTCCGAATTCCAGCATGGCTAAATGTGAGATATTATCTACTAGCATTTAATAAAGTTCTATACATTGAAAGCATATACTGATCCCTTTATCAATTGTATTAGATCTCCGGCTACCTATCCTATGGCTCACCGGCAAGACGTTATACAGCATGAAACGGAATGTTTGCCAGGTGTTGATCAAGCCCAGGCATGATGTAACGTATCAGCGATGTGCTGGTTTTGATGTCCTGAACACAATTGTTTCCAGGCCTAAACATCAGCCAGACTCCAACTTAGCAGAAAACTTTGAGGAGGAAAATGAGCCAAAATTGCAATACCTCATGGGCAACATTGTGATTATAAGGGACAGGTAAGTAATTATACTGGTGGTGGTAAATAGGCTTATACAGTGGTTAAACTATGATTAGGCACGACATCCCATGTGTAATAAAAGCTGGGAACAAAAAGGCCAGCTGGCTATTACCTCAAATTGAACTGGTGGTCCATGAATATGTTGCTTCTAGGAATTTAGTAGCAGATCAAATGCTGCACAGTGTAATGGGTACATGAGAGCGCTATAGACTGGGCGTGATACCAGATGTTTGAGATACTGATGCTGCCAACAACTATATGAAGGATGCCACAACCTTTGGCTCTCGAGAAAGAAACGCGAGCAACAAGCTTAATCCTGGTGGCACTTTAAGAACAAAGGACTGTATAATTGGGTACTGCTCATTTGAGCCAAGAATGGAAAAGCGAACGAAGGATATCACACTTGGGCGGGGACCATCACCAGCATATAAGTCAAAACCGGCCATTGAAGCACTGAGGATATTTGCCCAAAAGCTTCTACTATTGACTCAAACTGTGGAGGCTTTATTTCATGCCTTTCTACCTGAAGAGTATTCCAAATACAAGACTCTCTGTGGGACCATTTATGATGGAAGAGTAGACAATATTGATGAAGCATTTGGGATATGGACTTCATATTTGCTTGTCATCAATGTGAATACCAATAACCACAAGGATGTGGAAGACGTATACTATGGATGGTGTGCCATTGTTGTATTGGGACATTTTAAAGGAGGCGATGCCTGCTTCCCAGAGCTTGGAGTTATGATTGATTGACCTTCCGGTACTATAGACCATTCTGTCATCTCTTCAACTGCATGTGTGACTAACATGTACCATCTAGGTTCTGGTATTTTCATGCACTCGTATGCGGTGGAGCATTATATAGGATCTTTTGTGAGCCATCGCTATAGTATAGTCCACTTTACATATCAGATGGTACATGATGCATATGTAGAGAGGACCGGGAAACCATTGTGGGAATTCAGCAAAATGCCGGAATGGTGGCAGAAATCACGTAGAAACTTGAACATGTAGACAGTTGTTTCTCATTTTGTCCTATGTATAGTTGAAGAGTGTTATAAATAAAACTAGATCTATCCAAGTCAGCGAGGTAGTCATTCACTCATACGCCCAAAACCATACACCCAAAACCATACGCGCAAAACCATATGCCTAAAACCATACGCCCAAAATGATACGCCCAAAACTATAAGCTCAAAAGTATGTACCCAGAGCTCTACGCCTAAAACAATACACTGAAAATCATAGGCCGAAAGTCATATCCTCTAAGGATCAAATGCCAAGGGGCATATGCTCAATTATATATAATAGTGGTCATGATACATCGGATATGGCAATAAACAGATATTGGGCTAGTCACTAGTGATCAGTCATTAAGGAAAGCAGGGCCCTGCGCAGTTGGGACAAGCGGAATTTCAGAACGGGGCCCTGCCTTGGTAATAAGCAGGGAAAAAAAGTCTCCGCCCTACCCTACAGCCTGTGTGGGGCCCTCTGGAAGGCGGGGCGGGGGGAGAGACATAAACTTGACCATGGGCCATGTCGAGGGTGGGGCAGAAAATGGAAAACCCGCCCCACCCCTCCCCGTAACGAACACTACTTGTTAGTCTAGTAATCGATCAAAGCTTATTGGATTCAGGTAGAGAATGTGAAATGCTATGCAAGTAACAAGACTTTTGTAAAAAATATTACCCAACAACAAGATCATCTGAAAGGCTGTCATGCATACCTGATTTCACAGAGGGGTGAGACTGGTGATGGAGTTGCTTTGGTGTCATCAGCTGCCTTCGGAACAGGTGGGCAGCAAGTACTGGACTTGGCTATTCACAAACTCAATAAGGCACAGCATCAAGAAGGGGATAAGAGGCGAGAACTTGCTTTTTATATAAACAATATACCTTTCAATGTTATTCAATTACCTTATTCTAGCTGCTATTATCAGATAATTGCATCAGGATATAGACCCATAAATTCAAAGACTTTCTAAACAACACTCCATTACGAGATTTACTGCTATGCAAAAGGTAAAGTTGATCAACTCCTGGCATCAATGTATTATTTGTATATTATAATTGATGAAAGCACGAATATCAAAAAAGAAAGAATTATCAATCTTTCAATAAATACAAGTTGAGGAACCTTTTATTACATATCTCAAGGCATTGGGGCAGAGTCAATGAATTCATCCAACACTTCCGTCTGGTTGATAAGCCAACTTGAGATAATTGTTTCAGGAGATTGGAGCAGAATAAACAGTCTTGCTACAGACATCATACCTGTAGTACAATACGAGGTGTCTGGTGAATTCTAAGTACCAATTGATGACTTCAAGCATCTAAGTGTTTTTGCATTTCTTGCGATTCTCATGGATTGCAACTTCTCATTAGAGATCTCCTTCTAGTTCCCTACTATGAGCAGATTTCATTTAAAATCACTGCAATTATTACCACCTTTTGAGCATCTTCTAAGCAACTAGCTCTTCTCTGACAAAAGCAAATTGAATGTTATAGAAAAACAGTCTCCCTGATTCTCTCTGTTATTACTCAGTGGGGGACCCAAGTGCAAGCGATCGACCCAGTATATAAAAATAAAGATGCTTTAAAGGCATTCATTTTCTCACCACAAGGGGATATTAAGGAGTCAGTAGTTATGACTATTTGGGATCATCTCTTTTGGGCACAAGTTGAGGAGCTTCGAGACCTGATATACCCAATTAGACTTTTTCAAAAAGTCTCAGAATCAGCAGCATCACATTAGGGACTTGTAGCTGATTGAGAAAAAAAGATTCTAGAGCATATCCAAACCACAGACAGTGGCCAGTTGGAAGCAGGATTGTGGTTATTAATTGTAGAAATCCGGATGCAGAGACAGCTTCAGGGTATGTGCTAGACTGCCTACTATCTTACCCCAAAGAACTCAACAATTACAATCAGTATTGATCAACAGAATGCCATCCTTGCACATATTCAGTATATGTACACAGAGGAGCAGAAGTCAGAAAATGTCATTGCAGATTTTTTCTCTTACCGAGCACATGAAGGACTGTTTTCTGGTAGTAATGTTGCCTGGAGAATTCAAAACCCAGTAGTCTTTTAGCAAGCACAGTATCTATTTACACCAGACCTGGTATAGCTGGCAATTCGATTATTCAACACCCTGGCCAACTCAGTTCCTACTGAAAGATCCTTTAGTGCCCAGAATTTTATTCAAAATAAATCCCATAACTGCCTACATCAAGTGAAAGTTGATATGCTTTCATTCATCTACATGAACTGCCACGTCCTGGACCACAAGCCAGAGGAACCACGCCGGTGGGAGAATTTGTCAAATGAGGGTGAAATTGAGATTGAAAATCAAGCTCTTGATCTGGAAAGTGATGAGGAGTCTTAGGATAATCTGAGAGAATTTGGTATATATGCTTCTGGAAGACTAGAGATGTGACCACTTTTCTCACCAAAAGTGTGACAGTCTTGGCTGTAACAATTTTTGTAATACTTGGAATTTGCATTAGTCACACATTTTCCTTTGCACCAAGAAAAAAAAGACTATTAAATTAATGCTATTTTAGGAACCCTACCCTAGGTGCTCTATTTGTAAACCATAATATCTACTAAAATAGTATTAATTTAATAGTCTTTTTTATTCTTAGTGCAAACTAAAATGTGTGAGAAAGGCAAATTCCAAGCATTACAGAAATCGTTACAGCCAAGACTGTCACACTTTTGGTGAGAAAAGTGGTCACATCTCTAGTCTTCTAGAACCATACCCCAAAAAGATTGAAAAGTTTTCTCATTTTATAACGTGTTCGGACCAGGCCCTAGTCACGTAGCGGTACGATAGGAGCAGATGGCTGCGTGATCAACACGAAGCGAGCGCTGCTTGCTAAAGGAGGCTTCGAACGGGGTGTAGTAGGAGATCAAAGAAGTAACCGTTCAACCAAGTATATTAAAGAATACTGTCTGTCGAAGTCTGCTGTTTCCATCGCGGGAATCAGCGGTCTTTAAATACAGCATGTCGCTTATCTCCAGTATGAGCGACATTGCCAAACAATGTGTGTATCAACCGATAGCACACGAAACATTACAAGTATCAACCGATACTGTGAAACCAAACATAAAACAATGTGTGTATCAAGCGATAGCACACGAAACACTACAAGTATCAAACGATACTGTGAAACCAAACATAAAACAATGTGTGTATCAACCCATAGCACACGAAACAATACAAGTATCAAACGATACTGTGAAACCAAACATAAAACAACCTAGTACCCGTACCAGTTACACATTTCTTGTTTTACTAGTGCTAACAATTTATGACTATATTGAATAGGCAATCATCAAAGGAATAGTCGAATTGATGTGAGCAAGCACTCAGAGATTGGCCACAACAGTGATAATGGAACTGCTGTTGACAATTACACAGTTAATATTTTTGGAGGAGTTGCCTCCAGGGTTACGGATGGGACAGCAGGTGGAAGTAAGGATCATCAACGGCCTTAAAAGAGACCATATCTTGATAGTTTATACTGGTTGTATGAAGGCGCTGGGGACTTGCTGGGGATTTTTTTCTTACTCCAATGGCCTGTGGCTCTGGTGCTTGGGGTGTGGAATGTTGTAGGTGGTAGGGGAATGGATACGGTTTATCAGCCAATGTTATAAAGTACTTGCAATTTACTTAAAATCTACAGACTCAAAATATAATACAGAAGGTATTTTTTTAAAAAACTATATTGAGAAACTTGAAATATCCTAGTATGAACTTAGACTATATTTTATTTGTAAGCTGAAATACTTTATGTAAATTAATATTTTTTACCATAAATTTACAGTAATTTATAGTAATTTACAAAATTGTAATTTATAGTTTCCTAACCTGACCTTTAACTCCTCTTCTTAGGTCAGATGGCTCGGCCCCTGACTGACTCCAACTATGGAGACCTTCTCTCACTATAGCCACTGCCTAGCACTTGCCTGGGCCACCTTTACCCTGCTCAAACAACTCAGCCCTGCTGGGGAAGACCCCTCCGCATAGTGCAACCGGAAGCTTGCTGTGGCACTCCTCTACCTCGTACTCATATTTGGAGCAGATTTCCTTGTCCCTAATGCTACCACCCTGAGAAAACTGTACTCTTTCTGGCACAAAGTTCTCCACTGGATAACCAACTGCTTCAGATCCATGCCCTTGACCATCCTCTACTGCAAAGCTGTGCTTCCTTCCATGAAATTATCTCTAGAATACAAGCGTCGCCTTACTGCCCAGTGACTTCTCTGCTCCCCCCCAGGGATTAACCTTGCCCCTGCCAGACTCCAGCCCCTAATCCCCATGTGGGACCCATGGTGAACATCATTTCACCATCACCTCCTTCGACCGCTATCTCGGTTAATGTGACCCCCTCCCTGGTCTTCTATCCCTTCTGGAAGAAGACGCCACCTTCTGCTAGATAATATCGCATTCTCTACCCTTCTGCTCCTCTCCAACAAGGTTTCCCTTGGCTTCCCACATCTGATCTTTCCCACGCCTGGAATGGGGGCACCACTAGGAAGATGGATCTCAAGGTTGCGACCACACCAAACAACTTCACACTTATTGCCAAAAGTCTACACAAATGTAAGAGTAAAGAAAATGGTAAAACTTAATATTGTTAAGCCTGACACTTCACTCAATTAAGGCCTCAAGAGGATTGATTGTTGGAGTAGGAGAGTTATTGCATAGACGTTCAAGTAGTTTTTATCTTATGCCAGAAACTCTCCTATCAGTTTACTCCAACTATTCGAGCACAGCCTTCTCTGGCAAGGGTGGTCCGACACATCTCCTAGCTTACCCATTGGGCATTCATGTGTCGACACACTCTAGTCGGCATTCAACTTATGCAGTTACCATTTCTGCAGCGTATTGCCATTTTGCCTACTGGAGTGAAAACTTCGTCACATCAGTGCCTTGCCAGCAGCTAACAGTCAAGACACCTGATGAACTGGACTATTCATGACACCCTTCCCATATGCATTGATCTCTACTTGACTCTGCAAGCTACCATGACTGGTTTATCTATCTAGTATTTAAGAGTCTCAGGCTTCTCATGTCTTCCACAGTGTAAGGTAGTCCAGGAGTAATCCAATGGGCACCACCCATGACCACTACCTAGGATCCACCTTACCTGTAGTAGGAATCATGCTTTTAGTGTCTCTGCAGTTCCCTTTCAGAGCCTATGGTGTTGAGGACACATTCGGGCTTGGTAGGAGTAAAACTCTCCCAGTCATCCTGGTACCACCCACGACTACCTTTGGGACCTCTACAGTTAACTCCCGTTAACTCCGTCAGCTTTGGTCTGTTTTACTCCGAACAACTTGGAGGAGGTACTCCGCCTTCCACCCTCTGTGCCCTTATATATCTTGCCAACAGCCTATGGTCGACGGGACTGTAGCAATGTATATGGTGTTGCAAGCAGGTCTTCAAAGATTCCTTTTTATGAGACTGCACACAACTACACAACCATTTGCCCATGATGTCTGGGTCTCAAGGTGGGGCTAAAGGGGCATGATAGGAATAATGTCTTCAATTTATAGCTTCTTGAAAGCTGTGTAGCTCGTCTAATAGCATCTCCCGGAACTCCAGATTTGACAATTATGCCTGCCTTTGTATGACAAACATTCTGTTTATTTTTCCCAGAACTTCCAGAGGTACTTCATGCTGAAAGGTAGGGTAACACAGCACTTTGGGCAGGGTACACTGAGCCCCATGGCTGGGTAACCTGATCCTGAGGGTAGGGTAATCTTGTCCGGTGGACAGGATGTCTTTATCCTGTTACCCTGTCTATTCTGTCGCCGGACATAGACAATTTTGACCTTTCTCCAGTTACCTGGCTTTGCAGCATAACTGCCCCTTCAGAGGTCCGTAAGTGCGCTGACACCACTCCTGGGTGCAGCCAAGTAGTTAAGTACCTTGGGAGCTATTTCAGTTTGTCTCGGAGCTCATGTAACATGTTCAGGCCGGGCCCTAGTCACATAGTGGTGCAATGGGAGCAGATGGCTTCTTGATCAACAAGAAGAGAGCGCTGCTTACTAAAGGAGTCTTCGAACGGGGTGTAATAGGAGATCAATGAAGTAACTGTTCAACCAAGTATATTAAGAATAATGTTTGCCAAAGTCTGCTGTTTCTACTGCGGGAATCAGCGGTCTTTAAATACAGCATATCGCTTATCTGCTGTATGAGCGATATTCCCAAGCATTGTGTGTATCAACCGCTAGCAGATGAAACAATACTAGTATCGAACAGTACTGTGAAACCAAACATAAAACAATATGTGCATCAACTGATAGCACATGAAACAATACAAGTATCAAATGATACTGTGAAACCAAACATACAACAATGTGTGCATCAACCAATAGCACACGAAACAATACAAGTATCAAGCACTACTTGTGAAACCCAACATAAACTAATCTAGTACCCATACCGGTTACAGCCCGGGCCATTGGGTCTCCATAGGTCAAGTACTTACATGCCTCCCTGTTTCTACCAGTTTGCCTCCTGGCTTCCTGCATGGGTGTAGGTTCTGGCTGCCATAGCTCATGTATGCTCGGTTATTACAACGTACTATGATCCCTATGGCCTTCACCCCTACAGCTTCCTCAAAGCTGCCATCAGATGTCTCCTGATGTCCGACTGGAGTTCTTCAGTTTATATGTGCTCCTACCATCAGTACCTCCTCACCATTGTGCTACCGGCCTTCTCAGGCCTTACATGATTCATGGCCGGCTGTACCCTCTAAATGCATGCTGGGAAGAGTTACCTAGCAGCTCACTGATCTTGGTCCTCACCTGACATGTCCCTTCTGTGCCCCTCATATAAGGAGGCTGAGGAGACTTTTGATCACGGTATCTGACAGTGCCTGGCAAAGGCCAAGGAAAGGGAGTCCCACCTCCCTGGAGTCTCAGACCTGAGCCTCTCGTCCCCCATCTGGTCCTTAGTTACTGCTCTCTTGGGACTCTCACAGTATATTTTCCGCACACCAACTGGATTCCTACTAGCCATACCTGCCCTCACCTCTCTGGCTTCGTCCACTCCTCCCTCCTCTACTCAGGTCACCTGAAGAGGATACACTATTACTGTTATACACAAGACAAACTGGTATACCGTAATGGGAATGTCACGTGATCATTGGCAAAACGTCACGTGTGTGATTCCATAGTCTGTTGGAGTATTTGGAGAACAGGTTAATTCCTACCAATATGATGACGGCACAAAACCCTCAATTACACCACCACCAAAGGTCGCTGATGGAGGGGTTTTCGCTGAGTATCCAATTGAGGACTCTCGGCTATCCTGACGAGGTCGGATTAATCAAATCAGTTGGTTGGTTGTGGAGATAAATGTATACAAAAATCCCTCAGCTATGTGAATGGCTGGATGCCAACTGGGCAGAGGTCAGCCACTCCGATAGGGGTCCCTGGCTGCCATGCCGGCAGTAAGACCAAATTTCAAGTCCGTTGGTGGAGGGATGCGGAGGAAAATCCAGATGAGGGGATGACGCCCAAGTGATGATTGTCCGCCCATGCCCAGACGCATCGTAAGGTAGAGCCCGACAATGGCCTACCATGCAGAAGGTTAACCCTGAACATATAGCGGTCTAGACACCATTGGAGCAATAAGCCTCGAGCATGCCTCTTGCGGGTTGACGCGGACTGATAAGGCATCCACCTGCTTTGATAAGTCTGTCATCAAAGCTGATCACTTCATATGCAGAGATAGAACCAGTAGCTGCTTGCCATAGTGAAAGGGTTCATGTAACTATGATTAGAGTAAACACTGTGAGGAGAGGGATGGCACAGCCTCCCCACCGTTCGAAGAAATTAGAGTCAAGCGGGGTAAAGGTTTTCAGGGTCTACGATGTTCGCACAGGGAAAAGTGGGGAGGAATAGATAGGCCGTGAACACCCAGATGCGGAATATAAATATCGAGGTACCCTCCCACACTTCACGGATATCATCCGTGATGGAGAAGAGATCTTATCAATACATTCATTATACGATACACTTCTACATCTTACTTCTATCTTGGCGTTTCCAGTGAGCATTCCCAGTAAACCACTTCATCACGTATTGGATCTTAGTACAGACCCGCTTGTCCTTAGAGTTGGCTACCACCTAACACTTACCTTACATGGTCTTCGGGCCGCCTATTATTTTATCTTATTATTGGTGGGTACCCACAGTGGCAGCTTTATATGGTAGATACAACAAGTTTCTTTACTTATAAATCTCTTTTGAGTTAGGCTTATGTTTTGACATGGGGTTAGCTTTACTTTTGTTGTTAGCCATCACTGGCGATGCTTGGGAGTATGTTGTCCCGAGTAGAAGATTTGCTATGTTGTTTGAGATTTTGTTTATTTCCTTTGTGTGCATTGGAATTAAGGCTTTTTGTATGCTATAATTTGTACTGTATATACATTTTTGAGCCATTATTAATAAATATAGAAGTTAAAAAAAAAGAAAAAAGCAGTACTAGTACAAGAAGAAAATATGTTTGTATTATGGCTCAAGGGGGTCAGGGACATGATCTCAGGATTCAGGGTCACGGTTCATACTTTCTGGTAATGCCAAGGGGAAATAGAGATCTAATTCCTCAGTACAGGTGTAGACAGGAAATTACCAGGTTGCGTACTGAACGCAAATTATAGAGAGGTACACCCCTTTATATTACAAAGCAAAACCCTCGACCAACAAATCACAACACCCCTAACCCTTACTCATATACAGCCGCAATATTCTATTAGTTTCTATGAGGTTCTGTTATGTGGAACCTTGGCTAAGCAACCCTTTCCACTACTACTAGTAGGCAACTGTCCAGACCCTCAGCTGGTTCCAGTATATTCAACCAAAAACCCAATACTATCATATCCTGGTTAGGTAGACATGACACTAGCTCCCCTCTTCTGTGATGAACTCCCCTAAGGCACATTGTTACTATTCAGAAAGTGGGCCTGGCTTATTCAGGTAGTAGTGGTAGAACTCTTCTATGGCTTGTAGTCTGTTCACAGTTTCTACTGGTTCACAGGTGGTTTCCTGGTACCCTCTCCATCGAACTAGATATTGTAGAATGACTCAAACAATCCTAGCATCTTCTGTTGATTTCCCTTGGTATTTCTCCCAGCATTGACTTCTACTAGTGGTAGACATAGTACCACCTGTCTCTGAAGAGGGTCACAGTGAGCATGTTCGAGTCGTATGACATGGAAAACTTTCTATATCCTTATTGAAGCAGGGAGGTTGAGGTAGTAGATGTGAGTACCTATTTGAGCAGTTACTAGGTAGGGGTTGAGAAGCTTATCATCCAATTTCTGAGAGGGTCGAGTGGTCTGGATATTCACAGTATTGAGCCATACTTGGTCTCCAACCTGGAAGTAAGAACCAAGTAGGCATACTGGATTGGCATATTCCTGTTGATGATCCTGAGTATAAGCAATAGTAGAATAGCGGTGGGCAGGTATGTCTCTCATACATTGCGACAATTTGCCAGCCTCCGATTCCTTTCATAGCCCTATCGGTGTCTCCACAATATCCATATAGGGGTTATAGCTATAATTAGCAAAGAACAGGGAGAAGTCAGTAGACTTAAAGGCATGGCTGTTGGTAGTGGACTTGGCAATAGGTTGCCATAGTAACCAATCATCCTGCTGGTAGCTGGGGTAGACAAATAGGTATTATTTTATAATAGCATTTACTTTTTTAGTTTGGCCATTGGTCTAGGGGTGGAATGTGGTCAAAAGCTTCCAGGATACCTTCCAGTAATCACAAACTGTCTTCTGGAACTCCAAGGTAAACCCAGTGCCATGGTTCGAGGTAATAGTTAAGGGGAGACCATGGTACTTCAATACATGATAGAGGCATAACTTGGCCAACATCAGGGCATCAATAGTAATGTAGTAGAGGATCAAGCAATACATTATAGCCAGTCTGTCCACCATGACCAGAATGGTATCATGGCCCTGACTCTATGGGAGACTGGTGACGAAGTCTATCGATACTTGTTCCCAGGGCTTATAAGCGATAGGAAGTAGGTGTAATAAACTAAAGAGAGCATGGCGTAAGTTGTTGCTCCACTGGCAAATATAGCAGTTCTTTATCAAGTAGCCAATACCTCAATGCATACCCAGCTAGTGGAACTGGCTGGAAACTTACCTGGTGGGTTTTGGCCCTTCCTAGATGTACTGCAGAGGAGTAGTTATGAGCCTCCTAGATTAGTTGTAACTGTAGTATGTCATGGAGGGGGATGTATAGGCAGTTGTGGAACAGCAGTCTGTTCCCATCTCGCCAGCACTCTGCAATGGACATGAGGGGGGAAAAGGGGTCTCCTTCGTCAAGGGCCTTTAGGAGCTACTTTTAAGTCAGGTTAGCGTTATAGACTTCTATCCACAGATCTTCTAGGTAAGATACTCCCATTTGGAGCATGATGTTTGCCAACAAACCCATAGTCTGCGGCCTCAGCACCACTTGTGTTTGGCATTTCTTTCTGTATTCCTCTTCTTCCATCAGTTTCTTCATCTATGTCAATGTATTTGCTTTTCCACTGAACTTACTGGGCTGGTACTCAATGCTGTAGTTAAATTACATTAGAAATTCCGACCACAGGGCTTCTGTGCAGTTCAAGAGTTGTTTAGTAGTAAAATATTTCAGATTGAAGTAGTCAGTCAAAATTATAACCTTTCAGGCAATATAATAATATCTCTATTCTTTGAAGGTATGTAACAATACCATCAGCATCTTGTTATAAATGTTGTAATTGTATTTGGCCAGGGTGCACTTTCATTAGTAGAAAGCTATGAGGTAGAGTACTTCTGTATCGTTTTATTAGGACATAACACTTATAGATACAAAGTCAGGGGAGTCCATTTCAATGATCACTTTATTGAAGAAGTTGAAAGAGAACAGAAGAGAGACAGTAGTGAAGCTAGCCTTGAGCTTTTTCAAGGCCTTCTGGCATTTGGGGTCTAGATCCAAGGCTGCTCCTTCTTGGTAAGTGCATTGAGATATTAGGTGAGGCAGAAATAGGTCCCAACAAAATGTCGACAGAAGTTGCTAGACCCTAAGAAGGCATGGATATTACATACCTCTTCCAGTAAAATGCTGTTGTCCATCCTTTTCCATTCCTGATGTATACCAGATTGTGGGCTCTACAGATATCAAGTTTGGTGAATGTTTTGGCTTCGGATATCTGCATGAAGGTTTTTGTCTAGATGGGAAATGGGCTACTGTCCTTGATAGTGTCTGGGTTGAGTGCTTGATAGTTTACATACAACCTTAGTGATCTGTTCTTTTTCTTTATAAACAGGATAGTGGAGGCCGCTGGAGAGCTAGAGGGCCAGGCAAAGTCCTTTTCCATATTTCAATCAAGCCAACTCCTTAGTACTCCCAGTTCCCGGGGTGACAGATTGTACAGAGGCCTAAAAGAGGGCTTGAAGCCCAGTGGCAGAGAGACAGTATGGTTGCTAGGTCAGTGTAGAGGTAAGTAGTTCTATTCATTCTTGGGAAACAGGTTATAAAGTAATAATATTTGGGCAGGACAATGTCATTAACCTCTTATTTATCAAATACTTTGTTACCAAAAGCCCACTAGACAGCATATACTTTGAGAAAATATGGAATATCCTCCTCCACTCTCCTGAATACCAGTTATGTTGGAGGTGTAGTTGTTTAGGCAGTAGTTGGATTCAAAGGCGATAGTGTTACTGAGGAACCAGATGGTTACATCATACTGCTTTAGTTGAAAAATATGCAGGGTTAGTGGGTATCCATCCAGTTTAGTGACATACACTGGTAGTACTTCTAGGTAGTCCATGATCATTGGTTCTATCTCAGTCTGTAACGACCCAGCATACGTGAGCTATGGCAGCCGGAACCTACACCCATACAGGTAGCCTGGAGGCGAACTGGTAGGAACCGGCAGGCAAGTGAGTACTTGACCTACGGAGACCCGATGGCCCGGGCTCCGAGATGAGCAGACTTAGTGGACACAAGTATTTAGGTACATGGCTACGCCCAAGGTTGGTGTCAGCGTACTTAGGGACCTATGAAGGGCCAATACACAGCTAGGCTGGGTAACTAGAGAAAGGCCGAGTGTGTCTATCCCCGGAAGTGGGATAGATAGGGTAACAGGAGAAAATCCACTTGTCCACCGGACAAGATTACCCTACCCTCAGAACAGGGTTACCCTGCCTTGAGGCTTGGATTACCCTGTTCAAGGGCCTGAGTTACCCTACCTCCCAATACGAAGTCCCTCGGGGAGTTTGGGAAAAATGACTGGAATGTTTGTCACACGAAACCATACATAATACTGGAATCTGGGGTTCCGGGAGATGCTATTGGGCGAGCTACGCAGCTACGAAGAAGCTGTAAATTGAAGACATTATTCCTATCATGCCCCTCCGGCCCCGCCTTGAGGCCCGGATGTCATGGGCAAACGGTTGTGTAGTTGTGTGCAGTCTAGCAAAGGAGGATCTTTGGAGACCCGCTTGCAACACCGTATACGTTGCTGCCGTCCGGTCGACCGTAAGCTGTTCGCAGGATATATAAGGGGGCATAGGGTGGAAGGTGGAGTACCTCCTCCAAGTTGTTCGGAGTAAAACGGACCAAAACTGACGGAGTTAACGGGAGTTAACCGTGGGGGTCCCGAAGGTAGTCCCGGGTGGTGCCGGGACGACTGGGAACGTTTTGCACCTACCACGCCCAAGGATGTCCCCAACGCCATAGGCTCTGAGAGGGAAGTG
The DNA here is from genome assembly GCA_003182015.1 of Tuber magnatum. NCBI lineage: Eukaryota > Fungi > Ascomycota > Pezizomycetes > Pezizales > Tuberaceae > Tuber > Tuber magnatum. The sequence goes on from PYWC01000006.1 coordinate 3,106,131, forward strand.
CAGAGACACTAAAAGCATGATTCCTACCGCAGGTAAGGTGTATCCGAGGTAGTGGTCGTGGGTAGCGCCCATTGGATCACTCCTGGACCACCGTACCCTGCGGAAGACACCGGAAGCCCGAGACTCGTAAATAGTAGATAGATAAACCGCTCACGGTAGCTTCCGGCGTCAAGAAGAAATCAACGCGCATGGGAAGGGTGTCATAGATAGTCTAGTTCAGCAAGGGGTCTTGACAGTTAGCCACTGGCAAGTCCCCGATGCGCAGAGGTTTTCACTCCGGCGGGCAGAATGGAAATGCGCCGCAGAAACGATATGCACATATGGTGAACGCCGACTAGAGCGGGTCGACACATACATGCCCGAAGGGGGTGTCAGGAGACGTGTCGGACCGCCCTTAGCGGAGAAGGGTGTGCTCGAATAGTTGGAGTAAACTGATGGGGGAGTTTCTGGCATAAGATAAAACTACCTGAAAGTCTATGCGAGAACTCTCCTACTCCAACAATCAATCCTCTCGAGACCTTAATTGAGTGAAGCGTCAGGCTTAACGATATTAAGTTTTACCGTCTACTTTACTCTTACATCTGTGTGAACTTTTGGCGATAAGTTTGAAGTTGTTTGGTGCGGTCGCAACCTTGGGATCCATCTTCCTAGGGGTGCCCCCGTTACAGTATATCGTTAAGCGAGCTCCTCGCTTAACTCCTCTCCTGATTAATTGTTTTTCGACCTTCGGCACTGACCTTGCGTGAATACTGGTAACCTTGTCTCGAACAAGTAGCCCAGGGTGGAAAGCGCAATGGCTAGTATCGAACGTCGACCTAGAATGGAATCCAACTCGGATTCAGACCTTGACCTTGACGAGAACTCCGCCAACACATTTCGTGCTTCGGTGTTCGCGGACGTCCGCGGTATTGAATGGGACGGTCACCAATTGCTCCTGGAGGCCGCCCCTATTCAACTACCTGATGAATGTGTTGATCTTATGATTACAGACCCTCGCGCTGCGGCGCTTTCGTTCTTCCAAGACGCCGCCCTCGTCCACAACATGCTCCCTCCTCCACCGCAAGGAGTACCCTTTAGCGAGTTCTCCCGCGAGTTCGTCGAACCTTACATCGTCCGGGAGGTATCCAAGTCGATTGAGGATGCGAAGCGGGAACTGAAGAACTGGAATGCCCAGCAGCAGCAGGTGTTCCGTAAACAGATTACTACGGCAGCGGTGGAATGGATGAAGGTACAGCAGGAGGCATACCTGCGAATGTTAAGAGACCAGAAGGCATTGAAGGATCGTATGGCAGCGCTGGAAAGGGCCTTCGCGGGAGGTTATAGTATTGATGCTGAGAATGACGTACTGATGATAGAGGCGGCGCCCCCACTCCCACTTGTCCACACGAAGCTGGAGAACTTCGGGATGGAACTGGCTATGAGAGCCCGGGATGAACAGTGGAGGGCGTACCTAAGCCCCGTGGGCATACGGATGTTGGAAAGCCTCAAGGGGGAAGGATACAGTTATACCTCGTCCTTCACAAGAGCATCAACAGGCTCGCTGTCTGTCCCCTCCTCGATCGCCCGCAGTCGTTCAGGAAGTCCGGCGATTGGACCAACCGATGGGCGTCGGGTTAAGAAAAGGACGTCCAAGCCAAAGGGTATCACAGCACCAGATACACCTGACCCTACTCCTCGGCCGACCCCCGCTCCCATTAACCCCCCTGCAACACCGTCGGTTGCAACTCCCGTACCTCCTATTGCTGCCCCAAGACCCACACCTTTACCAGTTTCATTGCCCCCTCCTGATACCTTCCCTGTCGCAGCTTTCCCGCCAACAGTATCGGCTACCCCAGGGTACCGACCGCTGCGTGCGGCTTCACCTGGATTCTTTGAACAGGTCAGGCGCCAGGAAGAGCGAGCACCCATGGCTCCATCACGAGGGACTCCGATCCCCGGACCTGGGACACCCGCTCGTTCCGTTCCTTGGGCACCCGTGATTCCCTCTGCCCCCTCAAAACCAACTCTTCCCTCCATCCTCCCCACGATCACTAGTGGTGAGTCGGACAGCCAAGACGAGTACTGTCTGTCGGGCTGCAAGTCGGAAGAAACCCGTATGGGGTGGATTCATTACCACACGTACGGGTGCAGGAAGGGACCACGGACCCCGGTAAGGCACCGAAGAAGACAGAAGGAGGGAGACGGACGACCAACATGTGGGTACTGTGGGTCATGGAGACACGCGGGGCCCCCAATGCAACCTTTGAGTTGTCCAGAGCTTCAGTCGTTTCTGGCGATGACTCAGGCGGCTCCGAACCCAACTCCTGAGAGTGGGCAACGACCTGTTCCACCACCGGCATCAGTACCATCAGGGGCTAACCCCCCCGAGGATGGGAATCAGGATGGCCAGGAGGAAAGGTTTGATGGGTATGATAGACCCCGCGAGACCCCAGGTGGAAATACCGGGGGTAGTGGAGGTGGAAATGGACCACCTGTCGGTGGTACTACGGGAGCAGGTGGAGATCCTGGGGACTCTGACCATGATAGCTCGGATGATGATGATGCCGATTCTCTCCCCGACTTGACCCCTTTTCTCGGCGCTCGCAAGGATGACTGGAGCGACGAGAAGAAACGACGGTGGGACCGCCGTGCTAAGAAGCTGTCAAGGGAACTACGGAGTAGGGCGGCTGCACGACCATCATCTAGACAACGGCAGAAGAAGCCGGAAAAGCTGAGCGGCATTCCGGCGTTTAAGGGAAAGGTCACCGAACTCGCCAGCTTCTTGACGCTGGTAGAGGTTAAGTTCGAGTACTTTGCTGGGTGCAGGTTGACCGATATGGACAAGGTAAACCTGGTGATCCCCCTTCTAGAAGATACTGCCCGAACATGGTATCTTGGGCTGCACTCCCACATCAATAAGGAGGCAGCCAAGCGTACCGGAGTTCCAGTTAATAACAGTAACCCGTTAAGAACGTGGAAAGGATTCCGGGAACGGCTTGAACGGAGTTTCGGCGGTGACCAAGCGGAACGAGACCGATCCCTCCTTGAGTGGCGAGACCTAGTGATGAAGCCACATCACATCGATGAGTACCTGGACAAGATAATTGACTATATGTATAAGCTTAGCTATACAGACCCTGTGCAGGTACGAGATAAGGTACGGTCGGGCATTACTCAAGAAGTGAGGAACGCGTGGGCACTGAAGGAGCCCCATCCCACCGACTTGAACGACTACCTTGATCTTCTTCGGAAGGTTGGACACACACTGGAAGACAACACCCGGTTCAGCAACCGAGTTATCCACCCTGTCCAACGGTCTCAACCAACGGACAAGAAGGAGGATAGGTCCTCAACTTCCGGAAGGTTTAAAAAGAAGGATAAAGGTTCGGGCAGACAGAACCAGCGGTCTGCCAAACCTACTAATTTCAATGCGGGGAAACAGGCAAAGCCGGGGACTTCTGAGTATGCCCTGGCGCATAAGGAAATCCCGTCGACTTTGACCGAACGTCGGAGAAAGCACAACCAGTGCACCAAGTGTGGACAAACGGGTCACTTTTGGAGAAAGTGCACCGCGACGTCCCCAGTCGTTAGTTCGTCCAAACAGGCTCGTGGGTTGAAACGGTCAGCCCCGGTAAGCGAGCCCTCAGGTACGGACAAGCGACTAAAGCGCATTGAAGCGCCACCTCCGGCTACCTCGTCAAAGATACTTGAAGTCCGACAGGCATCACCTCAGATTATGGAGGTTGATACTGACGGCTCAGAATAGGTAAGACCCCATTCTGTGTAAGGTAGAACCTTAATAACCTGTATCCATAGACCCCTGCGGGATGGATGAAAAGGAGCCCCGGAAGTGGCTTCTGGGATGGGTAAGTACCCCTCTACTGCATGAACGACCCTGATGCTGACTACACCCAGGTGGTGTGGGCAGATAGATGTTGAAGGCCGTATGCGGTGGACAGGGTGATCTCTCCTTTGTGGGTTTTCAGGTTATTTCCTTTGTTCTAGTTATTTGTATTTCTTTCAGGATTTCTTTACTGGGACGGACAAGTCATAGGGTATTATTTTCGGTTGAGGCTGGGAGAGATCTCGCTCGCGGAGACGCTCGACATTGGGGAAGCAAGGTTGCTTCGCTTGGAACCGGTCCAACAGCGGACTTCTACCCACCTCGGGAAAATTTGTTATGTTTAGTACAAGCGGGATTAGTTCAGGCTGGACTTGATTGAATAAATGATACTATGATCAAGTTTACCTGAGGAGGGTTTAGTACCCGAAATCATGCTGGCGTGATAGTAAACACCCTAGCTATTGATAAAACGATTCCCAATCCCTTAACGTTTACCGACCCGTTGTGGCCGCTCTTGTGTCGAAAGGCAAGAGATCAGAATTAGTAAACCAAGATGACTAAGTCCCTGAGACAAGTGAAGAGGCAGAAGCGTGATAACTTGCCTCGCCATACCAAGTCTATCCACCTGAGGGTAAAGCTAGACTGGAAGATTGGAGCTAGACAGGTAAGCGCTGAGGCGCTCCTGCTACTCGACAGTGGAGCTACTGGGCCAGTGCTTAGTAGCCGATGGGTTAAACAAACGCAGGCACCATGTGTCCGACGAAAGGTACATGTGCCGATAAGCGACGCAAGCGGTAATCACATTCCGGGGTCAGGTCTGCACTATACCAAATCATTGGACATGAGAATAGGCGACCACCATAACGAAATGCGGTTTGAAGTCGCGGACATGCCCGACACCAAGGTGGACGGGTACCTACCTATGTCTTGGTTGAAGGACCATAATCCCGACATAGATTGGAAAACAGGATCACTAACCTGGCGCTCAGATTTCTGCAAGGCTAATTGCCTGGCAGAGCAGGGGCGGTTAGTGTTCATGACCGATGAAGAGTTGCTAGCTGAAGACCCTAGTAATGTGTACCTGTTGGGAATTGTACAATTCTCCGATGAGGAAGGTGCTGACATTACTGTCAAGCTACTCCCTGAGTATAAGGACTACGGGGACATCTTCAGTCAAGAACGGATTGAGGCCTTGCCGGAGCACTCAAAGTATGACCACACGATCGAGTTGCTACCCGGGACTCAACCTCCGTTTGGGCCTATCTATCCGTTATCGGAAAAGGAGCTTAAGGCACTCCGGGAATATCTCAATGACATGCTGCGAACGGGGAAGCTACGGCGATCCAGTTCCTCAGCAGCAGCCCCTATCCTCTTTGTGCCAAAACCAGATGGTACATTAAGACTGGTAATAGATTACCGAGGGCTGAACAAAATCACGGTGAAGAGCAAGTACCCTCTACCGCTGATGAATGAACTGCGAGATAGGTTAGGAAAAGCCGTTGTGTTCACTAAGTTGGACTTGAAAAACGGCTACTATCTTCTGAGGATGGCAGAAGGTGAGGAATGGAAGACGGCCTTCCGGTGCAGATATGGACTGTATGAATACACGGTCATGCCGTTTGGGTTATGTAATGCCCCGGCAACTTTCCAGAGCATGATAAATGAGGTCTTTCGAGATCTCATGGATGAAGGAGTCATCGCGTATATGGATGACATCCTGATCTACTCCGAAACTATGGAAGAGCACGTCGCGATGGTAAGGCGTGTAATGGAGAAATTGCGGAAAGCTAGACTATGTGTAAGTATGAAGAAGTCCAGTTTCCACCAACGGGAGGTTGAATTCCTCGGATATAGGATCTCCGATATGGGGATCTCTATGTTGTCGGAAAAGGTGCAGACAATCAAAGACTGGGCACCTCCGACATGCGTCGTCGACGTTCAAAGCTTTATGGGCTTTGCCAACTTCTATCGTCGGTTCATAGAAGGGTTCAGCAAGATAGCGAAACCCCTCACGGACTTGACAAAGAAGGATGTCCGATGGGAATGGACACCTGCATGTGAGCAGGCCTTCAATCATTTAAAGGAAGCGTTCACGTCCAAACCTATCCTAGCACATTTTGACCCTGAACGGCCAACACGGCTAGAAACCGACGCTAGTGACTTTGCATTAGGAGCCGTTCTCTCCCAGTTATGTGAGGATGAGAGATGGCATCCGGTGGCCTACCATAGTAGGAAGTTTCACCCAGCAGAGATCAATTATGATGTCCATGATAAGGAAATGACTGCCATCGTGGCGGCATTCAAGGAATGGGATCATCTGCTGCGCTCAGTAACGGACCAATTGGTGATCTATACGGATCATAAGAACTTGGAGTACTTTAATAGTACCAAGGTCCTTAACCGAAGGCAGCACCGCTGGGCTGAATTCCTGCAACCATTTAACTTCAAGGTGGTTTACCGAGAAGGACGGTTGAATGAGAAGGCGGATGCTTTGTCGCGGCGTAGGGACTACCGCCCTGAAGGGGGGAGTGATTTTCCGCCACAGTCGTTTTTTCGCCCCGGACAGTGGGTCGGGAGCCAGGAACGGGACATCTTGCGACCACAGGTGTTGCAAGTGTGCCAGGGATTTCGGCTCAAGTCGTCCTTTTTGGATCAGTTGCGGGTAGCGATAAGCGAAGACCAGGAGTACTTAAGGATCCTGAAGGCAACAGCTGCAGGTGACAAAGAGGTCGACCGACATTTCACGACGGAAAAGGGCTTACTCCTGTACAAGAACAGGTGGTATGTTCCCAAGGGTCAGAATCTGAAGCAGACAATCATGAAGGCAGAACATGACTCCCAAATCGCGGGACACTTCGGGACTTACAAAACCATTGGCAGGGTGAGGGCTAACTTCTACTGGCCTAAGATGGATGAGCACATCACTGACTATGTGCGGACATGTGATGCATGCCAAAGAAATAAATCCATCAGGCACAAGAAGTTCGGGCTGCTGGAACCTATCGATGTTCCTATGCGGCCTTGGACAGCAATTTCAATGGATTTCATTGTCGCGCTGCCAGAGTCCGAAGGGTATACCAAGATCTGGGTCATAGTAGACAGATTTTCGAAAATGGCCCATTTCATACCCCTGACCACTGAGGTACCTATCAAGGAGCTTGCCTTGATATTCCTGAAGGAGGTTTGGCGCCTTCATGGACTGCCAGAGTCAATCATCTCCGACCGAGATAGCCGATTCACATCCAAGTTCTGGATGAGTCTGATGCACTTGCTGCAAGTGAAACTAAACGTTTCGACTGCATTCCACCCAGAGACTGATGGGCAAACCGAGAGGGTTAATCAGACACTGGAGCAGTACTTGCGTAGTTACTGTTCCTATCAACAGGATGACTGGGTTTCGCTGCTACCCCTTGCGGAGTATGCGTATAACACCTCAACATCAGAATCCACCAGGTTGTCACCATTTGAGATCAATTATGGGTTCAACCCACGGACAAACTGGTCGGGTGTTGTGTCTGACAACCAAGGGATACACCCAAGTAGTGAACTCTTGGTTAAGGAATGGGAAGGAACCTGGCAACAGATTCGAGAAACGATTCAACGGGCACAGGAAAGGCAGCGGAAATGGCATGACCAGAAACGGCTGCCATCCCCGGACTATGTTACCTTGGAAGATGTGGCTGCTGGGCGGGCTAAGAAAGCGGACCGCGTGATGTTGAACCGGAAGAACATCCGCACCAAGCGTCCCATGGAGAAGCTGGACCACCGGATGTTTGGCCCTTTCGTGGTCAAACGTCGGGTGGGTACCCGAGCATACGAACTCCAATTGCCCACCCGATGGAGCATCCACCCGGTTTTCAATGTCACGCTGCTGGAACCCTATCGCGAGGATCCGGAATCGGGTAGGATCAAGGAGATCCCTACCCCAGAGCTCGTGGACAATGAGCCCAGTTACGTCATCGAAGCTGTTGTGGACAGTCGCTGGTATGGTGGAACAAAGGCGAAGTTTCCGTCGCGCTTTGTCCAGTACCTGGTTTCATGGGAAGGCTATGGAGCTGAGGAGAACTCATGGGAGCCCTATGAGATGCTAGAAGGGACAGGCTTACAGGCCATGCTAGATTTCCACCAAAGATATCCGTCCAAGCCCAGGGACCATCGGGTCTTGGGGGAATCGAGTCGTGGAAACAAAAGACGACGCTAAACGGTCCGGGACGGACCGTAGAGAAGAGGGGAGTGATGTAACGACCCAGCATACGTGAGCTATGGCAGCCGGAACCTACACCCATACAGGTAGCCCGGAGGCGAACTGGTAGGAACCGGCAGGCAAGTGAGTACTTGACCTACGGAGACCCGATGGCCCGGGCTCCGAGATGAGCAGACTTAGTGGACACAAGTATTTAGGTACATGGCTACGCCCAAGGTTGGTGTCAGCGTACTTAGGGACCTATGAAGGGCCAATACACAGCTAGGCTGGGTAACTAGAGAAAGGCCGAGTGTGTCTATCCCCGGAAGTGGGATAGATAGGGTAACAGGAGAAAATCCACTTGTCCACCGGACAAGATTACCCTACCCTCAGAACAGGGTTACCCTGCCTTGAGGCTTGGATTACCCTGTTCAAGGGCCTGAGTTACCCTACCTGCCAATACGAAGTCCCTCGGGGAGTTTGGGAAAAATGACTGGAATGTTTGTCACACGAAGCCATGCATAATACTGGAATCTGGGGTTCCGGGAGATGCTATTGGGCGAGCTACGCAGCTACGAAGAAGCTGTAAATTGAAGACATTATTCCTATCATGCCCCTCCGGCCCCGCCTTGAGGCCCGGACGTCATGGGCAAACGGTTGCGTAGTTGTGTGCAGTCTAGCAAAGGAGGATCTTTGGAGACCCGCTTGCAACACCGTATACGTTGCTGCCGTCCGGTCGACCGTAAGCTGTTCGCAGGATATATAAGGGGGCATAGGGTGGAAGGTGGAGTACCTCCTCCAAGTTGTTCGGAGTAAAACGGACCAAAACTGACGGAGTTAACGGGAGTTAACCGTGGGGGTCCCGAAGGTAGTCCCGGGTGGTGCCGGGACGACTGGGAACGTTTTGCACCTACCACGCCCAAGGATGTCCCCAACGCCATAGGCTCTGAGAGGGAAGTGCAGAGACACTAAAAGCATGATTCCTACCGCAGGTAAGGTGTATCCGAGGTAGTGGTCATGGGTAGCGCCCATTGGATCACTCCTGGACCACCGTACCCTGCGGAAGACACCGGAAGCCCGAGACTCGTAAATAGTAGATAGATAAACCGCTCACGGTAGCTTCCGGCGTCAAGAAGAAATCAACGCGCATGGGAAGGGTGTCATAGATAGTCTAGTTCAGCAAGGGGTCTTGACAGTTAGCCACTGGCAAGTCCCCGATGCGCAGAGGTTTTCACTCCGGCGGGCAGAATGGAAATGCGCCGCAGAAACGATATGCACATATGGTGAACGCCGACTAGAGCGGGTCGACACATACATGCCCGAAGGGGGTGTCAGGAGACGTGTCGGACCGCCCTTAGCGGAGAAGGGTGTGCTCGAATAGTTGGAGTAAACTGATGGGGGAGTTTCTGGCATAAGATAAAACTACCTGAAAGTCTATGCGAGAACTCTCCTACTCCAACAATCAATCCTCTCGAGACCTTAATTGAGTGAAGCGTCAGGCTTAACGATATTAAGTTTTACCGTCTACTTTACTCTTACATCTGTGTGAACTTTTGGCGATAAGTTTGAAGTTGTTTGGTGCGGTCGCAACCTTGGGATCCATCTTCCTAGGGGTGCCCCCGTTACACAGTCGGATGGATAATAGCACTGGAGCTGATGGGCCTTGCATTGATTACCACTAGTTGGATGAGTTCTTTTAGTTCATACTGGGGGAGGTAATTGGAGCAAATAAAGTCTTTATCCCTCAATTCAAATTTAGTTACTCTAGAGTCAGTAAGGGCATGAGAACAGATTAGGTCATGGTTGTCTATGATGTCACAGGCAATCACCAAGTTGTTATTTTCAATTCTGTTTTCCAATTTGATCCAAAAACAAAATGGATATCAACAAATAAGAACAGGACTTAATGTGTCCTACATTAAAGCCATATTCTGCATATGGGATGACTGGTTATCTGACTGCTCAGATTCAGGACAGGTGCTCTGCAGGATTACTGAGGGGTCAAAAGAACAGGTACTAATACTGTGAATATAATAGGGTCTCTGATTCAGGCACCATTGCACTATATGCCTATGAAGTCCATAATAGAGGCATAGGTCTGTTCCTATTCTATTGTCCTACACGGCATCGGCCAAGGTTCACCATCCTGGGAAGAAATCTGTAGACCAGAGGCAGTACCTGAATTACTGGTGGTAGGGGAAGTGGGAGTAGTTGCTCAGATTGGAGTAACCACAGTGATGTGCTAGGAGGATGAAGAGTAACCTTTCTTGTCAGCCATGTGGGCCTAGATGTCGTTGTCTAACTTCTTTAGCAAGATAGCATAGGCAGGCAAGGCTTCTGTATCACAATGTGGCTAGAGGAGTGCTGGTCAGGTGATGGAAGTGAGGAACAGGTTTCACACATGACCTTGTTGGAGGTCATGATATTAAGTTATGATTGCACACATGACTTCATTAGCAGGTCATAGGGCTCATTTATGTTCAAATTGCATTTTGCACATGATGTATAATTGACATCATCGGAGCAGTTTAGACTTGTTGGTAAGGCTTACCAGCAAGGCAGACTCATTTACGTTTTGCACGTGACCTTGTTAGTAGGTCATAGAGATTATCATGTTTCGGTTTATATTTTGCACATGACATACAATTGACATCTTGAGATGGGCCAAAGCCAGTCAGTAAGACTAACCAGTAATGCAGACTTATTTATATTTGTACATGACCTCACTTAGAGGTCATAGGATTATTTTATATTTTATGCACATAGTCCAGTTGTATTAGATGATGTTATTATTGGTTTCCCATCTGACATAGCTTGAGAATCAGACCAGGGTTAGGGTTGCGGGAAGAGGACTATTGTAATGTGTTCACACCTAGAGTGCTAATCACAATTTGAGTACGATAGTAACAAGTGGCCTGTTTGCTTGGCAACAGGTGAGAGCTGTATAGACTAAAGAAGGCTTTGAAGGGACATAATACAAAATCAAGAAGTAACCGTTCAACCAAGTATATTAAGAGTACTGTTGGTTGAAGTCTGCTGTTTCTATCGTGGAATCTGCGGTGTTTAAATACAAGTTCTTACTCATCTCCAGTAGAGCGATAACATAGTCCCTTTCAAAGTATCCAATGATACCTTTGAAACATAGTGAGTATCAAATGATATTATCCAATAAAACATAAAACATTCTCCATATCAAGCGATAGCTTTGAAATATAACAAGTATCAAACGATACTATCAAATCAAATATAAAACATTCCCAGTATCAAGCAATACTGTTGAAACATAACAAGTATCAAATGATACTATCAAATCAAACATAAAACATAACCTAGTACCTGTACTGGTTACATTCCCCAAAACAAAACAACTGTTTAACCAAAACGAAACTAATAATCCTGAAAGTCAAAATTCTCAAAGAAATCCTCCTTGCTATAACCTTCCTTCTCAAGGAAATCATTGCCCAACATGTAATCAGATGACAAACAGGAAGTGCAAGGTGCAACTTCAACAAAGAAACCACTCTCATACCAGGGCATGTCACGGTAGTTCTGTACTGTGATATTGTCCTCATGGATCACTTGAACCATCCCACATTCTTCATAGTAAGAATAGTAAACTTTAGAGAAATATTCAGATAATGGAATAGTACCACGGTTCACTAACAGTCCCACAAGCTGAGAGCGCTGCCCCAGACTAACTTTCATATAGTTTGACATTGTTATCATTTTGAATAGAGAGGTGTTAGGTTCTAGAAGCAGTAGTCATGTGCAATGTACTCCCTTGCTTTGTTCTCTTCACTAGTTATTTTGAATTCGCTATCAAAGTAACCCACCCAGAAGCCTTCCTTTACTGGTCTTTCCTTGATTTCTTCTTCTAACTACTGGGTATTAGGCATTTCTGATGTCCAGTATCTTATGGCTGGCCTGGGAATTCCTATTAAGATTTGTTGAATATTTAGTGGCGTTCCTTCCTTGTTGTATTCCCAGCATTCCTTCACTAGTTCTATGTTGTGCTCGAGGCCTTCTACAGGTTCCTAGCTGTCTTCACTTCAAGGAAATCCTTTCCACTTCACTATGAATTCATTATCGTTGTATTGTTTTCTGTGGTCCAAGATTTCCCCAACTTCCCATTCTTGGTTCTCTTTTATCAGGATAGGGGTAGGGTGAGTATGGGCTCCACCTGGGAATGTTTGGTGATCTTTTGGGTGGTAACGTTTTACTGAGGTAGAGTGAAAGACACCTATGTTTTTCTGATAGGGTTTTCTGTCCATCTTGACTGTGTAGTTGCCTGTAAACTCGTCGAATTCTAGCACTCTGAATGGTCCTCAACAGCGAGGTTGTTGCTTCTTGCTCCACTCAGACATCATTGCAAACTGTGCTCCAGATACCAGGACCAATTCTCCAACCACTACAGGCTTGTAAGGTCTTCTATGTCATGCTGCTGTGGTTGCGCTTCAGTGTCTTACTTGCTTTACTACTTGAAGAGCTAAGTTCTAATTGCTCTGGTGCTGGTTAAGGTAGTTATCCGAGGTCAGGACTGCTGAATTCCTAAAGAGGATTACCGGAAGTAGGGGGTAGTTGCATCTTTACATTGCCCTGTATGGTGATATCTTGAGGGTTTTGGAGAAGCCAGCATTCAGGTATCCTGCAAGGGTAGTAAGTAGCGGTTCCCAGTTTGTCTGAGGTCTGTTTACTATCTCCCTCAAGCTGGTTTTGAGGTTGTGGATGTTTGGCTCAACCTGTCCAATAGTTTCATAGTAACCAGGTGCCGCTTTGATGTATTCGATTCCGAGGGATTTGCAGGTCTGCTTTCACCGGTTAGATTCGAAATGGGAGTTAGTATTACTAATTATTGATAGGAGGTTGCCGTGTGGGGTAAAGATGTCTTGTTCAAGGAGTTTTATTGTTCCTTCTGCCATGACTGTGGTGTTGGTAGGTACAAGCCACACATGGCTGCTTAATGGATCCACTGCTACCAGGACAAGGTCAAATACGTTTGACAGGTTGAAAGGTACTGCAAAATCAATAGCGATCAACTCGAACCCCTCAGATGCTGGGTCATGTGTTTGGGTCCTGCCTTCTGGTCTGTGGGTTGGTTCCTTGTTCATTGGACAGGTGTCACATTGCTTCACATAATCATGAAAGTCCTTCCTCATCTCAGGCCAGTAGACATAATCAGTCACATATTGCAGGTTTTATTCTGCAGTGTAGTGTCTTTTGCCATGTATCTTATATGATATATTCTCGCAAGGTTTCCCCCTTCAACAGCTGCCCTTGGGGAATAAAGAGGCAGTGTTCACCATGATGGGTCCTCATGTATAGCATTCCATCTGCTATGTAGGCTCTTTTCAGGTCTCCTTGTCCAGCTCGCCTCATAACTCAGGAGAAGATAGGTTCATGATAGTATCCAGATACTATCAGTTGTCTCAAAACACTATGCATCTCATGAGATGTATCGATAACCTCCTGCTCATCTTCAATCTGTTGTGCTCTGGTTGTGGTCTGTCCTGTATCTTTCTCTTCTTCCAGGACATCGTAGAGGGTATGCCAGTATGCATCCATCGGGGGGGTGCGACTGAGACAATCACTTCATTGTTGTTGTTGTCAAGTGATTCTTCATACAGGGGATGCGCTGCAGGTAATCCCAGTAGGCGTGACAGAGGGGTCACCCTGTGGGTTTCTATTGCTGGGATAGCAAGGCGTCATTGTGGCTGAGGACTTTGGAGAGTTACTGGAGGTTGTGTCAGTTCATCCGACAGTGCTGCCACTGCCTGAGACATGGGTTCGCCCTATTCAGAGCCATATTCAGTACTACCCCACAAGGGGAGTTCGTCCTCCCCTATCTCCAGCTGAGGGCAACAGTGTGGTTCCCAAAACTGCATAGAGCATGCTGGGGAGGTAGGGAAGTTTTTCTCTGCTATTTAGGCCATTGCTATAGAAGGGTTCTCGTAGGAGGTAGAGTCAGAGATATTATCATCTGCAAGGGTGTGATCAAGGACGAGCAATGGAGTGTGGTCATCAGAGTCTTCATAGATATGAGAGAGTGAGTCTGCTAAATAGTTCATTTATCCTGGACTGTACACCACCTTTGCATCATATTTGCTTTGCTCACTTATCCAGTGACTTCTTCTTCAGCCAGCAATCTGGTCTGTCTTCAGGTTTACCAGTGGTTGGTGGTTTGTGATAATAGTAAATTTGGAACCCATAAGCATATAGTTGAAAGCTTGGAGTGCATTGATCACCGCCAATGCCTCCTTGTCTGTAGTGCCATAGTTGACTGGTGAATTTGTGAACTTTTGGATATGGAGGGCTGCAGGGCGGGCTGTTTCATGTGTTGGCCCCTGGCCAATCCATGCTTCAACTCCAATATCTGAGGCATCAGTTATTAGCCATATGGGTTCTTCTGAGTTATGATTTATTGGTCTAATCACCTGCGCTTGCTTGATTAGTTCTTTGATGTTGGATAATACTTCATCATGTATGTTTGTTCAGACAAATTCCACCTTTCCTGTTAGATCTGTAAGAAGTGCCATGACTGTGGCATGGTGTGGTAGGAATTGCGCGATATAGTTTACCAGATCCAGGAACTGCTGCAGTTCCTTCTGGTTTCTTGATATAGTCCATTCCCCAATGGAAGCTAGTTTCTCTGGTGAGGTGTGAATCCCCTCATTGTCTATAACATGTCCCAGTACTTGCAGGGTTTCCACAAATAGGGTTGACTTCTGTTTGCTGGCATAAAACCTTGCCTGCCACAAGCGCTCATATACTCTTCTTATATATTGTATGTGCTTAGTGTCTGTATTGGAATAAATAAGGATATTATCGATATATAGCCACACAATGTGGTGTAAAAAGTCACTGAGTAGGGCCTCCAGAATGCACATAAAGGTAGAGGTTGCATTCATGTCACCTTGTAATATGACCTTGCTTGGAAATTTGCTAAAAGGGGTTTTGAAGGTATTGAACTTCTCACTTCCTGGTTCAACTAGGGTCTGGAAGTAGGCATCACTAAGGTCTATCTTGCTTCGGCATCTTGCTCTTCCCACTGCATTTAGGATCTGTGTTTGATTTGAGATAGACGAGCTATCCATAACTGCGTTATTATTTCGTAGTTACAAGTCCATTAGTGGCCTGATCCTGCTATTGGATTTCGGCTGAACAAGGATGGACGCCGCCTATGGGGGCTCAGTTCGGTAGATAACTCCAGCCCTTAACTTCTCCTTTATCTAGTCGTAGAGTTTTCCTTTGAATGCTTCATGTATAGTGTATGTCAGTTGGTTTCTTAGATATGTCGTATCTTTTAGGCAAATGTGGTGGTTTATTTTTCGAAGAGGTGGCAAAGTTTCCAGAATATTCTCAAGGAATACATCTGTGAACTCGGTTAGGATTTCCTCCTGTTTGGTTTCACATATTGCCACACTGAACTCCACACTTGTTGGCTTGTACAGCACACGGACCTTTTTCTCTAGGAGTTTGATTGCTGCTTTACCACATCGGATAACAGCTCTGTGCTGGGTAAGGAATGGCATTCTGATAAGGGCATCACTTCCATCAAATTTCCAGCGATCATTCTTTGGTTCAGTAGCTTGGCCGATCCAAGCTGGATGGTTATTTTGCAAGTTTTATGACTTGTTGATCATGATCCCTTCATGGCCATGTTCACAGTGACTGTTGTTTGCCTCAGGTTAGTGGAGATGCCCTAGGATGTGACAAAGGTGTTGCTAATGATGTCTGCGCCCACTGCACCTGTGTAACTGGTACAGGGACTAGGTTATGTTTTATGTTTTGTTTTACTGTATCGTTTGATACTTGTTATGTTTCAAAAGTATTGCTTGATATTTTGAATATTTTATGTTTGATTTGACAGTATCGTTTGATACTTGTTATGTTGCAAAGGTATCGCTTAATACTTTGAATATTTTATGTTTGATTTGATAGTATCATTTGATCCTTGGTATGTTTCAAAGGTGTTGCGGGATACTTTGACTGGTTTATATTATCGCTCACACTGGATGATGAGTCAGAACTTGTATTTAAACACCGCCCATTCCACGATGGAAACAGCAGACTTCGACAGACAGTATCTTTAATATACTTGGTTGAACGGTTACTTCTTGATCTCCTATTACATCCCTTCAAAGACTCCTTTTGTCTACACAACTCTCACTACTTGCCCAGCAAGCAGGCCACCTGTTACTATTGTACTTGAAGCATGATTAGCACCCTAGGTGTGAACACATTACATTTTTTTAACCTCAGCAAGTGGTTACTAATATTGTACCTGGACAAGGCCTGGTCAACCTATAGATGTCCACCAAGAAATGCTAGCAGCTGGGAGCAGCAGAACCCTCGGTGGTCTGCTTCGACAGCGCACAATGTTGAACCTCTCAGGATGAGGAGTGGGAAGCAAGTACCACGGAAAGGGCTAGAACAGCTCAGACAATCCAAGGAGCCAATGGATATGGCAGAGTCCAGCACTAACGAATCTGCCAGGCAGCTTGCGAAAGCCAAGGCTTCATGAACCCTAGAACAATGTAGAGAAGAACAAGTCAAGATATTAGGAGACCCTCCACTATGACCAAAGAATCCCTCCGGAACGGAGGACGACGAAAGTGAGGAAAGCAAATCTGATATGTCTAGCTCAGAACCCCCACCACCTCCACCAGTACCCCCAACTGGTGGCCCTGATGACCAGCCAGCAATGAAACCTAAGATAAAGTTACCACTATCAGAGAAGTTTAGTGGGAAGGGAGACAACCTCAAGCCTGAAGCATTCAAGCAATGGGGAACCTCGATATGCTAGTACCTGCTCACACAGAGAATCAAGACATCTGAGAAGGAAACAGGACTCTATGTAGGAGCTTTCTGTAAAGACGCTGCCTTAGAAGCATACCACTAATGCATGAATGAATATGACCATGGAGACTACATCAGTGGACAGACTGTACTGGAATACCTGCAGAAACGATTCCAGTCGAGCCGCAACTGAGAGGAACTGTACAAAGATTTCAATAGCATTCACCAAGTACGGAAGGGCAGAACAGAAAGGATGATGAAGATAGCTACAGAGCTTCTAATGTACCAGAGACGAATGCCTGAACTCACAGTTAACAACTATGCACTGAAGCAAAGCTTCTATGACATCATGGATACTTGGCTTAGACAAGTGGTAGATCTAATGGAACCTGAAGAAAATGATATAGACGATATCATTACAAACACAGAATGACAGGATGCGATCTGGCATGAAACCGGCCCTTATGGAAAGCAAAGTACAGTAAAGCGAGAGGGAAGACCTCAGGAGAAGCCTCATGAACAAGAGAGGAAGAGAAAACTGATCCAGAAGAAGATCCCGAGGAATACCAAGCAGAAATGAAAGGAGAATGGTGAATGCTTTGAATGTGGAAAGAAAGGACACATGCCATGAGACTGCCCAACCAAAAGACAGATTAAGCCAGAAACCTCAGCAAACTAGGTTGAGACCCAGGAGTTCGCAGAGGTGGGGATCAACTCAGCAGATGTGGAGGCTGAGATTGAGTGCTACCGAACCCTTCCAGCCCCTACTCTTCACCCCCACAGAGCTTTGGAAGGAACCATCTTGATTAATGGTGTATGCGCTAGGGTATTGTTTGACAAAGGAGCAGTGGGCACAGATATTATTAGCAACACCTTGGTCACAACCCAGGGAATCTCGACCCACCTGATGAAAACACCGGTTACTGCGACCATGGCCATGAAAGGATCGCGATCGACAAGTCATAAAACTTTTGAAGTAACTATCCAACTTGGCGCAGCTAGGCTGATGAACCAAAGGATGATGGTTGGGAATCTGGCAAAATACGATGCACTACTAGGGATGCCTTTCCTGACCCAGCATAGGGCTATTATCCAGTGCACAGAAACAGCAATTGAACTCCCGGAGAAAAAGGTCCGAGTACTATGCAAACCAACAGGTGCGGAGTTCATAGTGGCGATTTGCGAAACTGAACTGCAGGAAATCCTAACCGAGTTTGCGGATGTATTTCCAGAGAAGATTCCGGAGACCTTACCACCCCTTAGAAAGGTAAACCACCACATTCACCTAAAATATACAACAGATCTCTGAAACCAACCAACATATACTATACCTGAAGCATACAAAGGAAAGCTCTGCGACTAGATAAATGAGAAATTAAGGCCTGGAGTTATCTACCAGACCGAATCCCCAGGAGCAGCGTCCATGTTTGTCCAGCCAAAATTGGATGGAAGGATCAGACCCCTAGTGGATTTGAAACTACTAAATAACAACACGGTCATGGATAGCTCGTCGATCCCAAATCAGACACAGATCCTGAACACGGTGGGAAGGGCGAGATTCTGAAGCAAGATAGATCTTAGTGATGCCTACTTCGATACCCTAGTCGGACCAGGGAATGAGAAATTCAATACCTTCAAAACCCCTTTGGGGAGATTTGCAAGCAAGGTGATGTTGCAGGGGGACAAGAATGTACCCTCTACCTTCATGCATATAATGGAGAATCTACTCAGAGACTTTCTACACCGCTTTGTATGGGTGTATATTGACGATATCCTTATCTACTGGGATACAGAGACAGAGCACATACAGCATATCAGGAGGGTATGTGAACCATTGTGGCAGGCAAGGGTTTATACCAGCAGAAAGACACTCATCCTATTTGCTCAATCACTAGAAGTATTAGGGCATGTTATAGATGATAGTGGGATCCACGCCTCCCCTGAAAAACTAGCTGGGATCAGGGTATGGGCCACACAAAGGAACCAGAATGAACTGCAGCGATTCCTGTGTCTGGTAAACTATATCGTACGATTCCTACCACACCATGCTACTGCCATGGCACCCCTTACAGATCTTACAGGCAAAGCAGAGTTTGTCTGGACTGACACATATGATAAAGTATTATCCAACATCAAATAACTGATCAAACAGGCGCAGGTGATCAGACTGATAAATTATAACTCAGGAGACCCCATATGGCTAATAACCAATGCCTCGGATATTGAGGTTAGAGCATGGGTTGGCCAGGGGCCAATACATGAAACAGCCCGCCTAGCGGCACTCCACAGGCAGAAGTTTACAAACTCACAGACCGACTATAGTACTACAAACAAGGAGGCATCAGTGGTGATTGATGCGCTCCCAGCTTTCAACCATATGCTTATGCGTTGCAAATTTACTATTATTACAGACTACCAACCCATGGTAAACCTGAAGACTGACCCGATCCCTGGCTGAAGAAGGACTTGCTGGATAACTGAATAGGGCAAATACGATGCTAAGGTGGTATACAGCCCAGGACAAATGAACTATGTAGCAGATGCACTCTCGTGCATTTTTGAAGACTCTGATGTCCAGACTCCACCACTCGTCCTTGATCACACCCTTGAGGATAATGATATCTCTGACTCCACATCCAATGAAGACCCTTCACTAGCACTTACCTCAATGGCTCACAGAACCTCTTTTACCTCCCCAGCTTGCTCCATGCGGTCCTTGGAATCGCACACTTACCCCCAACCCAAGATGGGAGATGTAACGTGTTCGGGCCTGGCCCTAGTCACGTAGCGGTACGATAGGAGCAGATGGCTTGGTGATCAACACCAAGTGAGCGCTACTTGCTAAAGGAGGCTTCGAACGTGGTGTAATAGGAGATCAAAGAAGTAACCGTTCAACCAAGTATATTTAAGAATACTGTCTGTCGAAGTCTGCTGTTTCCATCGCGGGAATC
>PYWC01000006.1:3134210-3145255 GCA_003182015.1 Tuber magnatum
AAACATTGTGTGTATCAACTGATCGCACACGAAACACTACAAGTATCAAACGATACTGTGAAACCAAACATAAAACAATGTGTTTATCAAGCGATAGCACACGAAACAATACAAGTATCAAACGATACTGTGAAACCAAACATGAAAATCCTAGTAACCTGTACCGGTTACAGGAGAAGACAGACTGCTCTCCCCGGGTACTACTGAATATGGCTCTGAATGGGACGAGCCCATGTCCCAGGCCGGGGCAGCACTGTCTGATGAACTGATGCAACCTCCAGTGACTCTCTTAAGTACTCAACGACAAGTATACCTTGCTATCTTGGTAACAGAAACCCATAGGGCGACCCCTCCATCGAGCCCTCCAGGACTATCTGTGGCAGACCAGGGGCCCTGTAGGGAGGCCCACTTAGCATCTACAACAATGAACTGATTGTCTCAGTTGTACCTCCCCCAATGGATCCCTACTGCCGTACCCTCTACGATACCCTGGAAGAAGAGGAAGATACAGGACAGACCACAACCAGGGCACAACAGATTGAAGATGAACAAGACGTTATCGATACATCTTGTAAAATGCAGAGCCTTTCCCATCAAGCGATAGTAACTGGATACCGACATGAAGCAATCTACTCATGAGCTATGAGGCGTGCCGGACAATGAGACCTAGAAGGAGCCTACATAGCAGATGGAATGCTATATATGAGGACCTGTTATGGTGAACACTGCCTCTTTATTCCTAAAGGACAGGTGTTCAATGGAAAGACACTACGAGAATGTGTTATGTATGAAATACATGGCAAAGGACACCAGAGTGAAGAATGAAACCTGCGATACGTGACTGAATATGTCTACTGGCCCGAGATGAGGAAGGTCTTTCGTGATTATGTGAAGCAGTACGACACCTGCCAAACGAATAAGAAACCAACCCACTGACCAGAAGGAAGGACCCAAACACTTGACCCAGCTTCTGTGGTGTTCGAGTCGATTGCCATTGACTTCGCAGGACCTTTCAACAAGTCAAATCGGTTTGACCTTGTCCTGGTAGCAGAGAATCGATTAAGCAGCTATGTGTGGCTTATACCTACCAGCACCACAGTCACGGCAGAAGGAATAATAAAACTCCTGGAATGAGACATCTCTACCGCTCATGGCCACCCCCGATCAAAAATCAGTGATGCTGACCCTCGTTTCGAATCTAACTGGTGGGAGCAGACATGAAGATCCCTGGGAATTGAACACATCAACGCGGTGCCTAGTTATCATAAGGCTAATGGACAGGTTGAGGAAAAGATCTGTGACCTCCAGACCAGCTTGAGGAACATGGTCAATAGGCCACAGAAGAACTGGGAACCCCTCCGCACTACCCTCGCAGCATACTGGAATGCTGGCTTTTCTGAAATGCTGAACATGTCATCATACAAGGCAATGTATGGACGCAACTACCCCCTACTTCCAGTAACGCCCTTCAAGTATTCAGCTGTCCCTGCCTCGGATGACTACCTCAACTGGCACCAAACCGATCGGAACTTGGCTTCCTAGATGGTAAAGGAAGCCAAACAGCGAAGCACAACAACAGCCCCATGATGCAGAAGACCTCACAAACCTATAGCCATTGGAGGGTTGGTCCTGGTGCATGGTGCACTGTTTGCATCGACATCTGGGAGGAGCAAGAAACTACAATCTGGCTGGCGAGGACCATTCAAAGTACTGGAATTCAATCAGTTTACCGAGAACTACACAGTCAGGTTGGACGGACGAACCTATCGGAAGATGACTGTTGTCTTCCACCCCACCTTAGTAAAAATGCTACCACCCAAATGGCGAAGAAAGATTCCCTAGACGAGCCCGCACTTGACCTACCCCGATCCTTGTACAGGAGAACCAACAGTGGGAAGTTGAACAAATCTTGGACCGCCGAAAACGATACAATGATAATGAATTCCGAGTGAGGTGGAAAGAATACCCAAGAATTGAAGACAACTGGGAACCTCAGGAAGGCCTCGAGTACAGCATGGAGCTGGTGAAGGAATGGTGGGAACACAACAGGAAAGAAACACCACCAAGTATTCGACAGATCTCAATAGGAATGGCCAGGTCAGCTACAAGGTACTGGTCACCAGAGCTGCCTGATACCCACTGGTTAGGAGAGGAAATCAATGAAGGATCAGCAAAGGAAGGCTTCAGGAAAGGTTACTTTGATACCGAATTCGAATCGACCAGTGAGGAGGACAAAGCAATGGAGGACGCAGCACTTGAATACTACTTCTAGAACCTAGCACCTCTCTATCCGAAACCATAAAGATGTCAAACTATGTGGAACTTTGTGTGGGGCAGCGCTATGAGCTTGTGGGACTCTTAGTCAACTGTGGTACCATCCCATTATCTGAACATTTTACTAAAATTTAGTGTTCTTACTACGAAGAATGTGGGATGGTGTGAGTAACATGTGAGGACAATGTCGGAGTGCGGGACTACTGTGACATGCCCTGGTATGAGAGTGGTTTCTTTGTTGAAGTTGCACCTTGCGCTTCTTGTTTGTTGTCTGATTACATGTTGGGTGATGGTTTTCTTGAGGAGGAGGGTTATCGTGAGCAGGATTTCTTTGAGAATTTTGATTTTCAGGATTATTGGTGTTGTTTTGGGTTAAAAAATTGTTTTGTTTTAGGGAATGTAACCAGTGCAGGTACTAGGTTATGTTTTATGTTTTGTTTTACAGTATCGTTTTATACTTGTTATGTTTCAAAGGCATCGCTTGATACTTTGCACATTTTATGTTTGATTGGATAGTATCGTTTAATACTGGTTATGTTTCAAAGGTATTGCTTGATACTTTGACTGGTTTATGTTATTGCTCATGCTAGAGATGAGTGGGAACTTGTATTTAAGCACAGCTGATTCCATGATGGAAACAGCAGACTTCGACTGACAGTATCTTTAATATACTCAGTTGAACAGTTACTTCTTGATCTCCTATTACGCCCCTTTGAAGCCTCCTTTAGTTTACACAGCTCGCGCCTCTTGCCCAGCAAGTAGGCCACCCATTACTATTGTACTCAAAGGGTGATTAACACCCTAGGTGTGAACATGTTACAACTTGTGTCAAACAATACCCTAGCACGTGCCCTATTTGTCAATATGGTTCCTTCCAGAGCACAGTGGAAATACAGGTTAGGAACTGGAAGTGTTCGATAGCACTTAGTCTCCATATTGGTTGAGTTGATTTCAACATCCTTGAATTCCTTTGTGTCCCCCAGGTTTGCCGTGGTTTCCATCTTCACCTGTCGTTTGTTAGGACTATAACGTATTCGGGCCAGGCCCTAGTCACATAGTGGGACTATAGGAGCAGATGGCTTCCTGGTCAACGAGAAGTTGGCGCTACTTACTAAACAAGACTTCGAAGAGTGTAATAGGAGATCAAAGAAGCAATCATTCAACCAAGTGTATTAAGAATGCTATCACTGGAAGTCTGCTGTTTCCATCGTGGAAATCAGTGGTCTTTAAATACAGCATCTCGCTTATCTCCAGTATGAGTGATATGTGAAAATCTTGTGTGTATCAACTGATAGCATGCGAAACAATACAAGTATCAAATGAAACTCATGAAACCAAACATAACGCAATGTCTGTATCAATCTATAGCACACGAAACAATACAAGCATCAAGCGATACTTGTAAACCCAAACCAAATCCTAACCTAGTACCCCTACTGGTTACATTCCCAAAATAAAATAACAATTTCACCAAATAAATTAACCTAATAAAATCCTGATAGTCCGTAAACCTGCTATTCTGCTGAAAGGCCTCATAGGACCCATACTTATCGTTATTGCTATCCTGCAACAATCTTATATTGTCCTGCAATACCTGTTCCACTCCTTCCAACCATTTCTCCAAACACTCCTGACAGGGTGCCCCGTGCATAAACCAACCTGATTCCCAGTAGTGTGGCAAATCAATCCAGTGTTGGCCAGTCCGGTCCTCCCAATCCTTTGTCTCGATATTGATCCGTCCACAATTGTCGCAGTAATCGACATAGAATATCTTCTAGTATGCACTTAGCAGAATAGTTTCATGGTATAGTAGGTGTCCAATGATTTGGTGTCGTGCTCTCAGGTTGACTTCTTTGTAGCTCAACATTTTTGTCAGTTTTCTTTGGCGAAAGGTACGGTTTTAGTAAAGGTTTGTTGGTTTGTAGATATCGGGATAAGTTTCTCCCTATGGTGTTTGAGGAAAGGTGGGTGGTATTTATCTCTCGGTATTGGCCATGCTTAGGTGTTGGCCTCATTTAGGTCTTTGAGGGAAGGTGTGTGGTATCTATGTCTCGGTATTGGCCTCGCTTAGGTGTTCAGGGAAAGGTGGGTGGTAGAGTGGTATTTGATCTCAGTTTGTTTCGTTTCCACGTACATATCACATTTTTCTGTACCCAGGTAGCAACTACTACCAAAGTGGAATACATTTGAGAGTCTTTCTCCCCACATCTGTCCTGCTGATTCAGTTGTTATTTTGAGGCATTTGTTACAAATATGTGTGAATCATCAGTGTATCAGGTATCGTCTAGGGATAACATCCTGGTTCACCAACAGTCCCATTAGCTAATGGCGTACTCTCCAAGAGACTTGCTCATAGTTTGACATCGTAAGACAGTTGGATAGTATGTTCTTCTTTCCTTGTTATTCCCAGCACTCAGCTTCGGTTCGCCATGCCAGGTATCCAGCTTCCTCTTCCACTACCCGCTTCTCACTCTCGCTACTTTTGAAGTCACTCTCGAAATGGGCTGACCAGAAACCCTCCTGTATCCATTGCTCTGTGTCTGGGTGGAGGTGTTGGATATCTGGCAGGGTTGGGCTCCATGCCACCATTATATGGTTTATTGTAGGGGGTAGCTCGTCTCCTTGTTTGTTATCCTCCCACCATTGATTTACTAATTCTATTGCATTTCCCAATCCCTTGAGGGGTTCCCAGCTGTTTTCCGCTTCTGGGTATCCCACCCATTTCACAAGAAATTGGTCACGGTTATACTGTCTTCTATGATCTCTTATAGAACCCACTGCCCATTCGGGTTTCTCGTTAACCACAATCGGTGGTGGCTTTGGGTGGCTTCTTCCAGGGAATGCAATATCATTATCAGGGAGGTACCTCTTCACCGTTGATGCGTGGAATGTCGCTTCCCGGTTTCAGTACATTTTTCCATCCATTTCCACCCTGTAGGTTTCCATATGGTCATGGTATCCTGCTATCTTAAATGGTCCTCCCTGTCGTGGTTGCAATTTCTTGCTTCATCCAGACTCAGTTCCCAATAGACTTCCATAAACCAATAATTTATTGCCTATTACGATTGGTATGTGGTGTCTATGTCATTTTGCGGCCGTTCTCGTACTCCTGAATCATTCTAGTTTGATAGCATTGAATACTGCGTTCTGGATCGCTTGGTGTCTGTTTAACAATTCGTCATCTGCTAGTACTATGGCATTGTTGAAATTCGCCAGGGGGAGTAGCCGGTAATCTTTCACAGAAACTGCTTTGTATGGTGACATACCAATAGTTTTGGACCATCCTGCATTTAAATATGCAGCCGTTTCGGGTATGGCATCAAGCCAATTGTTCTATCCTGCATTGACTAAGTTTCGAAGAGCTGTTTCCAATTTCCAGATTTTTCTTTCAACCTGTCCGTTCATCTCATGGTGGCCTGGTGTGGCTTTAATATATTCAATTACTAGCGATCGACACTGCTGTCTCCATATATGCGACTTGAATCATGGGTCTGCATCACTCACGATTGTTGTTGAATAACCATGGGGTGTGAATACGCTGCTGTATAGCAGTTCCCAGGTCACTATTGCTGTTACTTCCCTGTTTGTTGGCAGGAGCTATGCAAACCGAGAGAACCTACCTATGACCACTAGGCTCGCGTTGTATCACCACGAATTGTGAAACGGTCGTGCAAAGTCAATGGCTATCAATTCAACAATCTCCGATACCAGGACAATCGTTTGTACTTTCCCTTCTGGTAACTTTGTGGGTTCTTTGTTTGTTTGGCAGGTGTGGCATTGGGCCACATATACTCTGAAATCGTAGTGCATTTCAGGCCAGAATAGTTACTCGCTGGTGTATTGTCAGTTCTGTTCAGCACCGTGATGGCCTGTGTTGTGGATCTCAGCTATAACGTACTCTCTCTGCGTAGTATTTCCAAAGGCGGGGCCTTTCAGGATATATAGGCATTCTGCCCCATAACGTGTTTTTGCATACAGCATTCCATTTCCGACCGTGTAGGATGGCAAATCTCCCTCCGGGTCTATCTTTTCATTGACCTTTCTCCATATCGGTTCCTTCTAGTATATTGCAACTATGAGTGCTTTGAATGTTCCAATCATTTCATTGACTATTTGTCTAATGTCCTGCTCGCCTTCTATTTCACTCCCTCTCATCACTTCAGGTTGGTCATCCTCCTCGTTGTCCTCCAAGACATCGTATAGTTCACGCTGATATTCATCCATTGTTGGGGGCATTACTGAGACCATGCTCTCGTTGCTAAGGTTTTCCATCCGTTCTGCTTCTTTAATTGGTGGCAGACTATCTGGTATTCGGAATGCTGGGGCTTTGGGGTTTAGTATTTTAGTGATCTTGATGGACCTGGGTACCGGATGAATTAGAGTGGACGGCCATTCCCTAGCACTATTTGGTCTACTGCTAATTGTTTGCTGCTATTCCCAGTCTACGATGATGGGAGATTCCAGTGGACTTTGGTCAAGTTCGATGCTTGGGAGACTTGGTCCTTCACTAGGAGGTCGAGGAGTTGGCTTATTTTGCCTCTTGGGATGGTTGTTTGGGAATTTGATCTCGGTTTCGTGATATAGGCAATAGTCTGCGTAACAGTGCGAGTAGTACAGTTTACCATGTTGGAGTTCTTCAGGTGGTGTGCTTCGTAAGGTGTACTTGGCACATCAATCTTTTCCTGCGGTTATCGAGCAGGGGCTTTCAGGGGGCTCAGGGGTCTCATTGGGGTACTAAGTGTATGAGTAAGGAGAGGAGGTAGGGGAGGTGTCTTGCTTGGGCCCTATTGTATTTGATTCTTGCACGTAGCGGGTATTATCCCAGGTATCATCCGCTTTCTTTGTATAGTTGTGGACATATAGTGGGTTCAAGTCTGATTCCGTCTCGTATATCCAGGAAAGGGCATCAGCTAAATAGTTTGTACTTCCTCATGTGTAGACTATCTTCGCATCATATTTTCCCAAGGCACTGAGCCATCTAACTTGGTTTCTACTTGGGTTTTTTGCGGTTCGCAGGTTCGTCCGGGGGTTGGCGGTCCATTACTATCGTGAAGGTATTTCCCATTAGTACAATGTGGAACCCGTTAAGCACCTCCACTGCTGCTAAGGCCTCTTTGTTGGTAGTTCCATAATTTGTCTGTGTGTTGGTGAATTTCCTACTATGTAACATGGCTGGTCGAGCCAACAAATATGTGGGTCCCTGACCTACCCATGCTCCTATTTTCAAGTCTGAGGCATCTGTGACTAGCCAAATTGGTTTCTCACTTCATATGTCTATTGGCCGCATGAGTTGATAAGCGATAATTCGGGTCTTGACCCTCTTAAAGGCAGTTTGATGGGAGGTTCTCCATAGGAATTCGGTATTTCCCATTAAGTCCATTAATAGTGCCATTAAGGCAGCATTGTGTGGGGGAAACTGGGCCACAAAATTCACTATTTCTAGAAAGCGTTGCCATTCTTTCTTGTTCCGAGGTGTCTTCTAGCATGCAATGGATAATATTTTTTGGGGAGAGGTATGGATTCCTTTGCTATCCACTATGTGTTCTATTACTTCGAGCTTATTGGCGAAAAGTACTGCCTTCTTCTTACTTGCATAGAATCTTGCCTTATGCAGTCGGTCACATACTTGGCGTATGTGTTTTTTATGTTCCTCCAGTGTGTCCAAGAATATGAGAATATCGTCAATATATAACTACAAATAATGATATAGGAATTCGCTTAGGAGGTCTTCCATTATTCACATAAAGGTTACTGCTGCATTCATGTCTCCATGTAGTATTACCCTGCTAACAAGTCCTCCAAATGGGGTTTTGAATGAGTTGAACTTAATGCTATCCTTATCCACTCATGTTTGGAAGTATCCGTCACTTAGATCGATCTTGCTCCTGAATTTTGCTCATCCAACACAGTTTAGAATCTGCTGTTAGTTCGGGATCGATGGACTATCCATGATTGTGTTGTCATTTCAAACTTTCAAGTCTACTAGGGGGTGGATCCTTCTATCTGACTTTTGTTGTACAAAGATAGGTGCCGCTCTGGAGACTTCCTGTTGTACAATTACCCTGGCTTGCAGTTTCTCGTTAATCCAGTTCATGAGTCTCTCCTTGCATGCTTCCCAGATTGAGTATGTTGGTTGGTTCTTTAGGTCTGTTGGATCCTTTACCTGAATGTGTTGGCTAATCTAATGCACAGGGGGCAGTATTTCCAGGACCTTCTTCGGGAATACATGCTTGTATTCCTCCAACAATGTTGTTGAAGTGGCGTTTAAAACAGCAGCTCGGAACTCCCCGCTTGTTGGTTTGTATAGTACACACAGTTTGTCATCAGGAAACTCCCCGGCTGTGACCCCACATCTGATAAGAGTATTATGTTTTTTTAGGAATAGTATTCCTATTAGGGTGTCATATTTCGCTAGGTTTTCTACCAACATCTCCCGATTTGTCCATTTCTTTTTTCCCATTCCAATATTTAGTCCACATTTCTTGTGGCTTCAGGAGCGGGAACCTTTCATGGCCATATTGACTGTTGTTGGTTGAGGTAGTGGCTCCGTGGCTACACCACGGGTAGAGATGAAAGTTGTGCTAATTATGTCACAACCGATTAGTCCTGTGTCGAATAGTACTTTTGCCAGGTGGCCTTCTATGTGAATCATCCCTTCTAGTGCATCACATGGCTTTATTGCCAGTGTTGGTTGCATTCAGAGGCTTTCCATTTCCACTGGGTTGATCTCAACTTCATCGTATTTGGTTGCTTCCATGTGGTTCGTACTAGTATTTCCTTTTGCCCATTTTCCTTTTCCCTTTTTGGTATAGCAGTCCTCTGCATAGTGCCCCTTTTTCCCGCATTTGAAACATGTACCTTCATCTCACCTTTTCTGCTTCTTATCTTTTATATTCTTGGAACCTTTGCGGTTTGGTTGTTCCTTCCTTGTGTTTCCATGCGAGGACAATCCTTTACTGACCTGCTGCTGGGGCATGTCAGTTCGGTAAACTCCTATCTTATAAAGGATGGCATCCTGGCTCTTAGCATGTTTGATGATTTTGTTGAAAGAATCCCCTTCCTCTTCCATGGGTTCCACCTTCTGTTGTAGTCTGGGATGCATGGCCTCATACAGCGTCTGCCACATTTTGTACTACGATATTGTTCTATTTAGTTATTGTCCATGGTACATCAAGAGATCCGTGGCTACCAAGGTTCTTCGGTCTGTCTTCCTGTTTCCTACTTGTCGGATTTCTTTGAACTTCTTATACAGTTCTTTAGTATTTTGCCAAGACTGGAATCTGTTATGTAGGTATCTTATCAGAGTCGTCCCTCGTATTTTCTCCTGGCTGTCATAGTAGTTCATTGCTTGGTGATAAGCTTCGTCTGCATTTCCTGTACAGAAACTTGCGATGTATGCTCCACTTCCTTCTTTTGTCTTATCCACATGATACAGGGCTAGGTATTGGGAAGTGGTCATTACCTATTGGTCAAATGGTTCAGGTTTTATGTCTTCCTTTTCATCCGAGAATGTGGGTGGTAGGGGAAGCGTGACCTTGGGCCCTAGTCCCCCAGCCTCATGGCCTGGCGGGGTGGCAGATCCACCTTTGCACATATCTTGTGCCAATCCTATGCTGCTGGGGGTGTTGTCTGACAAACTGTCTGAAGAGTCACCACGGGATTAATCTGCAGGTTCTACTGCCACTGATCAGTCCGATTCTTCTTCGTTGTCATCTTCCTTTTTTGGTGTATGGGCAGGTGGGCTTTCTTTCTTCAGTGGTTGTGCTGAGGCCTTTTCTTGGCTGGGGCTTAGGGAAAAAAGCCCAAGCAGACTTGTTGCTACCTTAGCTCATCCATCGGTTGATTCGCTAAAGGTCTTTGTGGCCAGGTCTCGTACTATTTATCGTTCTGCTTCATCAATCACAAAGTTGCTCGTTGCCCCTTTCGGTTTCCTTGGTTGTCTTCTTTTAGCAAGGCCTTCTTGTGGTACCTGCTTCCCACTTCAAGTCTCTAATGACTCCAAGGTATCATGTTGACAGAGCCGAACCTTCTTCGGTTCTGCCGCTCCCCACTGCTAGCTTCCGGTTGGACACTTCATAGGTTCAGGAGGCCTGGTCCAGCTGGATTTCTAACCACCTGCTGATGTTAAAAAAATATAACGTGTTCGGGCCAGGCCCTAGTCATGTAGCGGTACAATAGGAGCAGATAGCTTTTTGGTCAACAAGCAGTGAGTACTGCTTACTAAAGGAGGATTAGAAGGGTGTAATAGGAGATTAAAGAAGTAACCGTTCAACCAAGTGTACTAAGAATACTGTCAGTCGAAGTCTGCCATTTCCATCGTGGAAATCAGTGGTCGTTAAATACCGCATATCGCTTATCTCCACTATAAGAGATATTCCAAAACCTTCTGTGTATTAACTGATAGTACACGAAAGAATACCAGTATCAAAACAATACCGTATCATCAAATATAAAACCATGTGTGTATCAACCGATGGTACACGAAACAATACAAGTATCAAACAATGCTCGCGGAACCAAACATAACACAATGTGTGTAGCAACCGATAGCACACGAAACAATACAAGTATCCAGCCATACTCGTGAACCCAAACCAAAACCCAACCTAGTACAGTCGTGTCCGTTAAATAATTACACCCCCGGGCAACAACCATGACAACCACAATCAACCAATTCAACCACAAAAAAAAAAAAGATATAAATTCAATTAAGAAATAGATGAAAGTAAATATCATAAGCTCCAAAGAAATCCTGCTACCATTTTGTGTGA
>PYWC01000006.1:3146158-3162461 GCA_003182015.1 Tuber magnatum
GCTTATGCAGGGCATAGATTTGCTGATTCCTGTCTTCTTTTTCTCTTCGGGTATGTGGTGGTGCCATGGTGGGTAATGAGGTGGGGGAGAGGTGTCGTTGCACCGTTGCCGGGCAGGGGTGTAATTATTTAACAGACACGACTGTACCCGTACTGGTTACAAGGGCAGTCTCGTGCCATGTGTTCTTTCTTTCCACTTCCAAAGTATTCATCACTCTCCTTTTGTTTCTGCCTAGTATTCCCCAGGATCCTTTTCTGGGTTGGCTTTATCTTCCTTTCCTGTTGGTGTTATTTCTCGTGCGGTTGTTTCCATCTCTTTTTGCTACACTTGTCTTGCTATAAATGCTAGTCTCATACCGGATGGCGCCTTGTCGCTCTGTATTCGTAATGATGTCATCTATCTCATTGTCTTCTTCCATTGGTTCTACCACTTGTCCATGTTGGGTATTCATAGCATCATAGAATCTTCGCTTTAGCATACGGTTGTTAATTGTGAATTCAGGTATTCATCCCCAGTACATCAGGAGCTCTGTCACTATCTTGGTGATCCTTTCTGTTCTGTCATTTCGTACTTGCTGAATGTTATTGAAGACTTTGAATAGCTCTTCTCGATTGAAGCTTGATTGGAATCGTTTCTGGAGGTATTGCGAGATTGTATTCACTGATGCAGTCTCTATCATCGTATTCGTCTATGCATTGGTAGTATTCCTCCCAGGCAGCTCCTTCACAGAATGCTCCAACATAGAGATCTCTTTCCTTCTCAGATATTTTGATTCCCTGTATGAGCAGGTACTGATGTATCGAGGTTCCCCATCGCTTGAATCCTTCAGGTTTGAGGTCATCTCCCTTTCTACCCAACTTCTCTGGTAGTGGTAACTTAATCTTACATTTCCTTCCTGGTTGGTCATTAGCACTACCAGTTGAAGGTACTGGTGGAGGCGGCGGGCCCTCAGAGCTAGACATATTCTATTCACTTTCGCTGGTCTCTGTCTTCACGAGACTGTTCGGTGGTCGTGAGAGGTCATCAGATGTCTTGACTCTGTCTTCTTTGGGTTGTTCTAAAGTTCTTGAAGCCTGGTCTTTTAGCAGCTGCCTGGTAGCCTCGTCAGTGCTGGACTCTTAAGTATCCCTGAGCTCCTTGGGTTATCTGGAGTGTTCTAGCTCTTCGTGTAGGACTTGCTTCCCACACTTTGTCCTGAGGGGTTTAATCGTGTTTGCCGGTGAAGCTGACTGCCCTGGGTTCTACTGCTTCTAGCTGCTAGTATTTCTTGGTAGATGTCTGTAGGTTGATCAGGCCTCGTCCAGGTACAGAATTTGTAACCACTGGCTGAGGTTAAAGAAATGTAACTTGTTTACACCTAGGGTGCTAATTACACTTAGAGTACAAGCGCAACAGGTGGGCAGCTTGCTCGGCAAGAGGCGAGGGGTGTGTAGACTAAAGGAGGCTTCGAAGGGGCATAATAGAAGATCAAGAAGTAACCGTTCAACCAAGTATATTAAGAATACTGTGCCTTGAAGTCTGCTCTTTCCATGGTGGAATCAGCTATGGTTAAATACATGTTCTCACTCATTTCCAGCATGAGCGATAACATAGTCCCTTTCAAAGTATCCAATGATACCCTTAAAACATAGTGAGTACCAAATGATACTATCCAATGAAACATAAAACATTCAAAGTATCAAGCGATACCTTTGGAACATAACAAGTATCAAAAGATACTATCAAATCAAACATAAAACATTCAAAGTATCAAGCAATACCTTTGAAACATAACAAGTGTCAAACGCTACTATCAAATCAAACATAAAATATTCAAAATATCAAGCGATATCTTTGAAATATAATAAGTATCAAAGACTAGTATTAAATCAAACATCAAACATTCAAAGCATCAAGCGATACCTTTAAAACATAACAAGTGTCAAATGATACAATCAAATCAAACACAAAACATTCAAAGTATCAAGCGATACCTTGAAAACATAACCAGTATCCAAGAATACTATCAAATCAAACATAAAACATAACCTAGTACCTATACCGGTTACATCTATATAAAGGCAGAGTTTTCACAGATAGGTTAGGTCTTCATACAACCATTCTCCATTATTCCCTATCTACAACTTCATGCTATTTGAAATACAAAAACCCCTATGTTCCAACCCTTTCAACTATATAGATAAGATATAGAGTTCTGAACCTATCCGCTACACTGAGTAACTTGACTATATAAAGACCAAGACTCTTGCCGCTGGTGAGAAACTGATTGTTATATTAGAATCCTAAGATAGGACCAATAGATGTGGAAAGATCTTGGACATGGTGTAGTGCAGTTGGGAAGAGTAAGGTCGTTACCTGTTCTAAGTACAACAAGTAGTGGAAAACTGGAACACTCTGCAGAGTCACCAATTGTGGTTAGGGCCTCTTGCGATTCTGAGCTGAGGCCTTGGTAAAGTCCACCTTGCTTAGCTATGACATTTCAGTCAGTATTGGTGGGTAGGTAGCAGAAAGCTACAAGGGATTCTACAAATATTTACTTCTTCAGGGCCAGGTCCCCCATTCTACTTTCCACCATCATGACTTGGTATGGATTCCCAAATGACAGCACTACTTCTACTACCAGGGCCACAGTGCCTATGGAGTTGATTCCACAGTGATGAGATTGGGTTGTATGTACTGGAAGATCGGCCCAGTGAGGTGACCAACAATGTACGCCAAGCAGGATTGTTCACTGTCAAACGGAGGCTAGCCACCATGGGGTTTTATGCAACACTTGGTAGTGAAGGCATTGTATTTATCCATGGTACTGTAAAACCTTTCAGGGCTCCAGATAGAGGCTTTCATGCGATTCCTCTGTCCTGCAGCAGCACCTGCAGGGACATTAGTAAGAACATGTGTAATGTGTTCGGGCCGGGCCCTAGTCACGTATCAGTACAATAGGAGCAGATGGCTTCTCGATCAACAAGAAGCGAGCACTACTAACTAAAAGAGACTTCGAACGGGGTGAAATAGGAGATCAAAGAAGTAACTGTTCAACCAAGTATATGACAAATACTGTCTGTCGAAGTCTGCTGTTTCCATCGTGGAAATCAGCAGTCTTTAAATACAATGTATTGCTAATCTCCAGTATGAGTGATATTTCAAAACAATGTGTGTATCAACCGATAGCACACGAAACAATACAAGTATCAAACAATACTGTGAAACCAAACATAAAACGTTCCGTGAATCAACCGATAGCACACGAAACAATACAAGTATCAAATGGTACTGTGAAAGCAAATATAAAACATTGTGTGTATCAACCGATAGTACACGAAACAATACAAGTATCAAACGATACTGTGAAAGCAAACATAAAACCACCTAGTACCCGTACCGGTTACACTCCCAAAATAAAAGAACAATTTCACGAAATAAAATAACCTAATAAAATCCTAATAGTCGCTAAACGCGCTATTCTCCTGAAGGTCCCTATAGGACCCATCCTCATCATCATCGCTATCCTGCAATATCCTTATGTCATCCTGCAACATCCATTGCGCCCCCTGCAACCATCTTTGCAAACACTCCGCACATGGCACTCCGTGCGTGAAGCAACCTGACTCCCTGTAGTCTGGTAACTTCACGAAGTTTCCCACTATCTGGTCCTCCCATTCCTCCGTTTCGACATCGATTCGTCCGCAGTCCTCACAGTGATCGATGTAGAGTATCTTCCAGTATGCCCTCAGTGGGATGATTTCTCGGTATATTAGGTATCCCAAAATGAGGTCTCGTCCCTTTATGCTGACTTCTTCATAGTTCGACATTTTGTTTCTTTTGCGTGAGGATAAAGTGGTTTTATAAAAGATTTGTAGGGTAACGTGTCTTGTAATGGTTTTTTGTTTGGAGGAATCTAGGGAATGGTGGGTGGTATTTATGTTACGGTGTTGGCCTCGCTTAGGTGTTGGCGGAAGGTGGGTAGTACTGAATTTCGATGTCTCCCGTCTCCACGCATATATCACATTTTTCCGTGCTCAGATAGCAACCGCTTCCAAAGCGGAATATGTCAGACATTGTTTCTCCGTACATCCTTCCTGTCGACTCCGTGGTTATTTCTAGGCATTGGTTGCAAATATGTATGAATAATCAATGCGGAAGTTATTGTCTAGGGATAATTTCACGGTTCCCCAACAGTCCCATTAGCGGATGGCGCAGTCTCCAGGTAACTTGCTCCTAGTTTGACATCGTAAGGATATTGGATGGTGTGTTTTTCCTTTCGCTATTGCCAGTACTTGGTTTCGGCCAGTCATTCTACGTACGCTGCTTTGTCTTCCATGATCTTATTTTCATCTTCACTGCTTTCAAAGACACTTTCAAAGTGGGCGGACCAAGATCCGTCCTGTATTTCTTGGTCTGCGTCCGGGCGGAGTAGTTGGATTTCTGGCAGGGTTGGGCTCCACGCCACTGTGACATGGTTTATCGTAGGGGGTAACTCATCTACCAGTTTGTTGTCTTCCCACCATTGATTAACCAATTCCATTGTATTTTCCAATCCCTCAAGGGGTTCCCAGCTATTCTCTGTTTCTGGGTACCCCACCCATTTCACTAGGAATTGATCACAGTCATACCATCCTCCATGGTCCCGTATCACTTCTACTTCCCATTCTGGTTTCTCATTAACCACAATTGGAGGTGGTTACGCGTGACTCCTTCCCGGGATGGAAATGGCCTCGCTAGGGAGGTATCTTTTTGCGGTAGATGCGTAGAATGTCACTTCTTGGTTTCTGTATATTCTGCCATCGATTTCCACCATGTAATTTTGTGTATGCTCGTTGTATCTGAATATTTTGAATGGTTCACGCCAGCGTGGCCGCAATTTCATGCTGCGTCCTGATTCTGTTGCTAATAAACTTCCGTATATCAGTAACAGATTACCCTTTCCTATCGGGGTATGGTGTCTGCGTCGTTTTGCTACCGTTCTTGTGGTTCTAAATCGTGCTAATTTGATAGCATTAAATGCCGTGTTCTGGATAGCTTGGTGTCTGTTTAGCAACTCATCGGCAGCTGGTACTATGGAGTTCTTAAAATTCGCTAGGGGGAGTAGCGGGTAATTTTTTCTAAAAACCGCTTTATATAGTGACATACCGAGAGTTTCTGACCACCTTGCATTCAGGTATGCTGCCGTCTCTGGTATGGTATTCAACCAATTGTTTTGCCTTGCATTGGCTAGGTTTCGAAGAGCTGTTTTTAATTCTTGAATCTTCCTTTCGACTTGTCCATTCGTTTCATGGTGGCCTGGTGCCGCTTTGATGTGCTCGATTCCTAACGATCAACATTGCTGTCTCCATACATGTGATTCAACTCGCGGATCTGCGTCGCTTATCATTGATGTTGGGTAACCATGGGGAGTGAATATTTTGTTGCGCAGTAGTTCCCAGGTTGTTATTGCTGTTACTTCCTTAGTCGTAGGTATGAGCCATGTGAATCCTGAAAACCTGTCCATTGCAACTAGGATTGTATCGTATCCCCAAGAGTTGTGGAAAGCTCCTGCGAAGTCGATGGCTATCGATTCGAAAATTTCAGAGGGTAAGATAATCGTCTGAGCCTTTCCTTCTGATAACTTTGTAGGTTCTTTATTTGCCTGACACGTGTGACATTGCGCTACCTATGCTCTGAAGTCCTTCCACATTCCAGGACAGAATAGGTACTCGGTAGCGTACCATAAGTTTCGTTCAGCACTGTGGTGGCCTTTGTTGTGGATTTCGCTAAGGCCGTATTCCCTCAACGTCATGTTTCTGTATGCGGGGTCTTTCGGGATACACAGGCAGTCCTCCCCATATCTGGTTTGTGCGTACAGCATTCCGTCTACAACCTTGTAGGAGGACAAATCTCCTCTGGAGTCTATGTTCTCACTGACCTTTTTTGAAATTGGTTCCTTTCAGTATGCTGCAACCATGTGTGCTTGGAAGGTCACAATTATTTCCTTGATTGTCTGTAGGGTATCCCGCTTGTCCTCTATTTCACTTCCTCTTGTACATTCAAGTTGGTCATCCTCCTCGTTGTCTTGCACAATATCCTAGAGCCCGCGCCAATATTCAGTCATCGCCGGGGGCATTACTGAGACTATTGTCTCATTTCCAGGGCTTTCTAGTTGTTCTGCTCGTCTAATCGGTAGTGGGCTGTCTGATCCTGGCATTCGAAAGGCCGTTATTGTCTCGTTCGTAATGTTCCCTGTTATTTCTGGTTCCCGCATTCGGAACGCCGGGGCTTCTGGGTTCAGGATTGTGGGGATGGCGTAGGACCTAGGCAGTGGTTGGGCGAGGATAGACGGCCCTTCCCCGGCGCTACTTGGTCTACGACCAACAGTTTGTTGCCATTCCCAGCCATCAATTGGGGATGACTCCGGAG
This sequence comes from Tuber magnatum, assembly GCA_003182015.1. Lineage (NCBI taxonomy): Eukaryota > Fungi > Ascomycota > Pezizomycetes > Pezizales > Tuberaceae > Tuber > Tuber magnatum. Next base: position 3,152,549 of record PYWC01000006.1, read on the forward strand.
GGCTTGGGTCGATTTCTGTACTTGGAGGGCTTAGTGCTTCACTGGACAGGTAAGGTGTCTGGTTTTTCCGCCATCTGGGGTGATTGTTTGTGAATTTGATCTCGGTTTGATAATATGGACAATGGTCTACACAGCAGTACGAGTAGGGAAGTTTGCTATGTTGGAGATCCTCGGGTGGTGTGCTGCAGTGGGTGCACTTGTTACCCCAATCATTTCCTGCAGTGATCGAGCAGGGGCTCTCAGGAGGCACAGTGGCCTCATCGGGGTACTCCGTATAGGACAAAGAAGAGGAGGTAGGGGAGTATTGATGCTCGGGCTCCATTGTTTTTGCTTCTTGCTCGTACACTGTATTATCCGAGATGTCATCCGCTTCCTTTGTGAAGTCGTGGACATAGAGTGGGTTCAAGTCTGATCCGTCCTCGTATATCCGGGAAACGGCGTCAGCTAAATAGTTCATGCTTCCTGGCACGTAGGCTATTTTTACGTCGTACTTCCCTAAGGCACTGAGCCATCGGACTTGCTTTCTGCTTGGATTCTTCACAGTCCGTAGATGAGTCAAGGGTTGGTGGTCCGTTACTATGATGAAGGGGTTTCCCATTAGTACATTGTGGAAATGGTTAAGTGCTTCCACCATCGCTATGGCCTCTTTATCCGTAGTTCTATAATTCATCTGTGCGTTGGTGAACTTTCTGCTGTGTGACCAGGCTGGTCACGCCACCTCGTATGTGGGTCCCTGTCCCACCCATGCTCCTATTCCTAAATCTGAGGCATCTGTAATTAACCAAATTGGTTCCTTGCTTTGTATGTCTATTGGTCGCATGACTTTGTGATCGGTGATGCACTTTTTTACCATCTCGAATGCAGTCAGATGGGTGGTTGTCTATACGAATTCCGCATTTCCCGTCCGATATGTTAGCAGTGCCGTTAAGGTAGCATGGTGTGGGAGGAATTGAGCCACATAGTTCACTATTCTTAGAAAGCATTGCAAGTCCTTTTTGTTGCGAGGTGTTTCCCAACCTGGAATGCGGGATATTTTCTGTGGAGAGGCATAGATTCCCTTGTTATCCTCTATATGTTCTAGTACTTCCAGCTTATCTGCGAAAAGTACAGACTTTTTCTTACTTGCATAGAATTTTGCCTTTCTGAGTCGATCACATACCTGGTGTATGTGTTTCTCGTGTTCTTCTGGCGTATCTGAGAATATAAGAATATCATCAATATATACCCATACAAAATGATTTAGGAATTCGCTTAAGAGGTCTTCCATTATCCGCATAAAGGTTGCCGGTACGTTCATGTCTCCTTGGATCATCACTTTGCTAACAAATCCTCCCAAGGGTGTTTTAAATGAATTGAACTCAACGCTGTCTTTGACCACTTGTGTTTGGAAATATACGTCACTTAGGTCAATCTTGCTCCTGAATTTCACCCACCCTATTCGGTTAAGGATTGTAACAACCCAACATACATGAGCTATGGCAGACAGAACCTATACCCATACAGGTAGGCAGGAGGTGAACTGTTAGGAACCGGCAGGCAAGTAAGTACTTGACCTACGGAGACCCAATGGCGCGGACTCAGAGAAGGAACAGAAGTGGCTGGTCAGGTACCTAGGTACCGGGGTACACCCGGGAGTGGTGTCAGCGTACTTAGGGGCCTCTGAAGGGGCAGTTACTCAGCTTGGGCAGGGTAACTGGGGAAAGGTCAGAAGTGTCTATCTCCGGCGACGGAATAGACCGGGTAACTGGGGAGAGTCTTCTTGTACATCGGACAAGGTTACCCTACCATCAGGACTAGGTTACCCTGCCATGAGGCTTGGGTTACCCTGCCCAAAGTCCAGAGTTACCCTACCTTGCAATACGAAGTCCCTCAGGGGGTTCGGGAAGATTGACCAGAATGTTTGTCGCGTGAAGCCATGCATAATACTGGAATCTGGGATTCCGGGAGATGCTATTGGACGAGCTACGCAGCTCCGGAGAAGCTGGAAATTGGAGACATGATTCCTATCATACCCCTCCGGCCCTGCCTCGAGGCCCGGATGTCATGGGCAAACGGTTGTGTAGTTGTGTGCAGTCTAGCAAAGCGGAATCTTTGGAGACCTGCTTGCAACACCGTATACGTCGCTGCCCTCCGGTCGACCCTATATATGTTCGCAGGATGTATAAGGGGACATAGGGTGGAAGGTGGAGTACCTCCTCCAAGTTGTTAGGAGTAAAACGGACCAAAACTGACGGAGTTAACGGGAGTTAACCGTGGGGGTCCCAGAAGGTAGTCCCGGGTGGTGCCGGGGCGACTGGGAAGGTTTTACACCTACCACGCCCAAAGATGTCCCCAACGCCATAGGCTCTGAAAGGGAGGTGCAGAGACACTAAAAGCATCATTGCTACCACAGGTAAGGTGTATCCGAGGTAGTGGTCGTGGGTAGCGCCCATTGGATCACTCCTGGACCACCGTACCCTGCGGAAGACACCGGAAGCCCGAGACTCGTAAATAGTAGATAGATAAACCGCTCACGGTAGCTTCCGGCGTCAAGAAGAAATCAACGCGCATGGGAAGGGTGTCATAGATAGTCTAGTTCAGCAAGGGGTCTTGACAGTTAGCCACTGGCAAGTCCCCGATGCGCAGAGGTTTTCACTCCGGCGGGCAGAATGGAAATGCGCCGCAGAAACGATATGCACATATGGTGAACGCCGACTAGAGCGGGTCGACACATACATGCCCGAAGGGGGTGTCAGGAGACGTGTCGGACCGCCCTTAGCGGAGAAGGGTGTGCTCGAATAGTTGGAGTAAACTGATGGGGGAGTTTCTGGCATAAGATAAAACTACCTGAAAGTCTATGCGAGAACTCTCCTACTCCAACAATCAATCCTCTCGAGACCTTAATTGAGTGAAGCGTCAGGCTTAACGATATTAAGTTTTACCGTCTACTTTACTCTTACATCTGTGTGAACTTTTGGCGATAAGTTTGAAGTTGTTTGGTGCGGTCGCAACCTTGGGATCCATCTTCCTAGGGGTGCCCCCGTTACAAGGACCTGCTGTTGGTTTGGGATTGATGGACTATCCATGATCGTGTTGTCATTTCGGATTCTTAGGTTTACCAGGGGGCGGATCCTTCCACCTGACTTAGGTTGTACAAACATAGGTGCCGCTCCAGGAATTTCCTGTCCTAAGATAACTCTAGCCCGTAATTTCTCGTTTATCCAGTTCATGAGTTTCTCCTTCTATGCTTCTGGGATGGAGAATGTTGGTTGGTTTCGTAGGCCGGCTGGATCTTTTAGCCAAATGTGGTCGTTAATCTTACGTACCGGGGGTAGTGTTTCAGGGACCTTATCCGAGAATACATCCTTGTATTCTTCCAACAATGTTGTTGTGGAGGCATCTGATACAGTGGCTCCGAATTCCCCGCTTGTTGGTTTGCATAGCACACGCAGTCTGTTCTCAGAGAATTCCACTGCTGTATCCCTACATCTGATAAGAGCATTGTGTCTTTTTAGCAATGGCATTCCTATGAGGGCGTCATATTTGGCGAGATTTCCTACCAACATCTCCTGATTTGTCTATTTCTTTTTTCCGATTCCCACCGTCAAACCACACTTCTTAAGGCTTCACGAGCCGGAGCCATTCATTGCCATATTGACTGTTGTCGGTTAAGGTAGAGGTGTTGTAGAGATGCCATGGGTAGAGATAAAGGTGGCGCTAACTATGTCACAGCCGCTTGTTTCCGCGTCGAATAGTGCCTTTGCTGGGTGGCCGTCTAGGTGAATTGTTTCTTCAAGAGTGTCATGGGGCCTGATTGCCAGCACTGGTTGCGTTTGAAGGCTTCCCATTTCCACTGAGTAAATTTCCACTTCGTCATATTCGCCTCCTTCCATGTGGTTCATGCTTGTTTCTCGCTTAGTTTCGTTTCCTTTTCCCTTTTTGGCATAGGAATCCTTTGCATCGTGCCCCTTTTTCCTGCATTTGAAACATCTGCCTTCATCACATCGTTTCTGCTTCTTATATTTCTTGTCTTTCGAATCTTTGCAGTATTGCTTATCCTTTTTTGCACTGTCCCGCGATGATGATCCTCTGCTGTTCTTCTGCTGCTCTATATGCGTTCGGTAACTTCCAGTTTCATACAGGATAGTGTCCCTTCGTTCGGCCCGTTTGACTATCTTCTCAAGGAGTCTCCTTCTTCTTCCATGTGTTCTACCTCCTGGCGCGGTCTGGGGTGCATTGCTTCATACAGTCTTTGTCGTAACGTGTCCTGGGATACCGCCCCAGTAGGCAATCGTCTATGGTATATTAAGAGATCCGTTGCGACCAAGGTTATTCTTTGTGTTTTGCCATTTCGTACTTCCTGGATATCCTTGAACCTTTTGTATAGTTCTTCCGTGTTCTGTAAGGAGTGGAATCTTTCTCTCAGGTATTTTATCAGGGTCGTTCCGCGGACCTTTTCTCCACCCTCATAGTGGTTCATTGCTTGGTGGTATGCTCCCTCTGCTTTTCCGGTACAGAAGCTTTCTAAGTATGCTCCGCTTCCTTCTTTGGTTTTGTCCACTCCGTGCTGGGCCAGGTATTGAGAAGTGGTTATTAGCTATCGGTCAAATACTTCAGGCTTCAAGTAGTCCTTTCTGCCCAAGAAAGAGGGTGGCAGCGGAAGTTTGATTTTTAGTCCTATTCACCCGGTTGATTCGCCTTTGGACATATTGTGTTCGGACTCTTCCTTACTAGAGTCGTCCTCTGACGAGCTTTCTGGAGAGTCTCTGGGGAATTCTTCAGGTGGCTGCTTTACTACCGTGTGAGCGGATGCTTCTTCGTCGTCGTCTTCCTTCTCTCCGACAGGTATACTATTTTTCTTCGCTGGTTGCGCCGGTGCCTCTCCTTTACAGGGGCTGGGGGGGAATAGCCTACGAAGGCTGCTTGCTGCCTTTACTAATTCGTCAGTTGATTCGCTAAAGGTCTGCTTGGCCAAATCTTGCACTAGTTGTCTTTCTGCTTCGTCAATTGCGAAGTCGCTCTTTGGCCCACTCGCTTTATTTGCTTGCCTTTTCTTGGTAAGGCCTTGTTGTGGGACCTGCTTCCCACTTCGAGTCTCTAGTGACTCAATTGTGTCGTATTGGCAGAGCCAAACCTTCTTCGGTTCTGCTACTCCCCACTGCCGGCTTTGTTGTTGGACGCCTCGTAGGTTGGTCCGACCCGGTCCCTACAGGATTCTAACCACTTGCTGAAGTTAAAAAAATGTAACCTGTTTGGGCTAGGCCCTAGTCATGTATTGGTACGATAGGAGCAGATGGCTTCTCGATCAACAAGAAGCCAGTGCTGCAAACTAACGGAATCTTCGAATGAGGTGTAATAGGAGATCAAAGAAGTAACTGTTCAACCAAGTATATTAAGAATACTGTCTGTCGAAGTCTGCTGTTTCCATTGTGGAAATCAGTGGTCTTTAAATACAATGTATCACTAATCTCCAGTATGAGCGATATTCCTAAATAATGTGTGCATTAACCGATAGCACGTGAAACAATACAAGTATCAAATAATACTCTGAAACCAAACATAAAACGTTGTGTATATCAACTGATAGCACATAAAACAATACAAGTATCAAACGATACTATGAAACCAAATATAAAATGTTCTGTGTATCAACCTATAGCACACGAAACAATACCAGTATCAGACGATACTGTGAAACCAAACATGAAATAACCTAGTACCCGTACCGGTTACAACATGATTGAAGCAGATAATAGTCCCCTTGACACAAGCAAGGTCTTATTCTGTAGTGCCTAAACTGACCCAGGGTCTTGAACTTCAAGGCAGAGGGTCTGGAGTTCCTCAGTCAGGGTCTGTAGTTGTTTTTGCAACTATTAGTCAACAGGGGCTCGGAAGGCATAGGGAGGTTTATAGTCAGAAGGAGGATTTCACAAACAGTTACATGGGAGAAAGGTTTCGTACGTCATGGAAGACTTACAAAAGAATGTTAGGAGAACCATGTACGCCTTACCGGCAAGGCAGATTGGCTGGGCTTTTGTACCATAACTGCCATTCAGGTCATGGGGTCTCCCACAACTCACAGTTATGAGTGCCTATTATGTTATGATTGGTTAATCAGTTTGGATGACTCGCAATTGCGAGGTCTTATGATGTAATGACTTTTGCACATGACTCAATTAGTGAGTCATGGGTCTCATGCATGTAACATACTTAGCGCATATGATTATGGCAGGTGACTCGGAGGTATGAGTCACAGGGTTAGGGTTGGCGTGAAGAGTGAGTATAAAAGCGGTCACTAGGACACAGGAGGATGAGCTCTTCACACAATCATCTTTGTATCTTCTTGCCTGTAACGTTATCACTCTACCCTTTATCTATGTGGCCCCACTGTGCAACCACCCTTGTATGAGAGTCACAAGATACAAGCCTTGGTTGCTTGGCTATCTGACTTAGAAGAGGACGAGTAGGCTTGAGTGTTCGAGGTTAAGATGTTGTTGCCCATATAAAGGAAGCACTGACTGGTATGAATTGTTACATCTGATAGCATCACAACAAAACAAGTACAACAATACCTCACAACCAGAGGGGAATATGGACAAATCCACAACAACAGCAAAAATGGATTACAATAACAATAAAACCACCAAACACGTGAACTTGTAGAGTCAGGACAGGAGCTAAAGAGGGCAGCGAGCTCAGAAGGAACTGACAGACCTCTGAGTCTGATTATACTAGAAGAACAACCAGAAGACGAAACTTCATCCTCTGATAAGGAAATGGAAGCAAGGATGACAGGAACAGGAGTGGCTGCCCTACCGGTTCAGCCAGTGGGAATGATACCTAAACAACTTACAGCCCTGTTAGCAATGCTACAAACAGGGTGACCCAATGGAGGAAATACACTAAAGGCTAAAGAACCTGATATTTTCAGAGGGAAAAGGATAAAGTTACCAGAATTGCTCTCCCAGTTCAAATGGTACTTCAGACTCAGGAACTGTGGGAATGATCGGGATACTACTAAGGTGATCTACGCCAAAGCACTATTATGCAACCCTTCTAGCTAATGGATACCCCCTTATATCGAAGATTCCAAAAACCGAGAATAGAAAACAGGGGAAAGCTTCAAGTAGGTCTTAAAAGAACAATTCAGAGACATTGATGCAAAACTGATAGCCTGAAACAAGTTGAAAGTCATGCTACAAGGGAGGGAGAGTATGACGGACTTTTAGAACGAATTCCAATATCTAGCTATCAAAGCCGAATACAATAATGAGTCACTCGACAGATACTGGCTAGAGGTATGCACCATGTAGCTGCAATAAGCATAGGGCATGGCAGAGATCAAATATATGACAATGGCGGATATCACAATATAGGCAATTGAGAGTGAGCAATGGTTGGCGATGATCAGACATGTCCAAAACAGTAAGTCCCCAATGAACGAATATAGGACCAGACCAAAGAACCAGGACAGAAGGTTCTGACAAACATCCTTAACAATAATACAGAGGGGTGACGCAATAGACCTGAATGCAACCAGAAGAAGGCCGAACCTCAACCTGTCCTGACAAGAATAGGAACGTGGAATAAAAGGCAGGGTATGCCTGCGGTACGGAAAGAGTGGCTATATACTCTACAAGCACTGACCACTAAGAGATGGACGAGACTGAATATAATCTGAAACAAGAGGGCCTGTTAGGCTAGGAAGGCCAGCACCAGCCATGACCAAGCTACATGAAATGGCTTTTGACAATAGGGATGAAGAGGAGGGAAAAGACGACTGTCTCCAGCAATAGGTAGTCTGAGAGATAGGAGACTGCAAAAACCCATCATCCTGGCCAATTACGACACAACACTGGAAGCGGAATCATTGGAACACAAAAGAGACCATATTATGCTTAAGACACTACTACACGGAAGAGATGAAACAGTTACGATATATACGATGACCAACTCAGGAGCAACAGAAAACTTTATCAATAAAGAAATATGCGACAAACGCGGCCTCACCACCTTTGAGGCAAAGCACACAAGAGACATACATCTAGCGGATGGAACGAAAAGCAACATGGGACTGATTACTCACAAGATGCATGCACCCGTGGATATTAGTAGCTATAGGGACCTGGCAACCTTTCAGGTGGCCAACCTGGAGGGCCATGGGGCAGCCTTAGACATACCATGGCTGAGACAACATAGCACCACCATAAAGTAGAAAAACAACAAAATCATGTTTGTGAACGAATGATGTGCAGCAGAATGTCTACATAGTTTACTGGTGGTATATACCACCACCAAAGTGGGAGCCCTGGAGAAGAACTTGATCAGGAGGTTCTCCCAAGTCTAGGCCCCGAAAAAACCCAGTGCCCAGGGAGGCCAAGAGGACCAACGGATCTAAGTCAAGAAGTTGACTGACAAGGCAAAAGTATCTACTAAAAGTTCAGCAAGCCAGGGCAGGACATGACTTGTAGGCCAATGAACAACCAAGGATACCTGCCAGAAGGCAGATGACAATCACTACAGGAATAGCCATCAGACTACCATCAGGCACTTATGAGTAGATTGCCCCACAAAGTTGTTTAGTAGTCTATTATGGGCTCATAACTAATGCTGGGGTAACAGACGCTAACTATATGGATAAAGTAAAGGTAGTCTTGGCAAACCTGGGCAATAAGGAATTCTAAGAGGAAAATGGTGATAGAATCAGCTAATTGATTATTAAGTGGAACAACAATGAAGAACTTCAAGAAGTGGGAACGCTTGACCAAACCCCGCAAGGGATGAAAGAATTCTGATGTACAGACCAATCAACGGACAAAGAGCAACAACTGGAAAGGAAAATTGAAATTTGCGAAATAAAGGTGTCCGCATGCAGGAAGTTCTACGGACAAGAAGAAAACATGGGAATTCTCATACTATGATATGACCAAGACCCAGCCAGGTGGACGGACTATAACATTAGCACAGAATTAGTAATCCAGCACAAAAAGGGCAGGAAGAACAAACTCAGGAACCAGACAATCCTAAAGGAGTACCACCAGTATTGAGAACTGTTCCCGCAAGAAGACAGGACAAAAGTACAACCACAGCGGATGGGGGTAGACTTGAAAATAAAATTCAAGAGGAAGGCCAAATTCTCAATGAAGAGAATCTACCCTCTAGGAGAAAAGGAACTGCAGGAAGTGAAGACCTACATTACACAGAACCTGCAATAAGGAGAGATTAGGGACTCTATCGTGGAAGGAGGGTCGCCAATCCTATTCGTGTGAAAAATGTACAGGAAACTAAGAGTGTGGGTAGATTACCGAGCCCTCAACAAAATAACGAAAACAGACAGGTACCCACTACCAATGATATCCGAGGCCCTAGACCGGCTTGGATTAGCAAAGCACTTCATCAAACTCGATATCAAGGAAGCACACCACAATATTAGAATCAAATCAGAGGACAAATGGAAAACCACATTCGCTATGCGATATGGGATGACTGAGTATCTGGTCATGCAATTCAGGCTAACCAACCCACTTGCCACCTTTCAGTGATTGATCAACCATGTACTGAGCCGATGCTTAGATATATGTTGCATTCTCTATCGAAACGATGTGCTTATATATTCCAAAGATATAGAGCAATACCAAAGGGATGTCAATAATATTATAGAAGCACGACAGAAATCCAGGATAAAGGTCAAACCAAGCAAATGTGAGTTCCATAAACAGGAAGTAGAATATCTCGGCTTCATCATCAACCAGGAAGAAGTTCAAATGGACCTGGTTAAGAGCCAGGCGATATGGAAGTAGGAGGCACTAAAAACCCACGAGGACATTAAGTGTTTCATGGGATTTTGCAACTTCTATCTAGTGTTTATTACGGGACGGGGCGGGGCGGGTTTTGCCCATGACGGCCCCGCTGTTACACAGGCCCGGGGGGCGTA
>PYWC01000006.1:3162698-3256630 GCA_003182015.1 Tuber magnatum
CCGTAACGAACTCTACTTCTATCGTCGCGTTATCGAAGTGTTCATTCAAACCGTGAAATCAATATACCACCTGCTCAAAATGGACGTCAAATGGAATTGACAAGAAGAACAAAATAAAGCATTCAACGAGCTAAGAATGAAAATAACCACGGCGCCCATATTAGTGTATTTTGACCCGGAAAGAAAAGCAATAATTGCCACTGATGCATCCAAATATGTATACTGTGGTATAATTTGACAAAGATGTGAAGATGGATAATGGCGACTAGTTGCATACCAGTCCAAAATGATAACACCAGCGAAATGCAACAACCATGTACGTGATAAAGAACCACTAGTGATAGTTCAAGCACTTAAAGTGTAGAGACATTACGTTCAGAATAGCAAGCATAGCATCAAGGTCGAATCTGACCACAAGTACTTAGTACCATTCATGACAACGAAGAACCTTAATGACTGCCAAATGCATTGGATGGAGAAGCTAAACCAGTACAACTTCAAAATTGAATATCGACTAGGGAAGGAAGGAGGGAAACTGGATGCCCTCACAAGACAAGCAAATGACCAACCCAAAAACAACAATGATGAAAGGATCGCAAAGAGACAGCAGATACTACTCCCAAGGGAAAAATACTTCTACACAATAGAAGTGGTGGAAATCTACAGGGATGTAAAGGACACCATCCAGAAGATGAGCGGAAAAGACCAGAAGATTCAACCGATACTACAAGCACTCGAAGAAGGAGATAAGGAAATGAAAAATGTCACACTTGGGCTATGCAGGTAGGGTGGCAATTACATTCAGTATAATGACAAGATATGGGTACCCGATGACCATGAACTCACAACAAGCCTAATGCGAAGCAACCACGATCTGCCCGCAGCAGGTTATGGGGAAACGGCCAAAAATACGGACATGGTATACTGCGAATACTGTTGGCCAGAAAGATGAGAAACAATCAAATACTATGTCAATAACTGCAATGTTTGTACATAGACAAAAGTCATATGACATGCACCTTACAGACTACTAACACTGAATGGCACATGCAATAAACTATGAAAATCCATATCCATAGACTTCATCATGGACTTACTCCCATCAGACAGCCACGATGCCATCCTGGTAGTGGTGGATCGGCTGACCAAAATGAGTTATTTTATTGCATGTAGAAAAGGCATGATGGCATGTCAGTTCACCTTGATCTTTCTGCAAGAAATATTGTAACTTCATGGCTTGCCAAAGGTTGTGATAACCGACAGGGAATCATAGTTCATATCAGAAGTATGGAAGAAAAGAACAGAAAAAGTCAGATTACAAGGAAGGCTAAGCACAGCATTTCACACCCAAAGGGATAGACAAACCAAAAGGGTCAATGCAATACTAGAACAATATCTAAAGGCATATGTCAACTCTTAGCAGGGCAACTGGAATGAACTCCTCCCGATGGCGGAATTCCCATACAACAGAAGACAAGAAACGATAAAGAATAGCGTATTCTACGCAAACTGTAGACAGAATCCAGACCACGAGGCTATCAGTCACTAGACCAAAAACAAGACAACAAACTACAGGGGATGGCACCACTTCACGAAGTCCCGCGAACAGAAATAGTCATGACACAACTACGACAAAAGGAAAATTACGATCAACGCCGCAGACCTGATCCAAACCTGCAATCAGGAGATCTGGTGTGGCTACTATTATGAAAGATACGAACCACAAGACCATTAAAGAAACTTGACTACAAGAAAGTCAGACGCTTTAAAGTCTTGGCACAAGTGGGCAGTCGCGCTTAAAAGCTCGACCTCCCACCCCAGACAGCAATACACAACACATTGCACATCTCACCGCTTTAACTCCACTCCAATAACAAACTATCTTCTCAAGAAACCCTTCCCCCTCTGTCTATTGAGATAGACGGAGAAGACAAATATGAACTCCAAGAAATAATCAATTCTCGCTTACACCACCATAAACTACAATACTGTGCTATGTGGACCAGTTATTTACTGGAACACGATAAGACTTGGCACTCCGCAACCAATTTCAAAAATACAGAACTTGCAATCAGTTACTTTCACTAATAATACCCCCACAAACCATGGGTGGGTCAAAATAGAAATCAGACAAACCGAGTCACTGCCCACAGGGCCACAGGAGAGATAGAACACCATGATAGGTCTCCCCTACGATATCACCTCCGCTAGCTCTGGATAAGAATGGCCCTCCGAAGCTGAATTGGACAAAAGGCAATTGGAGGCGAAGAAAGTCGCAGAACACAATGCCATAACATGGACAGGCTCCTATGATAACAAGTGCTGGGTGCACCTAGTAATAAACAAGGACAAGGATGGTTCCCCAGGGCCCCTAGGACACATGGGAACAGAACAGAAATTCATGAGAAGAAAAAGGTAGCAGGAGTGCTATCGGGATGGGTGCAAGACCTATAAAATAGAAAAAACAGATGCAGGATATTATCCCCAAAAAGACAGAAGCAAAAAGCCCTTGAAAAGGGGCTACAATGGGATGGGGATATACAGAGCAGCCATGAGGGCACGGGAGGAGGCAGAGAGGAGTGAGAAGAATATGGAAACACTTACAAAGACAGACAGCCTACACTGACAGATTGATGACCTCCAGAGAATACAGGATGAAGCCCAAGGGATCCTCACCAACCAACAAGCAAACAGTAATGCCCAAGAAAAAACCATCAGAACACAGCAGTGAATGATTGAGGTCGCAAACACTGCCCTACAGGCACTGAGGGAAAATTGGCAACACAAATAAAAGCACCAGGAGTTGTTAGGAAGGGAAGCGAAAGCAATGTGGAGAGCCCTGATACAATGGGTGTAGCCTGATGGGACTCAGGCTAGAGGGAGAGGGGAGCTAATGTCACAAACAGTGACAGAGGAGAAAGGTTTCTTATATTATGGAATACTCAGAACGGAATGTTGGAAGAACTAAGTAAGGCTTGCCAGCAAGGCCGATTGATTGGGCTTTCACACCATGACTTCCATTGCAGTCATGGGGTCTCACATGACTCACAGGTGTGAGTTGCTAGTATGTTATGATTGGTTAATACATTTGAATCACTCACAATTGTGAGGTTATATGATGTAATGACTTTTGCACATGACTCAATTAGTGAGTCATGGGTCTCATACATATGACGCACTTAGCACACATTACTATAGCAGTTGACTCAGAGGTATAAGTCACAGAGTTAGGGTTGGTGTGAAGACTGAGTATAAAAGGGGTCACTAGGACCTAAGAGGATGAGCTCTTCATGCTATCATCTTTGTATCTTCTCACCTGTAACTTTGGCACTCTACCCTTCCCCTATGTGGCCCTGCTGCGCAACTACCCTTGTAAGAGAGTCATAAGAGAGGAGCCTTGGGTGCTTAGCTATCTGACTCAGAAGAAGACGAGTAGGCTCGAGTGTTTGAGGCTAAGGTATCATCGCCCATGTGAAGGAAGCTCTGACCAGTAGCAATTGTTATAGAGGATACCTCAGATGCATGACAAATGGTTGTATCTCTGGTCGTGTATCAGGTTACCGATCGGTTCACTGGACATGCTGGCAGTTTGGTTCAGGTGAGTAAAGAGTGAAGTAGATACCTCATGTGATCACCAGATGGTATGCTGTGGGTTGGATCTCTGTAGATACCACCTTGTATAATAGGTAAGATCTGTAGAAGGTCAATGGCAAATAGTCTAAGGCATACCACTGTAGGTGGGATGACAGATGGGTACTAGTATATCAACAATATATGATTATATTATAGCTCAAGAGGGTCAGAGACAGGGTCTTGGGGTTCAGGATCAGGGTTTATAGTTTCCAGTAACATCAAGGAGAAACAAAGATGTATTTCGTGAGTACAGGTGTTGGCAGGAAATTACCAGGTTGTATAAGGAAGGTAAATCACAGAGATGTACACCCCTTTATAAAATAAAGAAAAATTCTCTACTGTCAAATCCCAACACCCCTAACCTCCACCTTATGTGCAGCCACAATCCTCTATTAGTTTCTATGAGGTTTTATTATACAGAATCTTAGCTAAAAAACCCCTTCCACCCCTAGGCAACCATCTGAACCCTGTTTCCACATATGCAAACAAAAGCGCAATGTCATCTACCCTAGTCAGATAGCTATGATAGGAAAAAAACAACAGAGAAGTTCGAAATCCTGTAAAGATTGAGCATGGCATTCTACCTGTGGGACAAATGGCCAGACTAAAAGGGTAAATGGCATGTTGGAACAATATCTCCACACATATGTTAATTATCAGTAGAACCACTGCAAAAGATTATTGCCAATAGTGGAGGTCACCTATAACAATACAAAGCAAGAAATAAGCAAAAACATACTATTCTATGCAAATCATAGACAAAACTACGAATACAAGGCTATAGGTCATTTGCCTAGAGGTAAGATAATAAACCCTAAAAACATAATACTACTTCACAATAGACTGCGAACAGAGATGGTTATGGTGCAACTCTAGTATAAAGAGAATTATAATCAACACCAAAGGCCCAATCCAAACCTACAATCAGGAGACACAGTCAGGTTATTATGATAAAATATACAAACTATGAGGTCTTTGAAGAAATTAGACTACAAGGAAATTGGACCATTCAAGATCTTAGTGAATATGGGAAGTTGTACTTATAAGCTCAACCTACTGCTCTAGATGGCTATACACAACACATCCTACATCTCACTCCTAGAACCTTACTTAAACTACAAGTTCTTCTCATAAAAAGAACTTCTCTTTCCACCTACCAAGATAGACTGAAAAGACCAATACGAATTTCATGTAATAATTGACTTTCACTTACAATATAGTGAACTTTAATATCCTGCTAAGTAGACTAGTTATTCTTGTAAACACAATAAAGAGTAGTATTTCACCACCAATTTCACCTATGCTAAAGATACTGTATTCCTTTTCCACTAGTGCTATCTGCAAAAAGCAATGTTCAACCATCTAAATCAAGACTGAACAAAACAGGCGGGTGGTAGTTCAAGACCAATTAGAATTTGAGAAGAATATGCTGAGAGTCCAAAAAGAGAGGGAACAGAAAAAGGCTAAAATAAATGATTATGCAAAAAAGATATGAATAGTATGCAGTAACCAGAACTACACAATGTACAAGAATGTGAAGGAAAGACACAGATGGTAGCTTACTAAGGCTACTAGAACAAGAGACTTAGATGGTGACCAGGAGTGAGCCTACTCCTGAAAATAATAGACCTTGGAAGTGGACAAGCCAGACACTTCAACCAGGCCTAAACACCAGAAAAGCGAGTGGCAGAAGAGTGTATATAGGTTTTACCTCTACTACTAGCATCAAAGAAAAAAGGTGGAAAGTCGAGCTCCAAGAGTAGAGCTAAAAGGGAGAAGAAAGCAAAAAGTCTTGTTTGTATTAAAGGATATTCTACGTGGAATGATCAGAGGCCAGGATGAAACAATAACCTGACAGAAGGAACTAATTAGTTGGCAAGAGGAAAAGATCAACTGATTAAGATATATGGCTGAAAGACTACAGATTCTAATGAAGAGGTTAGAAGAAAAAGGGAAAAGGAGAGCATGAGAGTAGTGAGCCAG
Source organism: Tuber magnatum (assembly GCA_003182015.1). Lineage (NCBI taxonomy): Eukaryota > Fungi > Ascomycota > Pezizomycetes > Pezizales > Tuberaceae > Tuber > Tuber magnatum. Next base: position 3,168,315 of record PYWC01000006.1, read on the forward strand.
GAAGGATGTAGAGCATTAGCTACTAGAGGAATACCAGAATGTACAGAACTACGAGTTGCAGACCCATAAGTATACTCCAGTAATGGAAGAGAGGAGAAGGAGGAGAAAGTAAAGTGAAGTCTGATAGGACTCAGGCTAGAGGTAGAGGGGAGCTAATGTTATAGATTGTGGCTAAGAGAGGCTGTAGCATGTGGTGGGAATTGATTGAGGAGTTGGAAGGTTTTAGTTAGACTTACTGGTAAGGCAGATTAGTTAGGCTTTCATACTATAATTCATATAAGAGTCATGGCATCTCACACAATGCACTGTTGTGAGTCATTGATATATTATAATGGATTGATACACTCAAGTGGCTCACAGTTATAAGTTACATGATATTATAACTTTTACATATGACTCAAGTAGCAAGTCATGAGTTTCACATATCTGATGTAATTAGTATACTTGGCTGTTGCAGGTGACTCAAGGTTTTGCGTCGCACGGTTAGGGTTGGCATGAAGATCAAGTATAAAAGGGGTTAATAGGATCTAGAAGAATGAGCTCTTTACACTACTATCTTTGTATCTTCTTACCTATAACTTTAGTCCTTTACTCTTCACCTAAGTAGCTATGTTATATGTATACTCTCATCAGTTGATTATCAGATAGAAGCCTCAAAGTGCTTAGCTATATGATAACAAGAAGAATACTAATAGTCTTAGAGATATGAAACCCAAGTATTGTTACCCATATGAGAGAGTGCTTACTGGTAGGAAATATTACAGATTAGCTGTAAAGGTATTGAATAACAAGTAGTACATTATTTTATCTAAGTTTATTTTTATTGTTTCTGTTCTATTTTATTTCTCTTCACTGTTTTATAATATACCCTAGTATAGAGAGTTGAAACCTATAATAATATAAAACAACCTATTAGAGCCTGAGTATTATTTAATACTGCCTATTTGCTTACTTCCTGTAACATTATACTCTATTATTATTATTAATAGCTATTTATATTGTATTCTATCTCTGTTTCAATGTGCTCTATGATATATCTTTAGTCTTCTATTTTCTTACATATTTCTTATATTGAATATTCAAGCTATTAGACTCTTTCAGAGTATTTTATCTCTTTTCTACCAATATTTGATATTCTATCTCAAGTTTCTTGTTTTTTTTTCTATATTATAGCTTTATATTTTTTTCTTTTAAATCTTTTAGCTTATCCTCTAATTGGGTAATATATTTATATTATTTTCTACTATAACTAAAAACTTGCATAAGTTTGTTTTTAGTACTAGTATATTATTGTATACTATTCTAGTAGTTTAACCTTACTCTCAGTTTTACTGCCTTTTACTATATACTATAGTGTGCCTAAATCAATTTGTTACTATTATTAGAAGAAATAAAAGTATTATTTATCTCAATTCTTTTTCTCTCCTGCTGGCTGAAATTTAAGTCTACTTTGATTATATATTATTACTTTTTCGGAATTTTGTTTTATCATATAAATTAAATATAGAATAGTAATGGTAAAAGCAAAGACTTAAGAAGAAAGAAAGTATATATAAGTTTAAGAATTATAAGACTAAAGTATATTATAAGTTATACTTTTTTAGTAAATATAAATTAGTATATAATTGTATACTTACTTTTAAGTATCTTTGGTTTAAGTTTTAAGTTTAAGCAATACTTTGTAGAAATAGTACAGTTGAGGGACAAAAATATTTCTGAAATATCAAAAATCTATGTAAACTTGCCTCAGTGACAATGATAACTCCTCCCCCTCCACTCCAACCATGTACAGAGACAATATAATAATAAGTAAGAAGATTAATTACAGGTAGCTGAAGCCATATATAACATAAAAAAATTCAAAACTTTGTATACCAACCATTTGCTGCAAGAACTGCACAAACTTGAGATGGTATACTTCTCTATAGACTCTCTAGATATTCTGACTCCAATGTATCCCAGACTACTGAAAGAACTTCAGCAAGACATTTCCTAACTGCCTCTGGTCCTCCTTTTGTATCCCCAATACCAGGATACATGATCTGCATCATCTCCTTTAACCAACGCTAAAGGTATATAATTGGATTCAAATCCGGTAAACATGATAGCCATTCCGGACTTCCACCCCATTCTCATCATACTCTTCAGCCGCCACTCCATTCTTATGAACTCTGAAGTTGTCTTCCATCAAGAAAAGCTCTGCCCCAGTAGACTCTTGAACCTTTTAAAGTAAAGGAGGTAAAGGATTGTCTAACAAATCACGATAGACAAATCAAGTGACAGATCTAACAATTAGAGGCACAAAGGTACCATGATATGGACCACAAAACGATTCCCACACCATCAGCTTATATCTAGGCCCTTTTCGTAGTTTTGAATACAGTCTTTATCCTACTTCTCATATGCGGTACAGAAAAGCTGTACAACACATAAATCCTTGCTCTTTTCCATACTACATTCATCACTCTATATCACCTGCTTCCAATCATCCTCAGTCCAATCCGCATAATGTGATGCCCAACATAGGTGCTCAGCAGCATGAGTCTCGGTTAATTTCAGTCTCTTCATTCCTTGCCATTTTTAAATATCTTCTTTTGCTAAGACATACTTAACTGTACGAATGGTGACGTTTGGAACCAGAGTTTGTATCAATTGGTATAAAGACTCGGTCCAATTGGCTCTTGCCACTCACAATAGCCTCTGCCAATCTCGCTGACTAAGCCTGAAAGAAGGCCCAATATGGGGTGATCACAGTAATTATTTCTCTGCTGCCACTGCTTGATGACCTTTCCTACAACTGAGTCTTTTCTTGGATGTATCAAATGTGGCAAGATTTTTGCAACACTCTCATAAACTTTCCAGAGTCCAAGAATTTCACCTTCCTCAAGGTCTGAAAGGTGTCCACTTCCTGGAGTCTTCTCATTCAATTGATGGGGCATAATATGAATTGCAGTTGTACAATAGTGTTGCAGGGTTGCCACATGGGAGCAGTTTTCAGAAATCGTTGTGATCAAGTGCTATATTATAGAAAATATAGCTAGAATTTTCGATAAACACGTTTTGGTATTAAGAGCATAATATATAATAAACTTATAATTCAAAAGTACTGTCCCGCTTAGCCTCTCCAAACAGAACTCCATTCAAGCAACGCAAGCGACCACAACCACTCCACCCCTCACCAAACAACCATAATGCCTGTTTTGGGTACCAAATTAAGTACAAATGGAAGGACCCTGAGTAGGGTACGCAAAGATCTCACATCTGTGGAATGCGCGGCTGTTGTTGCTGCACGGGAGGCAGGCAGATCACTAGCTGTATTGGCTTGTGAGTTTGATTGCAACTGCTGAACAATCTTGCATGCAGTTAAATACTGGAGAGAGCACCAAATCTTAAATGCACGACATCGATCTTGGCGGCCAAATAAGCTCACGCTCAGGGAGAAGAGAAATGTGTCACGATCTGACTAGAGCATCACTAGCTAGGTGACGGAGGCAAGGAATAGGTTTCGTGCAGGACGCTATTTAGATGTCATGCAGTTAAGTTATTGTTTCACGTACATGACCTCGTTATCAGGTCATGGGGCTTGTTCATATTTAACTTGGCTTTATGCACATGACCTGGTTAGCAGGTCATGGGGCTTGTTAGGTTTGATTACATTTCGCACATGACGTATAATTGACATCATGGGTAGAGTCTAAGCTGGCCGGTAAGGTTACCGGCAAGGCAGACTTGTTTATGTTTTGCGCGTGACCTCGTTTGTAGGTCATGTGGTTTGTTTATACGTTTTATTTGTATTGTGTTTGATTTCTGTTTTCGCGCATGACGTTGTTTAGAGATCATGGGATGTTTTATGTTTGTGCACATGACTCGTTTGAGTCTGGTGATGGATTTCGCACCTGACCTCACTTGAGGATCAGGGCTGGGTTAGGGTTGCGGGACAAGGCCTATATAAAGGCTGGGTTTTCAGAGATGGACTAGCTTGTCACACAACAATCTACTATTATTTCCTATCTACTACTTTACGCTCTTTACAAATACAAATACCTTACACTCCAAACCAAGCCACTACGCGGATCAACCATAGAGTCAAGAACCTATCTGCTATGTGGGTCAGGTTAACAGAGTTGCAAGCAATACTCACGGTACTGGTGAGAAACCGATTCTTATGTGGGAATACTAAGATAGGGCCTAGAGACTCGGAAGCTCAAGGACACAGGACAGCGAAGTTCGGACATTAACGAAGGTCATTGCCTGTCGTGAGTAGATGAGTAGTAGGAAACCGTGACATTTGGTTGCATTTCCTGCAAGACCTAACGCCAGCAAGACGGCAACTCCAAGACAACGAAAGAGGTATCGATCTCGCGGACAACACCCTCAACCTAAGACGAGTGCAGGACCCCCGGGGTGAAGCCGTGGGTCAACCCTCACAAGCAGCAGGTCTGGTTACACCAGAAAAGACCTCACCCCCAGGTACTTCCCCTGAAGGAACGCCATGACCGAGAAGGATGTCGGCAGCAGCAACACTGGGACCCCCAACAGGGCCTACAACGCAAGCCCTGATAATAACAGAGGATGAAATGACCAGATTCCTGCGAGCAAGTAATGCCCATCCGCAATCCAGACCAAAAGCAAGAGAACCAGACCTCTACGAGGGAGACCGCGTGAAGTTAAGACAGTTCCTAAGTCAGCTGGAACAGTACCTCAAGGTCAAGGGGTACAGAGTCAGAAAAGACATGATCAAGGTGGACTACGCCCAGTCCCTCTTGGGAGAAGCAGCAGGGTAGTAGCTAATACCCTACATGCAAGGAAAGCGAGACCAAGTATGCACCTCGTAGGATGAGTTCAAGGAAACCCTCCACACCCAGTTTGGAGACAGAAACGCCAAGGAGACAGCCAGGCTCAAACTGCAAAAAATGAGACAAGGAAAAAAAAACTTTTCCAACTACTGGCACAGGTTCCACATGATATCAGGCGAAGCAGAATACAACGACAACACGGAGTACCGCCACCTCCTGGGTAGCAAGAACGAAAGGCTACAAGAAGCCCGGATAAGCTTGTACCAGACGAATTGAACAGCCAAAGGCTTCACGGTATAGGCCATCAACAAAGAAGACAGGATCAACCTGGTCAGGCATGCCCAGGACAGGATGAAGGGGATAGCCCATACAACCCGGTCACACAACAACAATGGTACCTACCGACCAAACAATACACCAAGACCGGTACCAGCTGGGGACCCCATGGACCTGGACACGGCAGGGATGAAAAATCGACGGTTTCAAAGACTGTCCAACCAAGAGTACCAGCAGAGAAGAAAGGAAAACACATACCTTCGATGTGGACGGAAGGGGCACTTGGTCAAGAATTGCCGACGCAAGAAAACTAAGCTCCAAGAAATAGAAGCAATGGAGACGATAGAAGAACAGAGGACTTTAAACCAATAAAGTCCGCAGCAAAGAGTGGTCAGCGGGACAAGGAACGAGACAAACCCACCGGCGTCGCACATATATCAACAATGAAAAACAAGGCACCCATACTAATAAAAAAAGGCAACAAGGCAACGATCAACAGCATGAACGGTTACAACAACGACAACAAACATCTTATGATTAAGATAAACCTATCCACGATAAGGACATAGAAACGAACGCGATGCTTGATTCAGGAGCAACCGAAGATTTTGTCAACGGAAGCTTTCATGAAACCTGCAGATTACCCCAGAAGAAGATAAAGAAACCAAAAGACATATGCGTAGTCAACGGGGAAAAAAGCAAATCAGGACCAATCACCCATAAGGCGAAAGCCATGAGGGAGATAGGGTCACATCACACAGCCATGACATTCCAAGTAGCGCACTTGTAGAAACCCAGTGCCATACTGGGAATGCTCTGGCTAAAACAACACAATCCGAACATCGACGGGGAAAAAGGCCAAATCAACTTCAACAGCAAACTGTGCATGCAGTTGTGCCTGGAAACTTCCCCAACGATTGAAACAATCCCGGAAGAACAAGCAATAAGAGAAAACCGCAGGACACAAATCCTCGATATGGACACCAAACATAAAGAGACCATCCTCGAAGACGAAGATATACGGTTACAAATGTTACACGCAAATGCCAGAAAGCCAATACGAGGATCTAAGAAAGTAGCACGTCACAACCTGTGCAGCCTGGAAGACACGATGGTCCCTACAAGAGAACAAAAGATGATACCAAAGGAAATTGCAGTAGGACTGCCTGGCGACAGCTATGCAAGAATCGCTGTGTGCAGTCATATGGCCGCCGGACATGGGATTACCACAGGTGCTGGAGTGATCGATGCAAACTATAGGGGCAAGGTGCAAGTCCTACTAATAAACTTGAAGGATGCAGACTATGCAATTCAAAAAAGTAATCGTATAGCCCAGATGATTATTGAGAACATCGATAGCAGGGAGCTCCGCAAAGTCCGAGACCTGGACAAGACCAAAAGAAGTAAGAAAGGATTCAGCAGCACTGGATGAGGAACCTCCAAGGACAACACTTCCACCAAAACGACAGAACGGAAACCCCGGAGCTTATATTTCATATCAGCAAAGGCCTTCAGTTAACTCTACCAGAGAGGGGAACAGATGGGAATCCTCAAAGTGGACAAAGAAGAAGACGGACTGACCATTGCAGAAAGGTCAACAATCAGTACGCGACTAGCGGTAAAGGAAGAAGCCAAGAAGAAGAAGAAAACTCTGTGGCAACTGGTCCTGAAAGAATATCATGATTACTCCAACATATCTGAAGAAAACAAAAGGACGGATCTTCCCACACACAAGAGCAAAGTTCACCAGATCCAGCTAGAAGAAGGAAAGGCAGCCCACTTCATGAAACTCTACCCATTAAGGGAAGAGGAATTGAAGGCACTACGAGAATGCCTCCAACAGAACCTGGCCAGGCAATGGACCAGACCATCATCCCCCTCCGTGGAGGCAGCCTTCCTATTCATCAAGAAGAAAGATAGGAAACAGAGACTTTCCGTGGACTTCCAGGGACTGAATGCAGTATCACAAAAAGAAGGATACCCTCTACCATTGATCGACAAAGTATTGGACCAGCTAGGACGGGCCAAACACTATACGAAGTTGGATATCAAGAACGCATATCGCAACATCAGGATAGCCGAAGGAGGTCAGTGGAAGGCAGCTTTCAGGACGAGATATGGACTATTCGAATACGTAGTCAGGCCCTTTGGATTTTCGAATACATCAGCCACATTCCAACAGTGGATCAACTCCAAGTCGAGCAAATACCTGGGCAGATGTTGTATCGTCTACTTAGATGATATCCTCATCTATTCAGACAATATGGAACAACACCACCAAGACATACAGAATGTCCTGCAGGCATTGAGAAAAGCCAAGGGTAAACTAAAGCCTTCGAAATGCGACTTCTATATGAACGAAGTCGAAAACCGGGGATTTATCGTCAATCCTGAGGGACTACGAGCCAATCCTGTCAAAACAGTACCTATCAATGACTGGAAAGTACCCGAGAGTGTGAAAGGAGTGCAAATCTTTGTGCGCTTTTGCAACGTTTATCGAATATTCACCAAAGTGTTTAGCAGGATAGCTCACCCCCTCTTCAATACGACCAGAAAAGGAATCAAGTTAGAATGGGATGAGAAAGAACAAAGAGTATTTGACGATATGAGAAAGCGACTTACTATGATGCCGATATTACAACACTTCGACCCCACGTTACCCATCATGATCGAGACGGATGCATCCAACTATGTAAGCTCCGGTATCCTCTCCCAGCAGGGTGAGGACAGGTTATGGAGACCAGTCCCATTTCGATTAAAAACAATGTCAAAGGCACAACAAAACTATGATATCCACAACAAGGAACTGTTAGCCATTGTTCAAGAGGTTAAAGATGGGAGGAAGTACATGCTAGGAAGTCAGCATGTGACCCAGATCATCACAGACCACAAGAACCTACTACCATTCACTAGCACCAAGAAACTCAATGGATGACAGATCAGATGGAGTGAGACATTAAGTCAATACCATCTCCAAATGGAATACCGACCGGGAAAAGAAGGAGGAAAGCCCGATGCGTTGACTCAACGGACAGAGGATTTCCCAGACAGAGAAGAAACACGGTCGCAACAACAACGAATACTTCTCCCAAGGGAAAAGTATTTCGTACAGGAAAAGGTCCAAGACAGCGAATATGAATCAAGGAACGAAACAACCATGGCCACCAGCAATGATAAGCAATACAAGAGGTGGATAAAATGATGTACGGCAGGCGACCAGGAATTCAACAAGATAAAGAAGGCCCCTGAAGGGAGGCCTGAAACAAATGAAAGATGTAGCCCTCGGGTTATATCAGAAAGAGGATGGATGCCTCTAGTATGACGACAAAATCAGGCTCCCAGATGGAGAAGCCTTGTGAACAGAAACGATAAGAAGAAATCACGACAACCCACTGATGGGACATGGTGGAGCGGCAAAAACAACAGCATTCATTCAACGATCCTACCACTGGCCATCAATGTGTGACGATATTAAAAGATATGTCAAGAACTACGACACAGGTCAAGGAACAAGAACAGTCAAACACGCACCCTACGGGCTACTCAAACCACTCCAAACTCCTGGAAGACCATAGCAAACCATTGCTATGGATTTTATCCCCAGACTACCCAAATCGAACAGTTATGACGCCATATGGGTCATTATGGACCAACTTACGAAAATGGTGGACTTTATAGGATGCAGAACGGATATAACAATACTACAGTTCTTCAACCTCTTTAAAGACTAGGTCTTTAGACTCCATGGCCTGCCGAAAGATATTACCTCTGACAGAGGATCGCTCTTCATGTCAGATATATGGAAAGAGATCAAATGACAACTAAGTGTCAGCCGACAGTTAAGCACGGCCTTCCATCCACAAAGCGATGGTTAGACTGAAGGAACAAACATGATATTAGAACAATATCTGCTAGCCTACATCAACTACCAAGAGAATGATTGGACGGAGTTCCTACCCACAGCAGAGTTCATGTATAACAACAGGCAACAAGAGATGATGAAGGCCACAGCCTTCTTTGCGAATTGCAGATACAACCCCTCATTCAATCTGGCAAACTACCAGGTGCCACAAAAAATAACACAGGGTGACGATGTAATAAGGGTACAAGACATATTACCCGATGAAATGACACTAGCACAAATGGGTCAAAAGGAAAAGAGCGATAGGCAGCAAAAACCAGACCCGAACCTTACCATCAGTGACAAGGTGTGGTTAATACCATGCAATATCTGAACAACGAGACCATCACACAAGTTGGACTATAAAAAACTTGGACCATTCAAAATAATCGAATGGGTCAGATTGTGAGCAGATAAACTGGCCCTCCCCATCGCGATGAAATAGACCCATCCAACATTCCACATCAGCCTTCTCGAACCCTACCAAGAAAACACTTTTCCTGCACTGAAAAAACTTTCCCCTCCGCCTATTCATGTAGAAGGAGAAGACGAGTGCAAACTCGGCGAGATAATCGACTCCCACTTGCACTACGGTAGGCTCCAGTACTGTGCTAAGTGGACAGATTACCCCCCAGAACATGACCAAGAGTGGTACCCCACCAGAAACTTAAACAATATACCCCAAGCAATTCCACGATTCCATCAACGTTACCCCAACAAGCCAGGGGTACAAAACCGAGATTAAGAAAGAACAGAGCAACGATGAGTGGACATGGGTGTTGGACCTGCCACTCCCATACCTTGCAAAGCAACAGAAAGAATACAACTATGCATCCTTCACAGGATGCTTCGATAATGGGTGCCAAGTGCACTAAGGTGACAAGTTCGGCTCGGGCTACTGGCCACGCCGAAGCCACTGCACCCCACCAAAGACCAGCCCGCTAGGTTGCACGGAACCTGAACGGGTAGCATTAGTCGAATACCCAGAACCCGCTTCTGGGACGAAGCAAGGAGAGAAAGGGGGGCAGAAAAAACAAAAAACCCCCATGAACCGACAATGATCCCTGCAGAGCCACAGCGGGAGCGAAAAATCAAGTCCGACCATGACCAAAGCTGACTGCCTGGAGGGCCTCCAGAGGATGGCGGCAGACAGCTCAGATCAGGAAGAGGCCCTAAAGACGGAGATCAGGGACCTAGGAAGGAGAAAGAAGGAGGAGGAAAGACAACGGGTACGATTGGCACTCGAGGCAATTGCAGTGAGAGTAAGGGCAGGGCTGGCAGAAGAAATGGTCAGCACACCCAGGGAAGAGATGAGGAAGAAAGAGAAGAGGATCAAGAGTATGGAAATGCTCTTGCGAGGAACGAAGAGGTGGATGAGCAAGACAGCGCGCCGGATGTTGGAAGCGGTGGGAGATGAAGGCTCAAGCTAGCCTGATGCGACTCGGGCTGGTGAGAGAGGAGAGCTAATGTCATCATCTGGCTAGAGGAGCGCTAGCCAGGTGACGGAGACAAGGAATAGGTTTCGTGCATGACACCGTTTAGATATCATGAAGTTAAGTTATTGTTTCATGCACATGACCTCATTACCAGGTCATGGGGCTTGTTCACGTTTAAATTGGTTTTACGCACATGACCTCATTAGTATGTCATGGGGCTGGTTAGGTTTGATTGCATTTCGCACATGATGTACGATTGACATCATGGGGAGAGTCTATGCTGTCCGGTAAGGTTACCAGCAAGGCAGACTTGTTTATGTTTTGCGCATAACCTCGTTAGTAGGTGATGTGGTTTGTTTATGCGTTTGATTTATATTGCGTTTGATTTATGTTTTCGCACATGACATTGTTTAGAGGTCATGGGATCTTTTATGTTTGCACACATGACTCATTTGAGTCAGGTGATGGATTTTTCACCTGACCTCGTGTGAGGGTCAGGGCTGGGTTAGGGTTGTGGGACAAGGCCTATATAAAGGCCAGGTTTTCACTGATAGATTAGCTCTTCACGCAACCATCTACTATTATTTCCTATCTACTACTTTACGCTCTTTACAAATACAAATACCTTACGCTCCAAACCTATCCGCTAGGCAGATCAACCCTAGAGTCAAGAACCTATCCGCTATGCAGGTCGGGTTAACGGAATAGCAACCAATACTCTTGGTGCTGGTGAGAAACCAATTCTTACATGAGAATACTAAGATAGGGCCTAGAGCCTGGAGGAGCTCTAGGACACAGCACAGCGAAGTTTGGATGTTAACGAAGGTCGTTACCTCTCGCGAGTACACGAGTAGTGGGAAACCGTAACAATATCTGTTCTCTAGTGTCCAGCGGTATCCAAGAATCCCACGGAAGGCACTTGCAGTGGAGAGGCCAGGCAGCCCTAGTGTGTCTACACTACACCTTACCCTCAGCATCCCCTACTCATGCAAATAGCATACCAAAAAGTGGATTCCTTTAAAGAGAATTAATGTGATAAAGCACTTGGCACATGCGAGACCCTTGAATGGAAAGGACTAAATGCTAGATGAGGTAGAGCCTTCTAAATTTATGTACTCTGGTGAGCTATGCTAACCACAATTTACAGGAGACCTACTCAGATGAATCTACTGTACAAAATAATCCTTCAACACCAAATGATTGGTTTTTCCATTTACTCAGTTAAAGATATGATGAAGATAAGGTTAATCTACAGGTACATGTCAAACCAGAGTGGTCACAGATAGTTTGGGGGTGTATTTGGATAGGTAGCCAGTCAGACTTAGTGATTATGCACCGAGATGAGGTAGCTTCACATAAGGAATACTCTTCCCAGTTCTATATTCTGACTCTTGAAAAAGGTCTTCTTCCATACTACTAGCCCCAAACATTTTCCTCCAAGATAATGCCAAGATTCATGCTTCCAAGACCACAATGAGCTGGTTCCGCCACCATGATATCCAACTACAACTACATCCTCCACCCAGCCCAGATTTGAACCCGATCGAGCATATCTGGAAACCAATGAAAGCGATTTTACGAAGGCGCAACTCTCACTTATAGCTATTGAAGAGCAAGGAGAGCAATCAGTCAATATTTGAAACTGCTCTGAAGGAGACATGCTGGGCAGTCCTGCAATCTTTAATTGATAAGTGGATTAGGTCTAAGCCGCACTATTTACATGCAGTGCATAAGGCACATTGTTACTATACAGAGTATTGAAGGGCTGTTTCTTAGGATCAATTTGTGTATAAAGCACCTGGACAAAAGTCTTGGTGACCATGTGATTTAACTTATTGCGCAATTCTTGTACCATTCAACAGGCGCAACTCATGATAGCTTAATGAAATACTATGAGATCTAATAACATGTATACCACCCTTTTGCGTCGATCAGAGCTTGAACACGTTGGGGTATTGACTTCCATAGCTTCTCAAAAAACTCTGCTGGTATTGTCTCCCATACCTGTAGAATGATATCAGCATACTGTAGTCCAATTTGCTTAGAGTGGCCAGGACTGGTAATACCTCAGGAAGAACCATGGCAAGCCACTGTTTAATCTTTTTTGAACCGGCGGGAGTGTGTACAATATCCGGACACTGCTTATAAAGCTGTCTCTTGAGTTCCAACCATACATGTTTGGTGGGATTTTGGTCCGGAGTGCAAGGAGGGTGGTCCTCTAGCTGGATACTATTGGCATCACACCATTCCTCTATAACTGAAGTAGTATGAATCTTGCAATTGTCTTGCTGAAATGATGGATCTCTGATTGTATCACGAACCCTTTCTAATACTAGGATTAGGCATGTTTCCAGAGGCCTTAAATAGACCCACCAGTCGACCGAATTGACAATGAGTGGTACAAATGTGCCTCAATTGCATCCCCAAGAACAACCCCACACCATCAAAGTCACCCCTTTTCCCTTTGCAGATGGGAGAACACACTCCGGAAGCCACCTCTCATCAGACTACCGAAAGACCCACTTCCGGCAAGAATCATGCCCACATTCCACAGAGCACTTATCACTCCACACCACACCCTCAAAGTCATGAATTGTCCAGTCTTGGTATGCCATTCCCCAAGCCAACCGCTGCTTTGCGTGCTCAGGGGTAAGCTTAGCTCTCTTGATTACCAGCCATTTCTGTACCCCTGCCTCCTGCAGTGCCCTATCAATTGTCCATACTGAAACATGTGGTACACATTTGTCACGCAATTCTTGCCAAGTCCAATCTCTGTGCTTGCGTGCTTCTCGGACAATAAATTGACGATCTCGTTTGCTCAGCTTAGAAGGGCAGCCGGGTCATGATGAATTGTCAATATGTCCTCTTTCCAGGGCCCGGGCTAAGAAATTTTACCCAGTCGACCATGGGCGTCCTACCTGTTGAGCCACTATTGCAATTTGCTGAAATATCCAAAAGAACATGATTATCATCTCTTCTTCGACATCTGTCATCTCCCGCCTACTCGTTTTGGTCACTTTTGTCTTCTTCACTCATTTAGCCAGCATCATGGTTACTGAAGAATAGCAATGCTACATGGTTGCACATGTCATGTACTCACTTAACCTGCTTACTAAGCCTTTCACCAAGACTTTTGTCTAGGCGCTTTATATCTATTTAACTTGAATCCAGTTGTGTAAAGAAATGGTGATTGTTGTACTCTGGTCAATGTAGGAGGGTTGGTTGAAATACGATATGGAACAGTACTTTTGAGAGGTGATTATACTATTATAGTTTATTTGCAGGCAAATTACGGGTATGATTTAGTAGGAGTTATTACTGATTATGATATTATAGTAGTTGTAATAGGTAGTACTTTATAGCTACTAGTAGAAGAAACTATAGGTTTATTATCAAGCTTCTACAGTATAGTACAGACCAACTTGCTATTCTACTATAAGCTTTGTAACGTGTTCGGGTTGGGCCCTAGTCACATATCGGTACGATAGGAGCAGATAGCTTTTTGATCAATAAGAAGTGAGCACTGCTTACTAAAGAAGGCTTCGAGGGGATGTAATATGAGATCAAAGAAGTAACCATCCAACCAAGTATATTTAGAATACTCTCTGTCAAAGTCTGCTGTTTCTATCGTGTAAATCAGCAGTCTTTAAATACAGCATATTGCTTATATCTATTATCAGTGATATTTCAAAATATTGTGTGTATCAACTGATAGCATAGGAAACAATACAAGTATCAAACAATACTGTGAGACCAAACATAAAAGATTGTGTGTATCAACCAATAGCACATGAAATAATACAAGTATCAAACGATACTGTGAAACCAAACATAACACATTTTGTGTATCAACTGATAGTATACGAAACAATACAAGTATCAAACGATACTGTGAAACCAAATATAAAACATAACCAAGTACCCGTACCAGTTACAAATACTACTTTCTTCAACCATATTCTACGAATACTCAATTCTCTGCATTCAATCATAACTCTACAACCAGATATCTAATGACCTTCCAAAATACCTAAAAAGCAAGCCAACCAGGAGGCACAAATAGTCATCTTGTGTGAGACACTTTGATCAACCCCAGGACTTTCAATATACAAAGCAAGTCAACAATTTGGTATTTCAAATACTACTCTAAATAACCAATATATGGGATGAACAAGACCAGCAACTCAAATACATCCAACTCAACAACTGCTCAGCAATGAAGAGAAGGATGCATTAGTCGAGTGGATTCAGAAATAGTACAATTATGGCCTTCCTCTATGCTGCTCTCATGTTTTTTAAATAGTATAAGCTATTTTGACAGACCAAGCTAGAATGGATAAAGTGGGAGAGAACTGGTGGGCAAGATTCTTGCTGTCATCCAACAGTGTAATCAAAGGTTAGAAAGGTACTCAACAATCAACCAGTACTGGCTACAGATCTTCAATTATTTGAGTACTACCTCAATAGGTTCTACAATACTCAGGGCAAGTTTCATATAATAGAGCAGAATATTTGAAACTCAGATGAGAAGAGATTTGCTCTAGGACTCTCTGCTGGTGGCCAGATGATCTGTCAGATATCAAGAAGGAATCCAAAGATTATTCAGAATAGTGATTGCAGTTGGGTAACTGATATTGAAGCAATTTCAGGAGCAAGGGTTGTCTTACCACCACTTATTATCTTTCCTGCAAGGTTATATCTTATAGGACACCATGGTAATATTGAGTTTGAGGAAAAGCAAGATGTCTTCTTCTCTCCTTCACTAATAGGATACATCAATTACCAAATCACATATGAATCGTTGATTCAAATATTTGAGTCACCAACAAGACCTTAAAAAGGAATAAGCTAATATCAAATGGTAGTTCTTGATGGTTACAATTCACATTCCAAGAACTTCCAGTTTATTGAATTTGCAATGAGCAAGAACATTTATCTTCTCTGCCTCCCTCTACACTCTACTCACATACTTCAACCTCTTGATATTGGGTTGTTCTCTCCTCTCAACACATATTGCAAATATCAAGTCAATGCAAGGATACGTGCTTCAGAACTATATTCAAAACTGTACAAAGAGGACTTCTACCCTATGCTGCAAAAGGCCAAACTCAAGGTCTTCACAAAGAGTAATATACTCTTAGCATGAAGAGCAACTAGTCTTATACTCTTTAATTTGCACTGTATCTTGGGTAGTCTAAATCTCCAACTGCAGATCATAGTACCACCAACTTTGGGAACTCACCAACCAGGACTTGGAGTACTTCTTGGGAGAACAGAGTGCTCTACTAATGTTGACAAGTTAGTTAAAAAGGTCTTGGATGTCCAGGAAACAGAATCTACAGTTCAAATGAAGTGATATCTTGATAAACTCCTTTCACTCCATTGGAAGACTAAAATAGAACTTAGTATCAATAAGGAGCTACTACACCAACAACAAGCTGCAAGCTAGAGTGCCAAGCCAGATCGCTGTCAGCTTAAGAGAGGCCTCATTCTAGGATCAAAGCAACTTGCCTATCTCTACCATAAGCATGAAGTACTTGATGCCAAAAAGGCAACTGCATTATTGAAGCAACAAGTAGCCAAGCTTGTAAAGCTCAATGAGCAAAGAAATAGAAAGTCAAATATGAAAGCAGTGGCTATTGAAGACAGTGGTAGTGATTCAGAAGAGCAGGAGGGCTCTGATTGTGGGGGTGGTATGAATAGTAATGATGAGATTGATTTACCAAGTGTAAGCTATATTTCTAACTCTTAGATTTCAATAGCTTACCTTTTCCAGCAGCAAAATCACAAAAGTAACATATAGTAGGGAATTATGAGATATTCCCATCACTCTACAAGGCATCAGATAAGCTATGTTATTGATTTTGATCAAGATAGTTAGATTTAAAACCCCTTGTACAGTATTATACACTTTGTCTCTCTCTACTTTTCTCAAACTATTTTTCAAAAATAAAACTTGATGGATGGATTCAACATTGTATCATGAAGCTACAATTACAATTGTGAAGTAATTGGAGTAATCCTGATTGTGTAGTTGCCCTTTTGATAACTGGGATACTCTAAAAGTATCTGACCTATAGCTAGGTGCTGACCCATAGCACCCCCGAATACGTTATGGGCTGTTTCGTAAATATAAGAATGATGTTTGCCCAGCTGACGTGGGAGGTCCTTAACATACAGCGCTGGATTAAATTTGAGGATAAGGGTCTAATGGGGGACTTTAGCCCGTCACGTAACTGATAAACCAGACTCAGGGAACTCGAATTTTGGCTTGAAACTGCATCTGGATGCCAATGTTGTACGAAACTAGGAAATAGAAACTATACACAAGGATGAATTATAAGTGAAAAGGAAAAGAATCCAGCCCCCAGATGCCCAGAAAAAGTCAATTTTTTGATGATTTTTATCATTGTTAAGCATATCATTACAGATACGTCACATCACCTCCAGTTGCTCCCATATCAGCCAAGAGGTAACCCGGACAATAAGATATACTTGCTGGCGATATCCTGAATTTGGTTTTACCGCACGAAATGAATGGTGAACTTTTTATTTTATTCAGAAAAAAACCCGCATGACCTCAGAAATGCCCATATTAACGATTGGATTTGGCGACACTGTGGCGGAAAGGTCAGTTTTGAGGTGGGGGATGCAAGTGGGACAAGAGTTCCTACCGCTCTAGCTCGTCCTTCTTCTTGATAGCATAAGAGTTAGATGATCCCTTGGCAGCATTGATCAATTCCTCAGCTAAGCATTCAGCAATGCTCTTGACATTCCTGAAGCTGGCCTCACGGGCGCCGATGGTGAGAAGTGCAATAGCCTGGTTAACTCGACGAAGGGGAGAAACATCGACGGCCTGTCTGCGAACAGTGCCGGCAGATCCGATACGGGTGGAGTCCTCGCGGGGACCGCAGTTGACAATGGCGTCGACGGCAACTTGGATGGGGTTCTGGTCCGTGGTTAGGTGAATGATAGAGAACGCGTGGTCGACAATGCGAACAGCCATAAGTTTCTTTCCGTTGTTACGACCGTTCATCATTAGGGAGTTGGTGAGGCGCTCAATGATGGGGCATTGAGCCTTGCGGAATCGCTTCACTGCATAGCGGCCGGCGGAATGGGAGAGGTAGACGGGGGTACGGATGTTCATGTAATCGCTAGAATGAATTGATATTTGCTATCAGCATCCAGTTCGCATATCCATTTACCAGTGTTTTTTGATACAGCTCTTGTTGCTTGGCTTCTTCTTTTCCAGCCAAGTGTGGCTTCATCTGCACTTCGCTCCATCCCCGAAATATCCAAACAAGCATTCGGAGGGTTTTCCTACGTCAATGAAATATCCCTAATTTCGACATCCTCGTAGCTCCATTTGTTGAACAATTTGGTGCTTCCAATCTCATCGGTGACTTCCCTAGGCAGAACAGAGTAATTGGCCGGGGCGACCTCGACTTCTCCGCTGTCATACATGTTGAACGATGTGGGGTGTTCTGGTCCTGAGCGCAAAGGTTAGCCTGTAGTGTTTCGTGGGGAAAGAAGTCGAGGTTTTTAGGAAAAATGGAACGGAAGGCATTCGAGGGAGAGAATTAACATACTATGGGCGAGTGTTTGTCGGTGGCAGCGGGTTGCTAGTTTAGATTGTCGTTTGGTGAAATTCGTGGAGCTTTGCTTTTGTCGTCGGTCAGAGAATAATTTCCTGTGTGGGACATCTCAAGTGGGATACAGGATCTGATTAGATCTCGGTGACTGTTGTTTGTTAAGGGCCTGACCCTTATCTCTCTAAAGTCAAACCGAGCAACCCTCTGTGCGCGCAGACTAAATGTAATAAATGACCTGAAGTGGGCTTAATATACCAGTAAATAGAATAGGATGTATTATCGTGGCAATTTTCACCTAAGACCTAAGAATTTGATATTTTTGGTTATTTGTCAACACTTATGTTGGATCAAGGCTCCTCGGTTGCATTTTCTTTCGCCTCCCTTCTCTTCCGTCGTGCCCATCGCATCTTTCTTGTCTAGAACAACGCCCACGATATCGGTGTTTAAATCATCCACAGCCTTACGCCCTTCTAACAGTCATAGGGATACCCCATTTTCTCCTTCAACAACTCTGCTCACTTTTTGTTTCTACCGGACTGATATTCTATCCGAATATTCAAAAGAAAGGGTTCGAGTCTCATCGCTTCCTCCCTCTGCCGCGCTCACGCAGCGAAATAACAATATCCTAACAACTTATACCCCCGCTTACAGTGAATAAGCTCCCCATACCCAGCATTTCTCCCAAAGTTTCCAGCAAAACAAAGGAAAAAGAGAAAATATAAAAAAGGCAAGATGTCTGGTCTAGACGTAGAAGCCCTTCTCGAAGCCTCCGAAGGGACTAAGCCAAGACAGCAACCTGATCATCACGATAGTGCTGCTTCTACTCCGAAGCCCGACCGCAACGGCGGCGGGAGCGTTAAATCTTCTTCTTCTAGAAGGGGCCGAGACGGCGAACGGGACAGAGACCGCGATAGAGACGACAGAAGCCCGCGTAGTGAACGCCATCGTGAACGCAGGAGAAGCAGAAGCAGGGATAGCGATAGGTATATTTTCAGGCCCCTTCAAATTTTCTTATCTCAACCGGGCCCAGAGGTTACTGACATTAACTCAGACGCCGTTCAGGTCGTAGAGACCCCTACTATGATGGTGATGATTACTATGAGTCTTCGTCTCGATACAACAGGCACCGCTCCTGTGAAAGGGATGATGACAGGTATTACTCTGGACGCGGTCGAGATCGCAGATATAGGGATTACTACGACGAGCGTGACAGAGATGATTATTACAGAGGAGATAGGCGTGACCGTGATCGAAGATCAAGGAGTCCTAGGAGGCGAGGTGGTCGAGGAAGGACTAGGTGAATTTGATTAAACTATCCCGTGAGAAAGGCTTTGTGCTAATGTTAATAGGTCTCGCTCTCCTCAGTTGACTGAAGACGAACGCGATCGCCGTACTGTCTTTGTCCAGCAGCTGGCTGCAAGGCTCAGAACCAAGGAACTGATTACGTTCTTTGAGAAGGTTGGCCCAGTTAAAGAAGCTCAAATTGTTAAAGACCGTGTTAGTGGCAGATCTAAAGGGTGAGTTTCTTCATGATTCCTGAGTGGAATTAGGAACTTAGATAACACTTAATAGTGTGGGATATGTCGAATTCAAAGATGAGGCCTCAGTGCCCAAAGCAATTCAGTTGACAGGACAGAAGCTCCTCGGAATTCCAATCATCGCACAGCTTACAGAGGCAGAGAAGAACCGTCAAGCCCGCGTTAGCGCTGCTGAGGCTACGACTACAAATCAGATCCCTTTCCATAGGCTTTATGTCGGGAATATTCACTTTAGTATCACCGAGAGCGATTTGCAAAACGTATTCGAGCCATTTGGGGAACTCGAGTTTGTTCAGTTGCAGAAGGAGGAGGGAGGCAGGAGCAGAGGCTATGGTTTTGTCCAGTAAGTTGCATGGCTCCGACTTTCCCCAACAATATGCTAACAACTGTTTTTCAGGTATCGTGATCCCAATCAAGCTCGCGAAGCTTTGGAAAAGATGAACGGTTTTGACCTTGCTGGCCGTCCTATTCGTGTCGGCCTTGGCAATGACAAATTTACTCCCGAATCTACTGCTCAGATGCTCCAGCGATTTTCTGGCTACCAAGGGTTTCAAGGATCAGCATTTGATTCCCGTGGCCGTGGGGGCAATGACCGGGTTGGCCGTGCTGACGATAAAGCTAGTGGAGCTGGCGCTAGCGCCCTTGATGATACCGATGTCGCTGGGGTAAACTTCAATAATTATAGTAGGGACTTGCTCATGAGGAAATTGGCGAGACAGGATGAACCAGCACCTACCGACAAGAAAACGAAATCGCCGGCCGCTTCGAATGGCAAAGACCTGCCTATAAGGCAAAAGTTACCGGAGAAGGTTGTCAAAACTCTCCCTCTTGATGTACCTATGGCGAGTAGATGTGTCGTATTAAAAAATATGTTTGATCCGGTAGAGTAAGTCTGGGCCTTGGAACTCCATCCGATGTTAAAGCCGTTTAGTAGCTAACTGGCTGTCTACCTATAGAGAAACTGGCGACGCCTGGGTTAGAGATCTGGAAGATGACGTTAAAACAGAATGCGAGAGCAAGTATGGACATGTCGTTCACATTGCCTTGGACCCCAACAGTCAAGGAGAAATTTACATCAAGTTCGAAAAAGTACAGGGAGGCGAAAAAGCGATCCAAGGCCTGAACGGCAGGTTCTTCGGTGGCAGGAGGATCTCAGCAAGCCCTGTTGTCGATGCTGTATACGCCAGCTTGTTTGGAAGATCCAACAGCAAAACCATTTAATTGATGTGCGCCTGGATTTGGAAGGTGGGCTGACGGTACGTTGTGTGCTGAATTTCTCTCTTCTCTTGAAGTGGCAAATCGTCCATCCTCTGCAGACCAGGGATCAGATTAACATTTTCCATTATTCCCTCATTTGGTTTTTTTTATGGGGTTTAAAGCCTTTGTTTCTTTTTGTAGCATGCCTTTCCCTTATACACTCGCCTGTTAACTCTTTTCTCTTGCTTTGCGGATATAAGTTCGTTGCTGTCTATAAGGTCTTGGAAATTAATAATGAAAATATCGTAAAGCCGGTAGATTTCTGCCCTGTTATGCGCTTGCGATATTCTTTAAGTGATGGAAAGTTGAAATCTGGATATCATATGTTGAGGTGAGACGCTCTCGATGGCAATAGTATGAAAACGTTGAGCCTACTATTAGGTATTTAGGGATAATCGCTCGAGGGCGTAGCTTGCCTCGGCGCAAATAAAATACTCGTAAGTTAATGGCAATGGTGACAGCGGGGTTGACCTACTAATCTCACTGTAAACCGACGAACGGAAGCAGCTAGGCCGCGCCGTAAGGCTAAAGGACTTGCCGCAGCACCGTGGCAGAGCGTGTGAGCGGCTCGGAGAATATATTTATCAGACCAGCACCCTGACCATCCCCGGGTTTGCAGGGTGGCTATTCGGCATTAGGGAGGCTTGGCCAGGAGCCGAACGAGTCCGGACAGGTATAATATTTCTCCTCGAAAACTCCGCCTATGGTTATTTCTGGAAACAAGATTCAATAAATAAAACAGGCCCATAAGCAATCCTTAGATAGGTGGTGAGGGTGGAGAGGTTTGGGGGTTATCGTTCGTTCTGGTATCTGACTCGCACCTGAATACGACCTAATAATCATTTGCGCTTGAATGTGAACCGTAAAACCCCCCCCTTTTTTTGTGTATAGGTTGGTGGTACATCAGGTAATCCGAGCTCAAGAATGAGTAGGAGTGAATTGATTTGTTTGGGCAACGCTTGTCTGAACCGTATTTGTCCCGTAGATCGCTAGTATGTTACTGTTCTCTCCTGAGGAATAGCATTAGTGGCTGGGGTTTTGTCGCAGGTGGGGCGCTATGGCTGTATCGCAATAGTGTATTGGGGTTGAAGGCTCTGTTATCTAGTTTATCCGTATACAGAGTTTAGAGTCCGTCCTCTGAGCAATAGCCCGCATGTACAATAATGCCTATCTTTCTTGTAGAAGAGAATCTACACCCTTTTTTTGGCAGCATTTTTTTCTCTTTCCGCTGGCCTTGTGGTTAGCGATTGATGGAAGCTGTCCCACTGCAACCTTCCTTTCCGCAAACAAAAGATCTCGGCATATTGTTTCTTTGATAGCCGGGGTTGGCCCTTTCTTTGACGGATGGAGTGTATGTGTGTGTGCACAGTTGGGGGAGAATTTGGATCACCAAATATGATGCGGTTGAAGAAAGTGCTCGTAGTCCATTAATCTAGCTTAACCAACCTGTTAGATACCCTTTCGCGCAGTAGTTAGCATTGTAGATGCGAGATCTCAGCATTCATGCCCTACCAGCATTGTAAGAGACCAATTCGCCTTCCTCCATCATGTTATTTCCGCGAATCCCGAACAAAACGGACAGCAGAATAAAGGTGAAAGGCTTGGGGCCAGGCAACTTTTGGGTGGTCCGGGGGATCAGGCCTTGTACTGTCAAAGGAAATGAAAGACCGTTTATTCCTGAAACGAACCGTAAAAACTCGTGAAATCCACTATCTCCGCCAGCCCAGGATAGGGTTAGTTTGACAAGTTAACAGAATTGCGAATACCAGTTGGGGAGATCCAACCCCTGTTGAGGGCTGATCTTATACCGTGTTAGGAAAGCACTAGTCCTTCTTAGGAGCTTTGACTCAGGATCTGGAGATTAGAGGGCTGATGGAGATAGTGGATTTCACGAGTTTTAACTGTATCTGAAGGTCACCGCCATAGGGAGTCGCAGTTGGGGGCGGAACTTGTCTGCCTGGAGGCAGGGGACTGTCGGGCAATGACCTCATGCGCCTAAACCCGACCCTTGTTGTCTTCGGGCATTTGCCGATAAGTGTATTATGCCAGGTCATTGATACAGGGAAACTTGTGACCAGAAGGAGAGATAGTCGGGTTGTGGATGGGCACATATATGAATATTGTTCCGTCATCAATTCTGATTCGGTTTTTTTTGGGTCACGTATTCTGTATTGTAGGCCTTCTGAAAGCCTCTCGGTGCTATTGTTGGTGCCTATTGGTATACGGCTACGCCCCGAACCACGGGGTGTTTGTTTGATGCTCTTGGGAGCCGTATCCCGCCCTATTTGACAGGGGGCTCTCATATAGTATTAAGGGGGGGGGGCCATCGGGTGCCCATGCTGGTACCAGTTGCGGGGAGCGGCCTTATTCTCCACCTCCCCGCCGCCGCTGCCCCCCCCGCCTCTGATTGTTCACACACCGTCCACATCGTCAACTTGTTCACAACCAGACGGCTTAGCTTTCAATTTCAGCTACGGAAACTATAGTACGGTGGCGGGTTTCGGGATTTACTTAGATTAACTCTCATTACTAGTGCTTTTCATATTCTTAGACTTTAAGAATGTCGGATAGTGGTGAGTTTCTTCAATCTTCTTCCTATTTATGCTTCGGGAATCTGGCTAAGGATTTCCAGGAATTGGACACCACGAAGCTGCCGCTAGGAAGCAGGGAGGGAAAAGGGATGCCGTAAGTCGTGTCTATATTTCCATTCCTTGTTTGACAGGCGGCTGCAGCGAGATTTCACTCTCTTGTCTCTGCCTGTAGTCACCCATTGACGGCAGCTGACTTGAAGGGCCATGGGAAGTTCGGAGCGGTGACTCATGCAAGTGCTTGCCGCGGTGCGGAGGGAACTCCTCAACAATGCCCACCGGTGCTCTCTGAACAAGAGTTTCCCAGTTTGGTGCGTAAAATGGAACATCCCATCGTTAGGAGGGGGCATAGAACTAACCCAACCTTCTCCGCAGGAAGGGTCAAAACGTCCTATCACTTCTCCTCAGGGTGCATGGTCCCCCGCGACCATATCTCAGCCCAAGAGTGCCGATCCTGAGTCAGTCGGATCTGAGCCAATGAATTTAACAACTTTTAAGAGACCTCGCCTAGAACAACCTGGGCAGCTGTGCCCTACTCCTGGGCACATGTGTTCTGACGTTCGGGTTCCCATTAGTGAAACCCTGAAGGATGGATTTGGAGAGTTAAACTTGCTAGATGGTGGTCTACGGGAGGCTAAAGGGAAGGGGAAAGCTCCTAGTTATCAGAGCCAGGACGGGGTAGGTTCCCGGAGCGCCCTCACTCCTACCGCCCTACCGTTTACGCCGGCTTCACAACGGGATATCAAGAGCTACGTTTCAACTATTGGCCGGGATTCGTTTTCATCCACCTTCACTCCTTTCACTAGGCACCACGCCCCACTAAATTTTCGAAACCAAACTCCATTCCCTCCGTTTTATTTCGGTTCAATGACTTCCTCGCCGACACCTGATACTTCTCGCCCGGCCCCTAATTATGGGAGCTCGTCACTTCCGAATACCCAAACGGCGGGTCCGGACGAAAGGGATTTGGCGATATTCCAGAACGCGACACTCGTTGCCGGCGCACAGAGAGAGCATGAGGAGCAGGTCGGGGGTCTTTACGGTCAGAATCTCGGCATTTCTTCCACTAATCCTGATGGACATTTCGTTTGCGGACGAGCATTGCAAGACTTGAAGATCCGAAACGCCGCGCTGAAGACAGAAGTTCAAGAAGTTAAAGCTAGGCAAGAGGAGTTGAAGCATGAGAATGATGCGATGAAGGGCCATTGCTCTACCATGGAAACAACATTGTTATCGGTTGGGACCCAACAGGCCATTTCCCTTGGGGATTTTACCAACATGATGAATGAGATGGTTCATTTGCGTGCTATTGCGGAGCACGCAGAGCCAATGGTGGAAACCGTCAATGGCTATCAGCAAGAGATTGCCATTCTCAGAGCTAGGCTTTTGGCAAACGGGATCGACCCTTCAATAACCACCACTCCAGTTGTTCCGCCTCCCCAGGAACCCATGACTGCCCCGGCGGGTGCCATCCAAGAGGCGCCTGTTTCTAGGCCTGTCATTACTGTTCCCGGTCCTGTCGAGCTTGAGGAGGACAACGGGAGGTTCCCCTCCAACAAGTTCTTCTTTGGGGAGTTCGGTATACTTTTCCGCTCGATCGCAAATCTGGGACGCTGCAATTACCAATTTACCAAGCAAATGCCAGTGACCACCGTCCAGATTCCACCCCAGATTCGTGAGGAGTTGAAAGTTATTGTTCAAGGGAAGGAGCGTCTTCTCGACTGGCTATTGGACGACACGAACAAGACCAAGTTCCTTCTTGTGTCTGGCTTGTTTTCCCGTTTGATTTATGGCGGAGTTATGGTTGAGAATTTTGTCGATCAACTCATCCTCAAAACGGGCGAAGCCCCGTCCGAGAAAACTGGGATTTTGGAAGGCTGGGCTCGGAGTAAGTTCTTCGCTTCCTTCCGCCAATTTGCATGGTAGGCTAATTAAGAAAAATAGAAAACCCGGACATTATCAACAAAGTTTGGCCCGTCCTTACTGAGATGTCCGAGGCCCTGGCAGGGCAGCTCCACGACAAATACGTCTCGCTTCTCTCCCGCCCTACAGACGCCCGCCACCTCGAAGAATCCCTCCGCTCGCTCGTCGGATGCATTGAACATGCCGGACGCCTCGCCATCGGTATGGCCTATCTCGGCTGGGGAAACTGGAGATTTGTATTCCATGGGACCGAAACTCCTTTCCAGAGTGCCAAAATGACCGTTTGCGATCTAGGCACTGAGGGACTCCTCAACTTCGGCCACGACACTAGCGTCCTTGAGGAGAAAAAGGCCAAGATTAAGTTCTGTGTTTTCCCTATGGTCTACAGGAGGGACAACACTGGGGCTTGGAAGGTACTTTCTAAGGCCACTGCGCTGGTCTAATTGGCCTTTTGCGGTGGAATTGGCTGTGGGGGTTTCCCAACTACTTGGCCCTTTTTTCCTCTTTCCTGTGGCTAGTTTGTTCTTTCACCTTTACCTATTCTATTTCCGTTGTTTCTTCTGTCGGCTTCATTTTTTCATTTGATTCGCTTGAGTCTCCCTGTATGCTTTTATACCCTCCTTTCCATGTTGTTACGGTTCGGGAAGTGGATCTAAAGGTTTTGCTACATTTTTTAATGTTTCCTTGATGGAATATGTGAGTCGGCTATCATCTGCTGGGGGACACGGTACTGGCAATAGGTGGAAAGTTATGATGACACAATAAAGCAATTTCTCCTTACCTTCAAGTGCTAGTTACATATTTATCTATGCGGCAATCCCTTAGAGTAGAAGCCGATAATTCCACCCTTCGTGTTTCTCCCTTCCCACCACATCCCTGCAGCAATTCTAGCGGAACTGGATGAGTCTGGAGTGCCGAGTGATTTTACGTGACTCTTGGCCCCCCCAAGAGATGTGCTGGGCGTCCTGGTTACCTCAGCGTGGACTATCGTGAATCCCCTTTTCTTAACTGAGCGCTGGTTTTACATTATCTCTCCCTCTTGTACCCGGAGGGGGGGACTTCAATGTTCTAACATGACAATTTCTTTTGCACCCAAGTACTTGCGGTAGATGGAGGAGTAGATATCATCTAGGAGTCTAGCGACGGTAGTTTATGCCAAGCTTACTCAGGTGATTATGGAGGAGTTCTTCGCGGGTAGGCTGCGCGGTATATTGATGAAACCACGTGATTTTAGCCTTCAACTTCACTAGTACAGTGTTTGGGCACCGTTGGGTATGAAACAATTATTCAATGAGAGTACCTTCTCTCATTCAATATCTTTCTCGACAAAGAGGGTTTGCATTGAGGGGGTGTTTGGTACGTAGGCGCCGATTATGCTAATTCCCCGGGGTGATAGTTCTGATAGTGGAAACCGCAGGCTACAGAATTGGCTTTAAGTTAGTTCTTATCATGTCCGGGAGCTTTAATCCTGGATCTTTTTGTCCCCTTACTTTGGTGTTTTTTGGAAGTCATGATACTCCAAAATTCATTTTTTTTTTTTACTAGGGTCCTGTTAGGCACGTATCATACCGGTACGGTACATACCGGAAAGGGCTATGACAACGATTTGAACAGTTTATTGTCAAGAGGAGAAGCACTTGTACTCGCACTGCACTCGTACTACACCACCATCCTGGGGGTACACAAATGAGGCTGGTCTGATATCCGTGGGATCTGGGCTAGCACTTTGCGGATAACATAGGAGGGGGGGACAACGAACGGGGGCCCAACGGACAATACACTAGAGATCCCTTGGCAGATGGCGATATTGTTTGGTCTGTCCGTTGAGCCCCCGTGTCCGTTGTCCCGCCTTCCATGTTACCAAGTCTAGAGCGTCATAATAATGGCGGAGGTCCGTACTGCCATAACATACCTGTACGAGTACTGTCGTGCACAAATACAGCCGAAAATGCTTGTGCGCTGGAACCGGTAATGATTCGCCGAACCGTAGCACGTTGTGCTCAACCTTTGCCTCAGGCTCTGAGCATGAGCTGCAATCCCGAAGGCATAAATTCTTAAAGATAGGCACAAATTTGCAGCCTACTGGAGCCACGGAGCACCAGTTATGTGTCCCATTCTTGCACTCAGCCTCAACGCTGCATGAAAATAGCACTTTGGTATCGTGGCGCTGGGGTTCGGGGTGGCCATCACTTCCCGACCCGGCTCTGTATAATCCGCCCCGCCAGGGCAAACAGAGGATGCGGTCGCCACTGTTCCAATATGGTTGATTACTGGGCTATGATTGCTGTTATATCCAGATCTAGACCTTGCTTTGGCGTTTCGCGGAAACAAGCGATAAGTCACTCTGGGGCTGCGGATTGATAGTTCTGGGGTGTCTCACGGCTGATTCCGATAGTTCGATTGATGGGGCAATTTCTGCGGGCTCGAGGGACAACAAAGCTCGGGAGTGTTTGAGTGCCCTACTGTGGAAGTGCAGTCTTGGCACAAAAACGTCATGAGTACGCATATCGGCGATTTGGCATCTTACACCCGAAATGTGCGGCTTTGATGAGTCACGGGCCGCCCGAAGACATAATAGAATTAACCAAAACAGCGTTCTGGAATTCGTAATTGGCCAGGTTCCCCCGGCAAAAATTGTATGATTCTGTCCTCTTTTGCATGAGTTTTGACAGGTAGAAGTTTGTTTTAAGAAATGTAGCAGGGAATCATACCTTTTGTACTATGGAAAACCAATATTATTCATAGTATGATATCTATCACCCACTCCAAATACTCCCGGCATTTTTCTCTCAAAATCTACTGATAGAGCCTGATCTTTTATATCAGGGAATTCCGAACAATTCTAAGGGATTCAGAGAATTTTAATACATTTTTTTGACAAGATAATCGAGAAGAGATTTCTGGATGTAAAAGTTGCTCATTTTTGTGTAGATTGCTGGACCACTTATGCCTTTCAGCGCTAAGCTCACACAATACACAACAATGATAAATATATGGGTTAGACTTAGTGTGTAGGTAACCTTCTAAATAAGAAGGGTAGATATAGTTGCCCCGCTATAACGAACGCCAAGAGTTCGGGTTTTTTATGTCGTTATAGAAAGGTCCCAATACACCAAGTTGCAAAGAAGTGGTGAAATATTGGCATCATGGGATGTACTTTTATTCTGTTGGTTTTTGTGCACTTGCTTGTGATTTTTACCTAATATATATAGGTGCTTTATTCATGTAAGTTGCTTGTGCAGTGAATCAGACAGGTGGGAGTTACCAGAGTTCTTGAATTAGTATTGGTTTCAGGACTACCATCCTATACGTACAGTACTATCACGGTTGTAAAATTTAGGGAGAAAAGGTATGCAAGGGGCTAAGACTGATAATGGACCGCAATGGAGGATCTCTGAACACAGTCTACTAGAAAGATTTTGTTAGGTCAGTTCGCTATTGAACTGTTCTTAAATTCAGGTAAAGTAGGATCTGTGGCAATCAGGATTTTTCTTGTAATTTCGCTAAGTTCAATAGAAATGAACTATATAACAGAGCTACCAGATCTGATATAATCGCCATACTCTGGAGAGCTGCTCCTTCTCTATTTGCTATGGGTACCTGATATGTACAAATAGGTGAGGGTAAATAAAAAATATCATGTAAGGTGAAAATCCTGTTTTTTTATTAATAAATTTGAACAATAATGTCAACAAGACTAGCTTGAACCATTCAAATTTATGAACTATACCTAATACTGTGTAAAGTTGAGCCATTTTGCACTTAACTTCTGAAGAAAAGGTTTGTGTTGTTGCTGTGGTAACGGGTAATGTACAGTTCAATAGCGAACTGACCTAGCAAAATCTCCCTACTCAAAAGCTCAGCTTAACTGGGACAGTTTTCTACTAGTAGACTGAGTATATTTCATTATAGCAGGTTGAGTTTGTACAGAGATAGGGTTGATATCTGAAAATTTGGTTTGAATTCATTATAGAATCTTCTCTGGAATATATTTTAATAGTAGGAAAATTTATATTGGGCATCCAAGTTCCCCAGAAATTCCTCTCTAATAGTAGTTTCACTACTATAATGGGGTCCATAATAGTGAGGTGCGCCTGTATGCTCGAGAACTTCACTGCCGGGATGCATGGATATGTCCTCCAGGTGAGCTATTTCTGGCACGGATGGCTATTGTCCCACAACATATTGGACCAGGAAGAGGGTCAGACGCAGAAGCAAATCATTTTGTATGTGAATTTTGCCATATCCTCACTGCAGAATCTCGCCAAAATCCAAACTCCGAATTCAGCGCGAAAAAAGGAATATCCAATATACTGCGCCATCAGGAATACCTCCTACTCTTCTGAATTTCACCTTCCTACGAGCACTTTTAGGCATCAATTAAGGTTTCCGGGGTTTGAAGATTTCGGCGAATTCTTCGCCGATTCACTCTCCGCGTCCGACCCACTTTCCAGTTCAATACGTCAGGAGCGGTAATTTACAGTGTTGTAACCCCCGGAGGACAAAAGTGTGGTATATCCACTACCTGTTAGCGGCTACCCGCGGGACTATCGCAACCGCAGCCCCCGCTCTTTCCTTGGCGGGTCAGCGCCCCCAGGAGAAGAAAGAGCGGAGAAAAGAGCGGGGCAGAGATGGAGGGGGAATTAATCTTTCGTAGAAAATGGGTGTACGAGTAACTTGCGAGCCGTTATATCATTATGCATAGGTGTCCAATTACATATCGTTGGAAGGTTCAAGAATCTCTCGTAGTCATAGTCGCCTTGCATCCCCCTTCACCTCCATCCCCCCTCAATTTCCCTCCACCACCAACGCTCCTTCTTTATCACCGAATTACCGCTAAAGTATCTCAAGATTATCTCCTTCTGACGGATAATCCGCAAAATGGCTCCCAAGATCTTTGCGTGAGTCTTCCCGTTAAACTTCCTATCTCAGTTGTGGATTTTTGCTGATTTTTAACTTAGAACTGGAGCTTCCGGCTACATTGGCGGTACCGCCCTCGACGTCATCATCAAGGCCCACCCCGAGTACGAAATCACTGCTCTTGTCCGCAATCCAGAAAAAGGAACTGCCGTAACCAAAAAGTATCCCGATGTTAGGATCATTTCCGGAGACCTCGACTCCGGCCCTCTAATTGAGGAGGAGTCCTCAAAGGCAGATATTGTCCTCCACTTTGCGGATTGCGATCACGTCTCCTCAGCAAAGTCAATTGCCGCCGGCCTCGGGAAGCGCACGGAGCCTTCATACCTCATCCACACCTCTGGAGCCGCAATTCTGCCCGACATCAACCGTGTCTCAGAATTCGGCAAAGCTGCTTCAGACAAGATCTACGATGACATTGACAACGTCCAGGAAATCACCTCACTCCCGGAATCTGGTCATATACACAGAGATGTGGATTCCATTGTGATTGGAGCCAATTCCAACACTCTCAAGACCGCCATTGTTTGCCCGCCCACTATTTACGGTCCTGGCTCCGGATCAGGAAACGTCCGAAGCAACCAGGTCCCCGAGTTGACCAAGCACACTTTGAAGCGTGGCCAGGCCTTCCAGGTGACCAATGGGGCGACCATCTGGAATAACGTCCATGTCCAGGATCTCGCTAACCTCTACCTTCTCCTGACAGAGGCAGCTGCTGAGCCTGGCGGTGGAAAGGCTACTTGGGGGCCAGAAGGGTACTACTTTGCTGAGAACGGCGAGCATGTTAGCTGCCCCCCTCACTTCTAATGGCCGAGCTAACGGGGATGAAAGAGCTGGGGCGAGATTGCCAAGAAAATCGCAAAGAAAGCTAAGACTAAGGGCTACCTGAAGACGGACGAGGTTATTTCCTTGCCTACCGAGGAGGTTATCAAGCACCACCCCTTTGGCCACATCCTCTGGGGCACAAATTCACGCGGTTGGGCCTCGCGGGCTAGGAATATTCTCGGATGGGAGCCGAAGGGTGCCCCCTTGGATGAAACCCTTGACGATGTCATTGAATCGGAGGCCAAGGCTTTAGGATTGTAGGCGGTATTACGGAGACGGGGTTGAGGAATTGTCTATAGCGCAGATTTGAATGTGATTGTACCCCTCTCCACTCGGATTTTGATCTATCAAAGAGAATACCGGCAAAAGTCTTCATATCCGATCACTCCGCCAATGGCGTCGAAAAACCTGCGTGGCATTGCATACCGGTACAGTACATGTTTTGCGCTTTCCAAAGTCTCTGGTGTTGGGCTTGGGAAACTGAGTTTCCAATTGCCGCCCTCGTGTGGCACCATTCCTAATTAAGCACTACAGCCTTGTTTGGCCCCTCGCAGAGCGCTTCCGGGAAGTAGGTCTAACACAGACAATCCAATCCCAAACTACAGTAGCACTATAAAAGAGAACTACTCACAACCTCCATACCCTCGATAGATGTCTTTCCTAGCGTACTTTTAACTTCCATGTTTAATATAATGCAAAACTGCGGTTTCGCTTCTCCACACTCTATAGCACTGTCCGCTTTTTTCCCCGACCCTGAGATACCGCGATTGATTCTCCGAGCCAACGCTCGCCCAAACGCTACTTCTTCACTTGTCTAACACACATCGCCAGGTCACGTACTGCACCGTATGTATGATACACTATAACAGCTGGCGCGCATGTTCTCCCTCATCCCATCATCATCGGTAGGACCAAACCGACGTGCAGTCCCAAAACTCAGTGGGAGTCGCCCCGCAGGTATTTGGTACAGTTAAAATACCAATTAGCTTAAATTTGGCTCTTCTTTGTGCATTTCCCCCCTTCCGATGTCAGACCATGCCTAGAGCTATCCGGGTAAGTGAGGACAGAGGTTGTATGACTTGTTCTTTTCCGTTTACAACAATACCATTGTACGTGTTTTTTTTCTCTCCCTCCGCTGCTGTTTGCCTTTGTTCGGGTGGAGGTGCGTGTAGATGTAGGCCATTGTATGCGCGTGCGCCGATTCGGGCATAGTTTGAGGATCTATCCATGACACATCATGAGTGGTCACTCGTGGAGCGCCGAGGGCGCTGAAGTTGGGTGGGTTGGCGATGGTGGCGGGAGAGGAAATGAAATGCGGTTATTGGTAATGCAGTTAGAGCGATGAGGGGTCGAGGGAAAGGGAGATGCAAGTACGGTAAGGCTGGGGTCTGGGAGGGTTTATGTACTGTCCACCTTGTTCAGATTCCGTAATCTGCCCGCCCCTTGTTGCTTTGGTGAAGCAAAGACCGTGTAGTATCATGAATCTCCGGGATAGGGTGCGGTACAGCCGCGTACGCAGAGTTCCAATCGCCTTCCAAGTACTGCTAGCCCATGGAAACGCATCGCGAGTCCTCCCTATCTATTATTCGGTTAAAAAAAAAACCTGTGATGAAAGTTTACGGTACCCCTGGAGGCATGTTCGGAGACAGTTGTCCGAAGGGCTCTTGTTGTTTTTTTTTATCGTTAATAGGTATTGCTCTTGGGGGTATAGGAAGGGGATGGGAAGCACAGAGGTAAGTCGGATTAGCCCGCCATCAGTCACCCACGCAGCCGCATCGCACTTTAGCTAGCTACCGTAGTGCACTTCGCCTGCCGTTGTGACAAGTTTCCCCAGTGCGCGGTCCCTGTAGAGCCCCGCACAATTGGACTTCGGGGGGTTGGGAGGATCTGGCCTTTCTAATCGCTTACCGTATACCTGAGAGTTAAAGCCCGTTTCGGCTCTGATGCCCCTCGCGGGACATCCTTCAATCACGTTGCCCAAAAGCTAGTATGATGTGTCTTGTTTAAAGGAAACGCAGTAGCTGAGCCTCATGTACGGTACTCGAGTACTGTATACTCGAAAGGGAAACAGGGAAAGGGAGATGAAGAGGGGGGGTCTAGCCAATCGGAGAGCCTCGCTAAACATCGCGCAGAAGGCGGCAAACAGCTGGAACAGCAGTATTTTCTGCCTTGCTCGAGAGGAAGGTAAATCCATTCGGAATATTGAAACAGAAGTTGTCCGGACCGTGCTCTAGCCCTACTCACTCCCTTTGTGGGGAGAGGATAAATTCCAAGGGCGTCTATCTACGAGCAGTGTATCTAGAGTACTGTACAGTACCGTATGATAGTTAAGTCACCCCCCCCCCTGAGAACTGTCCCACTCTAGGAGCTACTGCAAAAATGTTGGAACAACCATTTCCATGTACTCAAGTCGCCGGATTGAAGTCGCCGCTGTTTTGGCGGTTGGCTCACCAAAAAATACGCGACTTCAATCCGGCGATTCGAGTATCTGGGCTAGGATAGCGAATACCGGCACCTGCAATCAACTTGGTCCGGGATTTCTGGTCGGAACTGGGGATGTTGCACTGCCCACTGGTAGATGGTTCCAGTAGTCGGGCTCGGATTCGTTGGTGAAATCAAAACAGGAAAAAAAAAAAGTGATCAGAGGCTTTACAAAACGACTCTACAAAATTACGATAGGAGTTTTGAAAAGTTTTTCTCGAATGCTGGTAACTTAGAATGCCTGGGCTTCAAGCGGAGGGCAAGTTTTAGCTGTTTTTGCGCTAGACTGGATAAAAAAGCACATCTCAGTGCTAGACTACTGCAAGCGCACACATTCGCTCATTGTCCGGTCTGTGCTTGCATGGCCAACTATGCCATTGTTTCATTCGATGGAAGAGTGACTGGAGGAGGAGCTATTGTTGGCCTTCACTTGGGGCTCGGGCCCTTGCTGAGCGCTGGGGTTGTTTTCGGCCGGCGACCAATGTTGTGCGCGGGTGTGATATCGCGCTTGGTTAATGTGAACCCAGATCGGATTGAATTGGGCAGGGGTGGGGGCAGATTTATTGTGCTCATCCTCCCGCTGATCTCCTTCTCTTTCTTGTTTTTCTATCTTGGTTGCGTTGGTGGCGAGCTAGGCTTGGGAAGGGGGGGGGTCTCCTTGGTCTTGTCCCGCCTCCCGCCCTTCCAATGGGTCAGCGGCTACGAATTCATCGTTGGTGTACTCGAATACTGGATTGGAGTGCCGGTATTTCTATTATACCTGGCTGGATCAGATCATCCATAGTGGGTCTCACCGTCTGGCAAGAAAAGTGCATCTTGCTACAGAAAGAGTGTGGGCTCTCGAATACAATATAACCCCTTCCTCTCTCTCAGTCCTCATCCCTCTTCTTCACGATCAATTCATTCATTTTATTTCTTACACACTTTTAATTTGCAACGGTACAGGTACCGCTGAGCAGGCCTTTCGACTTTCAATCAATCAAGGAATTTAAGACCGCCCCTAACTACCTATTACCTATTCGTAATGTTCTCAACCTCGATCTCAAGCGTGCCCTTCGCATTGCTCATCACCATCTTACAAACCCTCACTGCGGTATCTGCATTGCCCGCCAGCACAACCACCACCGCGAGCACTAGCGCGCAACTCGAGACAAGACAAGCTTCAGATTCCAACCGGAATAGCAACGACAATGGTGTTAATGATAATGATGTGGATGATAATAACACTGCCGCTTCAAAGTAAGCCCATCCATCTAGCCTTCCCTCGTTCGCCGGCCCGGCTGTAGTCGCAAATTACTAAATCGCTTTTCCTATTACAGTAGAGTAACTCCCGCCCAAGTCGCCGGCGTGGTCATCGGTGCTCTGTGTACCATCGCCCTAGCTTTGATATTCTGGTACTGCTTTGTCCAGCGCCAGCGCAAGAAGCGGGATCTCAGGGACGCGGCGAAGAAGGCTGCAACTGAGCATACGAACCGGGCTGGCTTGTAAGCTGAATAACCTTCTGGAAGGGTTGTTTCGGGGTTCGGACGTTCATTACTCTTTCCTTTCCTTTCTCCTTTCTCTTCTGGGCCTGCCGGCACTGTACTCCTTCCTGTTTTCAGCAATTGTATGAGTATGGCGGATACGCTGCGCACTTAAAGTTATAGATGTAGGATACTTGACTTGCGGCTCCGGGACGGAGTTTTACATAGACAGTTCTTTCCTTTCCCCTTACTTATTCAATATGAGAGGATCTACCCTACATTAGCATTCATAGACTGAAACTAGAACAATGAACTTGCAATACAGTGTGCTCAAAAAGTCTGTCGAACCCGCTTGCCTCAGTTTCTACTGGAGGGGAAAAAATCTTGGTCCCCGGCACTGAGCTGACGAGAGGGAGTTCGGCTTTCCCGAACATTTACTATATCTCAATGAGCGGTTTGACACTTCCCCTACAGTATACTTGCAGCGTCCGGATTCAACTCGGCCGGGCGGGTGCTGATAACCTTTTAAGACTTAAAAAACTTTACATTCCACCACTCCATTGGATCCTCCACCCCTGTTGAGGTTTTGCACTAGTAAGCATGGGGACAGTCACTGGGTACGTTAATGGGTTCCAAAATCGTGTTTTACTCGTACTCGGCATGCATACAAATCAGAAGTGGCCAACCAACCGAGGGGGAAATCGGTACGGGTATCGGGAATTGAACTGAAATTGATACCGCAGTATGAGACTTTACCGGTGAATGGGAAAAAGGTCTCAGCGATGGGGCACATTTACACCAACCAACACCCGACATCCGCTAGATCTCGGTTGTTGCGTCCATAACGATCGAAGAAAAAAAAAATGCGATGGTGGGGATTTGTTGATGTATAACATCGTGTCGAGTGCTGGAAGGTCTGATACACAGCTCGGACGATGAAATAAGCAGAGCATTACTAATTTAAAGCTCATGGCGTGTTATCGTCGGCAGATCTGTCCAAAAAAGGCTAGGTTAAGGAATCAGCATCTGTGGGCTCATGGCCGCCACCGCAGAGATGTGTTCACAACAGACGGACCGCAACGACATGAGTTACCTCGCGTCGGCCCGCGATGCGCTTTTACTTGTATGATACTACGGTACTCATACGAGTGCTCGAGTGCCGTATGACCTCGTGGCACTGGTGGCAGTGCGCCCCCGCGAGCAACTATCTAGGGTAAAGCCCCAAGTGTGGATAATGAGAACTGGCTTCGTTTAGGCATGATGTCGTGTAATGCTTGCTTCTGGGGCATGCCGAAGAGATATCCTCGAGTTGCTGAAGTTGTTGGTGGTGCCTCAATCGGCACCGATTCGAACAATGCCACCGTCGCCACGGCACCATGGGTATTTATTACTTTTTTCCTGGTCCAATACTTGAACGCTCGTGCAAGTAATCCAGATGCGTCATTAAGAAGGGCTGCCGCTAAACCTGGTCTCTTTCCTTGGATCCAAGTGGTATCCAGCAGCTGCTCTTTTTAAAACTGCTTCTGTACTACAAGTCCCGTACTTGTACCCTAGCCTATCACCCCGTCAAGTTGCTCTTGCGTTGGCGCTCCTGGGTTCTGATTTTTTGCGGGCACGCTCAAATGGTGCGCGAACTCTGCTGCATCCAAGTAGGAGTACTCCGGTGTGGTGCATAGGTCGTGAGAGGTCGGGGGGATTCCCGTCAGCTGTCCCGAGCCAACCCAATGGAGCTTCAAGATGTCCACTGTTATCGTACACCGGTCTACCGGCTTGAGCCGTTGTCTATTCCTGGAAAGCCAAAGTGGCCGATAGCACGGCAAGATCCTATTACAGTACGTCGAGAGAGAATAAAAGACCCAACACGCACCCCTAGTGCCTCCACGCCCAAAACCGACTTGGCCTATGCCGTAGAAGCATCGACGGGCCGAAGAGTGGCCCCGTACCGTACTCGGGGGGAGCACAAGTGAGGCGATTTCAGCCCTTGCCGTGCTTGCCAAAATTTGGTGAATAGCCATACCGGTACAAGCACCAGGGGCTAGGGGCTGGTCCTAGCTCTTTCTTTGGCAGTGGGAAAAACTTGGGCGAGCCCACAACCACCATCGCCACATTAGTTGCATGATGTGTGATACTGCTCTCCTGTCGGCCGAAGAAACCTGCGAGGCAACCTTGCCCCATTCGCCTCACTTACAGTAAGTTACAGTACGCGCATCGTATGATACAACACTCCAGACACCCAAGCCTGTTGAACCCCAGGCGTAACAGGGCTTACAGAAGGAGCCCTTGGCGTAAATGTCTAAAACTCGATGGTGGATATGATGGAGGATGAGTTGTTGGCCGGCTAGTCACCTATAAGCTCCAATTCTCACCGATGCCATACAACCACGTGCCGTACAAAATTCGCGCTGGAGAAAGTCATTACGGTACTTAGGGTGTGAGCGTATGTCTGTCAAACTTTGGCTCGTTCGTCGGGGTCGCTATGTGTTTAACACTTTTCTTTTTGTCTTACTTTTCCCGCAGCTACCAGGCCACTCTGAGCTAGTTTTTAGGGCAGGAAAAGATTCTATTGAGCTATCGCCAAGTCCCCAGGGAGAGTGCCGTTCTCCGAGCTGTCGATAGGCCACCGGGACGACCAGAGGGGTTCGACAGACTTATCCTTGATACCCTGTAGGTTGTGTTGTACTGGCACTGTACTGTACCCTGCCGTAGAATGGGCCTATGTGTTCACAAGTATGATAGCTGGTACGAGAAACCGGAAGACAAGGGACAAAAATTTGTACGGCGAGTTGTCTGTGCAGATGGAAGTGCCAATACTAAATTCAGACTCAAAACTTCGGGTTCTAAATGCTGGGTACTTGTGCTTGAGGACATTAACATTAACAACTAGTTGTCGATCTCGGGTATTCCCCAGTATCGGGGAGGGGAGGATGTCCATTGGAAGGCGAATTGGTTAAATTTTGGAGAAAGTATGGTGAAGAGCATTTCTCTCTGGACGAGTGTTCCTTGCTTGACCTAATACTAGTAGCAGGCGGGATCAAACAAACTTACTATTCCGCCACGTAGGATGGTATGACATCCTACGGGCTCTCTTCCGGATAAAAAAGTCTTTCTCTCCTACTATTTTTGGGGACAAAAAGAACAGGAACTCGAGTGCGGGTATAGTGATATTAATTAGGAAAGGGAAACGAATCTTTTCTAGTGGTGCTTTGGTTTCTTATTTTCTTCTAGGATTTCTGCACATCAAAAGCTAATATCCGAGTACAGCAGGCTCCTACATGGGCTAAGGCTATTAGAATGGATCATAAACAGCCAGCCCCTCGGATCCTTCGAAATCAAGCGGTGGTATGCTGTGCATCAACGCGCACGCCTCTGGCATTCACTTACTGGCGCTCTTGAATGGTGGAACGAGGACATTCTGATACGGGCCCTTGGTGAGACTTGGATAGGAATGCTTCAACAGACTAGAAAAAGCGTAAATCTTCAGACCACTTGGGGTACAATTGACCATTTCAGATGGAAGGTGGGTTCCCTTCCTGTGTAATCGGTGCAGTGCCTGTCTAAGTCTGTTGGAGTGATATTCGGGAATATTTTTGCAGCCTGCAGCCCCGGCGTACGGGCACCTGCTAGCACTGCATCTTGGGTAATGTTGGGTCAGCAGACCTGCTCGGGGGTTTTAGAGCCTATCAGAGGAGCGTAGGACCTTGCATGTGGCTTCTCCGTGCGGTAGTTGGGTCGATTGGGTGCAGTGATGTATTACCGGTAGTCAATTTTGGAGGAAGCACGTGAGTAGAGATGGCGATGAAAGGGGAATATTATTCTATGCCTTGTTGGACCGGGTCTCTGAACATGCAATGCTAGAGTTGGGAGACTATCCAAGACACGGCAAGTCTATTCACCTAGATTCTCTGATTGACGAACCATTTAGGAGACACTCCCATTTGGGGAATGAGTTGACAATGAGGTGTCAACAAAGAGGCGACGAAGTCGGGAAAAAACCTTCACACGAAAGGCCCAATAAGAAAAGGGATGGGAGTGATTGCGATTGATGATCAATAGTGTCATCGTGGTGAGAGTGCTTGTAGAAATCACGCATCATGGGAGTTACCAAGTACCGTAGCCTCCTTTTTTCTCGCCCTCTTTTTCGGTGAAACCACCTCACGATAGTCTGATACCAGTGCCGGTATATGCCTCATGCTTAGCGCTATCAAACTTTGGTGGTTAGTCCACCGGCACGGGTGGTGGGGGTGATCATGGGAATTAGCGGAGTGGTGATGTGATATAGCGATAGGGATTAGGTGCGACCGCGATGAGAGCTTGATCTAGGTTCATCTAATTGGTGGAGGGTAAAAACGAGACTCCGGGCTCTACTCAGTATTGCACCCGAGTCCTCGGGTCGTGTGATCGAGGAAGCAAGGCTTTCTGAGCAGTGCTTTGTCTTGCTTGTTTGGTCCATCCTATGCATATTTTGTCGATTATGGTAAGCGATCTTTCCATAGAGATCAACATCGGGCTAGGTCACGGGGAGAAATCGCGCACCCATAGACAGAAATCGATCAGTGGGCCAATCTCGTGGGGGGACAGGGCACTCTCTGGTTGGCCGGGAGATGACCAAGGTTGCCGCAGGGCGCGACGAGTCGGCCCGGCCGCACGGGTATAATAAAGGTAGACTATGCGGACTAAAGTTTTAGCCCCAACCCCGGAGCACTATACGAGACACAACTCGAGCACTTGCGGGGCACCTCTCACCTGAGCGCTGAGATGCCCGAGTACATCGGTCCCCGACATCTGGTCTCTTTTGGTTTGGGCTTTCCCCGCAGCTTCTTATTGGTTGGTTGTGGTCGATGTATATCCCTCGGCGCCGGCGGAAATTGTTAGGGATATCATAATTTTGCTCTATGAGTCGACTCAAGTACCGAGTGTCTTGCTGTCATTCCCCTACAGAAACCCGGGGGCCAAATATATGATTCCCGATTCAAGAATGTATCGCGTACCACTTCTGATATCGGAGAATAGTGGGTTCCAATAGATCTAGTTGGTAGGGTAAGGCCCTGGGAATAAAAGAAGGAAGGATCTCGAAGGGAGGAAATCTAAATGCGGGGACGATACGATTCTTGGTTGGTAGAGAGTGACACTACCTAAAGTACGTTGCCTTGCTACCGCGAGTGCTCGACCGCATAGTCTGGGAGCTGTGGGGTATGATACCCCCAACCATGGGGCGGGAATACGCTTGCGCAGTAAAGCAATCGAATAGTGGCGGGATATGTAGCCCTGCCTGGCATTTCCCCGCAGTAGTCTATCACGAAGAGAATAATCGAAGGTAGAGGAGAGGAGGGGGGGGAGGGGAGTTGATCTACTAGCCAGACAATCAAGGGTCTCGGGAGTATTGGTGTGCCCGACTTTTTGAACACTGGACTACAAAATTCGATCCAGAATGCCCGTCATGCGATCTTAGCCAAGTTAGCCACCCAACTAGAGATAGGGGGTAAGACTACACAATAGAATGTGGATAGACAAAA
Organism: Tuber magnatum; assembly: GCA_003182015.1. Classification (NCBI taxonomy): domain Eukaryota; kingdom Fungi; phylum Ascomycota; class Pezizomycetes; order Pezizales; family Tuberaceae; genus Tuber; species Tuber magnatum. The sequence goes on from PYWC01000006.1 coordinate 3,208,821, forward strand.
GTAATGAGGGGAAATTGTGGAAGCAATTACCGGTCAGGATATTAGGTGACAGACTTTAGGAGTTTCACAAGAGCAAGGCCGAGGGACCTTGTACCTCGATACTGCAAATACTGCGACTGCGGCACTTTACGATGTCGGCAAGATATAATCTCAAGAGCAGAGCTCACCTAAGTTGTAGAGCACCGAAACCCCCAAATGCGTAGGTAGGTTCCCGGGCTTCTGTAGGCATCGCCGTCTGACGTCCATCGCATAGTAATTGCGTACGAGGCGTGCCCGTCCAGACTTTGTGTAAAAGGGATAAAGTCGAGTGGGAAAACCCACCCACTTGAGCACCAGTTCGAGTGTAACAGCACTCCTTACATGCTATTATGTGTTCAAAAAAACACAACTACACTCTGCGGGCTTAGGGGTAGTGGGGTTTGTCTAGCTGGATGGAAGAACGGTGGTTTGCCTGGGCTTAGTCTATTTTCTATAAATGCTCGCCACGTCTGCCCCCGGTGGGGGGCTGAGCGCAACCTACTTGTTAGTGGTGATCGGCCTGTTGGACAACACGTTGTGGGCACCGTACGATGGTGCGCTCTTTCTTTCTTTTCCCCCGCCTTTGAGGGTGGTAGGGTGCCTGTATAACTTAAAACTGGTGAGATCGGAGTATTCCATTTGCTCTCGGCTGTAGAATGTTTAGAAGATGTGTGGATTTGGTTACAAATATGTGAGAAAGCTATCGGGTGTGCAAATTATTTACCGGATATCATAAACATTGGATACTATTGCTGCAGTTTCTCGGTTGAGAGAGGGCCTTTAGTGAAGCTTTGGCTCTGGCCCCAGGAGAGTTTCGTGCTTTATATTCACAATATTCGACCACCGCATGATCGGGATTGGCTTAGATGCACACTCTGGACTCGCCGGAGTCATGAAAGGCCCGATGAAACAAATAGACTCGAACGCTCAAGTGGTGTTCCCCAACTTGGCACTACAACTCCCACGGAATAGTATTACAACGGATTCATGGATCCTCACTCTGAAATCCCAACGCAACGTTCTATTGAATCCCGGTATTATATCTGTTCCGGTCTCGAGTCGAGCAGAATGAAACTCGACCCGGGCCTTCATATCTTATTGGATTTGCATATCACTCGTGGCTTTCGGTTACGACGCATTCAGTCCCGGCCTTCGCTCATACCATCTCGGTTCCCTCGCCGTTTTTAGGTGTTGAATTAGTTTACAATCGCATCCAGCCCGTTGGGAGATGCGTCGCCGAACAGTTCCGCACTGGAGTGGTGTGAGAGATTGCAAAGGATAATATATCCTTTTGGTCTGTATTTGCAGGGAGGGTGTTATCTATCAATTGAGTTGACTGCTTCCATTCTAATTTACCTAGACTTCGGTTTGGCGTCTTGCTAAACTAAAGTTTACTTTCGACGGCCTCACCGATCGCATATACTTACAACACTCTCCCTGCAAGACTATAGTAATTAATAGAGTTGACTAATCACTAAAGGCCTAATTGAATTTATACCTACATCAGCAGCGGGAAGCTCAAGGACTGCAAATGTATATATAAGCCTTAGCTAGTAATTTGGGGACACTGGGCCATTAGAAACACGAGAAGCGTACTGACTTCTCTTCGACAACACTCCTATGATACTCTTCAAGCCTTCACAGGTATGAAACCATCACATGAGCGAGTGAAACATAACGTAATCAAAAATTATTTTATGTCATAAGCTCCAGTGTCATCAATGAGGTCTTGAACAGAAATCAAGGGGGTGATAAAGACTGGGGGACAACGTAGGTACACAAAATGTACATCCTGCGTACTATACCTCCCACTTGCTCCTCAGCCAACAAAAAGCTCCTCTCTTTTAGCAAGCGAGGTCACACATCAAACAAGCGTATATTCCAGCTCGGTGGATTTAACTATGTACCGGCTAACTTGTGGGGAATCGATGATAGTGTATCCAGTGATGTTACAAGGGGGCCAGAGAGGCTTCTGCAAAGTGTGCTTTATAGATATCAAGGCAACTACCAGGGCACCAGAAGGTTCACTCTTTATCGTGTCCCAACCGATTCGCGGTGGAGGCCCGGGCCGGACAGATACTCCGCTTTTCATTCCGCTTTCTGTTCTAATTTACAGATATCAACTTTGCAGCAGCTAATGCACGGTCAGCGTTCAATTGCGCCCTTAAAAGTTGGATGCAACATCCACACCTTGCAATAAATTTAACAGGCGCATCTCCCGGCGGTCTCGCTCTTGCCGCACTCTAACTTCTGATCGATGGTGGAGATCACCTTTAACCTTGATGTCCTGCGGTGCCGTCTGTGCTAGGGAACCGGGGTTCCCATGCAGGAAGATGATAACCCTCTTCAGTAATTTAGGAAAAGTGATACTGCATTGCTACTGCAGGCTGCTCCTTCCAATGTAGGAACACAAAAGACTGGACGCTAAGACTTCGCACAGTCTCCGGTTTTTNCCTTTTTTTTACCGATGAGTGCAATCTAGAGGTGAGAAATGAGTTGCATGAAATAAAATGCTTCCTAGCATATCATGAAGTACGATCTTGGCGATAAGAGAAACCTACTGTACCTCTCGAGGTATAATCGAGTCCTATGATACAATACCCACTCCAAAAACAAGCTCGCCGCCCTAAGTATCATACCACATGACGCTTACTTCCATTATGACATCCTAGTCTGGTACATTCAATAGTTTTTACCTTATTAGATTTGGGGCTTTTGAGTTCCGGAGGTTTCAGGGGCTGGTTGCTCCCTGCACAGGTAAGAAATGCTCCAGTCTTCCTTCAGGTAGGAGCCCATTGATGGATGGTATGCCGGAACATATCTGGGAGGTTTGGGAGTGCAACTGGCCACGGGGCCGTTGGCCGTCTTTGCTATTGCGTTCGTTAGATTTCAAGCTTGTCCAAAGGAATTTTTACCGCATGGTGGATGGCTGCTTTCCTTGGTGGATAGCTTTCCTCTGTCGCCCAGGTCGTGTTGTATTGGGTTTCTGGGTAGAAAAGAACCTCACATACACTGCTGGAAACTCAAGACTAGGCCCGGAATAGAAATGAAATCGACCCCTGAAGACTCTCACGGTATGGCCGAAATAGGTATAATTGATAAAGCTCTAATTATCTTGATCTCGCGGCACAGATTTCGGATAGTAGCTCTCGCTAGAGTAAGGGCCCTAGCCCGGCTTATTCAAATCTTGGAGCCCCACACTACCGGTGCCCTACTCCGAGCCTTCCACGACGCTGTAGCGAATGGAGAAGTTGAGTTTAACTGGGAGTCTGTGGCTTCTGGGGGTTGAGAGTATTATGGGTGGCTCTGGACTCATGTCTAGGCCCCCTGTATGATCGATATTAATTTTTTCTTTGAAACTTCGTTGATTCCCTTGTGGTAACTGGTCCTTGTCCAACTTGAGTTGTGGTCCAGAGGCCCAGGACAAGGCCGGCAGGCTCCTCGTGTTCCGCCTAGGGTAGCGGTATCTCATCACAGGCGTCTTTGGGTTGGATGACACCTATAAGGCGAGACAATGCAATGTTTAGGGTAGGGGTTGGGCGGTTGGGGAGGCACGAGTGATGTTTCATGAGAATATTTCTGCCCATCTCAACTGCGAGAACTGAGCTACCTTGAAGTTCAAACCGTGAATCTACCTTCTGTTCAGGAATAAAATTTCGGCTTTTGTCTGCCGCCCTAAACAACACCTACTTTGGTCACGTTCCACAATACAGGAGGGCGCTGCTGGGGAACTGGAGTAGTATCATAGTCATATCTCATTACTCATAGGATGGGAGAGTACTTTTTAAGGGGAGCAAAGTATATGGAGCCCAAATTACGTGTGTTCACAATCAGAATTCCCATTCCGAGTGATGGATGAATACAGTGGCACGCAAACGTGGGGGTGTAATTCGGTCGCGTAGTGTGAATGAAGGAAGAGGACGGTGGCTAAGTAGCAGTTGACCGTGCCATACAGGAGGCCTAGGTTCATAGTCTGTCCGGTTCTTTGCCTGTCAGGCGTAAGGCGTCCGAGTGTTCGGGAGGGACGCACTATTGCACATAGTCAGTCCCGCCCTACCTCCTAGACAGACGGACTAGACCTTGGGAGCGCCGGCTAGGAATGGATTATCGAGTAAGGTTGGTCGACGGGATTCCCAGGTGTCGATTAGATGAGTTTATCTTGTTGAGACAGCAATGGCAACGAGCGCCTGACCCCATTGATCCACCTCGGATCTGTGGAACCGAGAGTCGCCTATTCATAGGAACGGCACATCTTTTCTCGCTAGCTTATCTAAACTGCAGCAGCAATCGATTTTAGTAGAAAATACGCGAACAAACCCCATTGAACCGTGCGGAAAATGGGTCTATATGGGCGCAAGGCAGGAACAACTGGATAATAGTGATAGAAGAGTTCGACCCCGGACACATTTGAAAACGCGGGTGAGCTGGTAAAGCTTTCGGTCTCTACTGCACCAACTCTGCCTGTATCACTGGTGAGAAGAGCTTGCCACATGCTGCCCCGATGAAACTGGACAAAACTTTAGCTGACTTAATGTTTGGTTAGTTTGGATAGCTTCATAAGGGCAGGGAATTCAGTATTTACGAAGAAAAAAAAGAGTCCCAACTTAGATTGATAAACTCTCGGAATAGCAACAGAAATACTTCGGCACCTCCCTAGTCATCCCAATCACCTACACTAAACACATAGTTCGCCGCCACCTGCTCCCATGTAAGCATAGCCAACACCACCACAATCACCAATCCCGCAGTCAAAAATATGGCCCTTCGGAAGTAATAGAGCGCTGAAAAGATACACCAGAAGACCATGATCCAGAAAAGCAATACTAGCACTGGCGCCGGCTCGAATATGTAGATAGTCGCAGAGAATAACAAGAGCATCAGCAGGTTTTGGAAGCCACTGGGTGATGGTAACCTACTGAGCCCGACCAGGAAGGAGGTCTGTTTTCGCGACACTGGAGGTTTTGTCATTGTGTTGCGCGTCAATACCGGTGCTGCTCTTGGTCGACTGGGCTTGGTCTCCGGTAGTGACGGGGTTTTTGTCTTCACCTCTCGGAAGGAAGGTAAAATCAGAGTGTGAGGAATAGGCGGCGGCGGCGGTTGATCCCTACTGTATCAAGCGTTAAACCCTGATCTAAGATCCGAGATCAGGAGCACTTACACAAGGGAGTAGCATATCAACGGAATAACCACTTCAATATGAACCTCGTGAGCCCTTTTTGTCACCATATCAAGCACCTTATTCAACTTCTTCTCGGCCCTATAATATCCAACGCCGTAGCTCCAGATCTGCCCAAGCACGGGGATGAGGTGCACAAACTCCTCGATCGCTTCTACGGCCACCTCGTCTTTAAATTCCTCCTTCAACTCATCCTTGATGTGGTCTGCCATATTCTCCTTCTCCCAAAAGTCTTTCGCCCCACTCTCTATAGCCTTCTTCAGCTTCTCCTTTACCTGGCTCTCAAGAATCTTCTCTGGGTTTGTCTCGATTAGCTTTGCCCTGAGAGCTATGTCAAAGAGTTCTGCTTCCATGTCCCCGTTGAGCCCGAAGGACTTCAAAGCTCCTGAAGCAAAGAATAGGGCACCGCCAGATTTCACCAGTACTTTTCCCATGGGCACTGCCCCGGCGGCAGCGGTTCCCTGGACTACAGAAGCCCAGGTGCCAGAGTTTTGCAGTGCTTGGGCTCCTGAGGAGATGGTTGTTTGGGCATAAGCTTTTAGGTGGTCGTTTAGGAGAGATCTCCTAATCTCAACAGCGTTCGGGGGAAGGTAACATTGAGCAAGGAAGTTTTGGGCTTCGGCTTCGTAGTAACCATGCCATTGGGGGAGTGTCTTTGCGCCGTAGGCCATCGTGGATCGAGATCGCTTTGTAGACTACCGGTACCTTATAGATAGCATCCAAAAATCTCCTGCGGTGGGGGGGGGGAACAGCTTGTCTTTTACCTCGGGCTCCTCTTGCCCAGGAGGCTGTGCTTCAGCCACCTTGAGAATATTTGTATCTAAGTCACTTGCACTTGTGATAGTGGAGTAGACCTGGTGAACAAGATATATCTTTAAGACTCATAGATTAATCCAAGCTTGCGTGCTCTTCTAACAGAAAGGAAAAATACACCCCTATTTATACCCTTCTATGGTTACGCGAACACTGACTCATACCAAGGAAATCTATATACCCTGCTAGAATCTTCTAGCATAACAACTGGTCATGTGACTGTGTCACATGACCGACAAAGTCACACCACCGTACAGGAATGAGATACCGTATTTTGAACACTTCCCCTACAGTTCCATTCCCAGCCTATTAGAAAACCCTTCAAATGTCACCTTAACTAATCCCTTTGTACATATATCCGCCAAGTTGTCCTCTGTTCCAACTGCTATCACATCTATCTTCCCCGCTTCCCGTAGCTCTCTAGTGTAGTGGTGCTGAACGTCGATATGTTTCGTTCAGTCGGAAACGCCCGCGTTTTCGGTAAGCTTGATGGCTGCTGTGTTGTCACAGTATAGGATCGGTACAGTCTCAATTCCCATATGTGACATTCCTCGGCTAAGCCTGACGCTCTGTCTAGCGGCAAATGCGAGTGCGACCTATTCGGCTTCTGTTGTAGATGTTGCTACGGTTTTTTGTTTCTTTGATCGCCATATTACTGTACTTCCGTAAACTTGTCCGATCAGACCGGTAAACGATTTTCTGTCTTCGAGATTTGAGGCGAATGAAGCATCAGTAAAGATCTTCAATGGTTGCTCCTTGTTGTCTCGGTTGTATCGTAATCCCTTGGTCTTGGTTCCTTTTAGATACCTAAGTACCCTTTTTGCGGCGGTAAGATGTGTGGTGGTGGGTTTTGAGGAGAATTGGCTGAGGAAAGCAGTGGCATGTGCGATGTCAGGTCTTGTAGCGACAGCGGCGTACATCAGCGATCCAATGATGGACTGGTATTGTCGTTGATCGCATAGTTGATCATCGTCTTTTGCTTTCATAAGTGTAGTATGGACTTCAATAGGAGTGGCAACTGGTTTGGCTTCGCTTAGGTCAAATCGTTCGAGGATCTCAGTAATATACCGTTCCTGGTAGATTTTGAGATTGTCTTTTGAGATTTCGATCTGCATGCCTAACAGTAGTGATGCTTGTCCAGAGTCCGTACATTGAAAATGGGATTGTATTTTGTCAATACATGTATCGACTAGTGAGGATTTTCCGGCTATTAGAATATCGTCAACGTAAATGCAACAAAAGAGGTTTTTTGCAACAAGAATACATGGGTCGAAGTCGGTAACTTTAAGGTTCATGGTTTCGAGGGTTTTGGTTAGTCGTTGGTACCATAGTCTTGGGGATTGCTTAAGTCCGTAGATGGCTTTCTTAAGCTTCCAGACCTTGCCTGGTTCGCGATATCCTTCCGGGAGCTCCAGGTAGGTTTCCATGTCTATATTGCCATATAGGAAGGCGCTCTTGATGTCGATCTGTCGGAACTTATAACCACGTTTGACAGCTACTGCCAGCAGGAGTCTTAGGGATTCTAACCGAGCAACCGGGGCATAAACTTCTTCATAGTCTTCACCTGGGGCTTGGTTGAAACCTTTTGCGCAGTATCACGCTTTCCGACGTTCGATAGTGCCATCCTTTTTGACTTTGGCCTTATAAACCCATCGTCCTGTTAATACCTTTTTTCCACTTGGTTTTTCCACTTCCACTCCTACTTCTCGTTTTCTCAGTACCTTCATCTCTTCGTCCATGGCTTTCTGCCATTCATTTCTCTCCTGCGATTCCATGGCCTCTCTATACGTATTGGGGTCTGGTATGTGATACATGAGACCAACAACCGTATATCTTTGAAGATTCCCTTCTTCATTCCGAAGCTGTTCATCAAGTTCCTCTCTTCTTTCCTGGAGAAGTTGCATCTCTTCCTCGGTTAGGCCTTCCAGCTTACAATCCCATTCGTTTCCTTTTATTTGACGTTGCAGAGACCGTATCTTCTTTTCTATATGAAGTTTTTCTTCGTCTCGTGCTTTCTGTGTCTGAGTGCGTTCTCGAGTAGAACGACGGGGTGCTGGAGGTTCCGAGGAGGAGGTATCTGGAGGAGGAATAGGTGTTGACTGGAATTCGCCGGGCATAGAGGTAGTCGGAGGTGGTACTGGTGTTGTCGGTCTTACTGGGGTAGATGACCCTTCCTCATCGGTACGTTCTGATTCACTGGATTGATCCGACTTTTCCTTTTCTTCTCTTTCTATTGTTCATTGAAGATATTCAAACGATACCCCTTTTGTCTTTCCAAATTTCACATCCCTTGCTTCGATCACAGTGTGCCGTTTAGGTATGTAAACACGGTAAATCGTTGGACTGGAAGTGTATCCGACTAGGTGACCTTCTTCTGCTGTCTGGTCAAACTTTCCTCGCTTCTCAGCTGGGATATGTACCATGACATCGGCGAACCAGGGATGGAGGTGACTAATCGTGGGTTTCGTTTTATATAGTTGCTCGAAAGGTGTTGTTTTTATTGATGAATGCCACCGTCGATTGTAGAGGTAAGCCGCTGTGGAATAGGGCTCTCCCCACAATGATTTTCGTTCAGGTGGCATCATGCATCGTACCATTGTTGTAAGGGTCCGATTTAGCCTTTCTGCGACTCCGTTTGATTCAGGGTTGTAGGCTGGTGATGTGGTGTGGATGACTCCTTTTGTGTTTAAGAATTCAGACACTTTCCGGTTAAGGTATTCGGTTCCTTGGTCGCTATGCAATCGCTTGACTCGTTTACCGAATTGAGTAAGTACTATTTCCCAGAAGTGTTTTATGGCAACTTCTGCTCCGTCCTTTGTCTTTAGTAGGTAAATCCAACAATACCTGGTATAATCATCTATAAACGTCATGTAGTAGAGATTTTTTCCCAGTGTAGATGTGGACATTTGACCACTAAGATCGGAATGGACTTTGTCGAAAGCTGACTTGGTTTCGATGTCCTTTGACTTTGGTTTTACATGCGTGGTTTTGTTCCGATTGCATGTTGTACAATGAAAGTCTGATGGAGGAGCGATAGGGGTGGCGTCCTTGTAACAATCCTTAATCACACTCGGATGTCCAAGGGCTTTGTGCCGTTCTTCGTAAACAGAAACAAAAGACTTCTCATTACTCATCCTAACATACCACAACCCACTTTTCTTATCCGCAACTATGAAAATCCTCCTTTCCTTCTCAAACATCCTTCTTCCTTTTTCTACCGTAACCTTTACTCCAACATCGTCCAATCGGGATTCAGATACCAATGAGTATCGAAACGTGGGTACATACAGTGCTCGTTTGAGGATGACTGTATGTTTGGTTCCATCCAACAGGTGCACGTGGAGGTAAGCATCTCCGGATGCAGTTGCCTGGTGAATTCTACCGTCTGCTGTTACTATCTTTTTGGAGGAAGGCGTAAGACTTTGGAAGTCACCTGAATTGGGAGATATGTGGTTCGATGCCCCAGAATCACATAACCATTCTGTCGAGACTTCCCCGATTGTCATACAGACAACCTCTTCCTCTGGTGTAGGAGGTTCCTTGGCTTTTGCCATCAGAACCGTGACTGTAGTATCAGTAACAGCTGCGATGTTTGGCTTGTTGTCCCGTTTCTTTTTTTTGGCTTTTTCCCTTGAGAGACCTCGACATTTGTTAGTATTGTGGGTATCACTTTTTCCACCTCTTGCTGCACACCATGTGCAATACATCTGTTTCTTGTTCTTGTAAGGTACCGATAGTACCTTTTCCTCCTCTTTACCTTCTCCTTTTTCTGCTGCCCTGCTTAGAAAGTAATCCCGAACGTCCACGTATCTGGTTGTCTTTCTTGCCGACAAGACATCGCATAGATCAGGGTGCAACTCGTTGATGGATAGCATGAAGACAGTGCCCTTGACTTCTTCTGCTTGTGTCCATGCTCGCATCGCGGTTCGGAATTCGTTGGTTGTTTCATCATCAGCTGATGAACATCGTTGTGCAAGACGGTTCCATGCAGTTTCGAACTTTGTGGCATGGTCGGAGATGGATTGGGTGGAGACAAGTTTGATTTTCCAGATGGCTTCAAGTAGCATCATGTTGGTAGCGGGAGTTTCTTTGTCGAATCGGTCTTTGAACGCCTGCCAGACCTCCGCTGCTGAACTTTTGGCAGAGATGTCGGCATGGTAGATGGAGTTTACTGCTTGGTAGAGGTAGAATCTAGCTTTAGTGTCCTTTTTCTTCCACGTCGTGACTTTTGTAGCATCTTCTGATGCTCCGATCGTAGGGATCTCAGGCTTCTTTTCCGTTCCCAGTACTACCTCTGACAGACCAAGGACTTCGAAGGCAACCAGCCAGGCTTGCGCCCAAGTCTGGTAGTTCTCTTGTCCTTGTAGTTTTGGGTAGTCGGTTACGGATAGCTTGAAGACAGTTTCGGTATCGTTCGACATATTGCTTTATCGTGGTACGTTTCCGATTACTGTCGTTTCTGATCGTCTGTTTTGTGGAAGGGGTCGGTTTCTTTGTGACCAAAATCGCCAACTATTTATCTCGCCTAGGCTCCTGATTGCGTCACGGCGTATATCGTCGTAGTACTTTTCACAACAGGAAGGGAGAAGACAATCAGGTGAAAGAGGGCGTTTTTTGTTGCAGTAAGGACACGTCCACCAGTCTAGTGCATCAAAGTACTGGCGGGCCAGGTTGGTTTTTGTTGAAGGAGGAGTTTGAGGGGAGGATTAACGGTATACGCTCGCTTAGGAGTGCTCTTATGGCCTTGTGGTATATGATGTTCAGGTTTGCGGAAGATCTCACAAACCCGGGCTCATAACCTGAGAATATTTGTATCTAAGTCACTTGCACTTGTGATAGTGGAGTAGACCTGGTGAACAAGATATATCTTTAAGACTCATAGATTAATCCAAGCTTGCGTGCTCTTCTAACAGAAAGGAAAAATACACCCCTATTTATACCCTTCTATGGTTACACGAACACTGACTCATACCAAGGAAATCTATATACCCTGCTAGAATCTTCTAGCATAACAACTGGTCATGTGACTGTGTCACATGACTGACAAAGTCACAACACCGTACAGGAATGAGATACCGTATTTTGAACACACCTCCACCTCCGTATTGCTCACATTTCAGTGAGGGGCTACCCGTGCCCAAACGCTTGATCGTGGAGCATTACACTTCAATGATAGCCTCATACCCCGTTCTGGCATAATTGGTTACACAAGGAGCTCAAAGAACAAATCAGAGAGGCTTTTGGTAGTGGGGGAGCTCCGAATCATCCGATTGAAGATCCTGTTGTTCAGCCGACTTTTCAAGGGAATAAACCGCCAAGGATTGGATAACAAATGGTTTCATAAGTTAGGGTTGACCTAGGTGCGCGGCGGTGGGATACTCGGGTGCTATCATACCCAAGTCAAAGTTCCGTTCGCTGCCTCTGCCTGCTCACCTTCGGCCCTTGCACTGTACCATTCATTCTCTGGAAATTTGCGCCTGATTTTCGTTTCCTCTTAACATTTCTAGAGATAGCAGTTCTCAGGGATATCTAATTTCCGAGCGGTAAATATCAGCTGGAATCTCCTATGAACAAGTTTGTCGGTTGAGAGCGACTGGCACGTGCCTATCGGCCGCACTACCTTGAGGACGGACTCGTGTTTTGGCAAATAGAATATTTACTGTTAAAATGTACGATTTCCTTATCCTGTACAGTACAGTGCCGGTATGGACCCCATTTTTGTCACTAAGACTCAGCTATAGCACAGCTTTCTTCAATAGTGAGAGCTGTACAAATAGGAGCGTGCTTCTCAATCACTCGGGCAGGAAAGTCCATGGAGCATAGGTTCGATAACATGTTGGGACACCAAAAGCTCTAAATTGCTCTGCTGAATAACCATCATAGTTAACCGAGGGGGCAGTTCCCCGATTCACTGCCGGTGAGGAGCCCGTAGCCCCGCTCGGTAGCGTCACACACACAACTACCATGCGGACTGCGACCACGGCATCGAGCTTCAACCTCAACCTCAACCTCCCCAACATTGCAAGCATAGCAAGTGAAGGCGATTAGCACTCAACTAAAGCCCCGTTAATCGCGTTCCAAGACGCCTTCTAGGTTTCCGGGAGCGGAAAACCATCCTACAAGTACGGTACCTTACATACCATATATCTTGGCAACATGGAGGATCCGCTAATTAGTCGGGTCTTACACTTAAGGGAGTTCTCCACTCGAGTACATGCAACCGGGGCCTCCTGAAAAGCTTAGAATCTTAAGGAAGCATTATGGCAGATACTCGCAAGACCGTTTTGATAACTGGGTACACTTTTTCCCCTCTATTCACTGGTTACGAAGCGTCCCCAGCTAACCGTTGTGAAGCGCGGGGGTAGGCGGTATCGGTGGCTCGCTCGCCAAAGAATTTCATCTAAAAGGTCCCACATGCCTGTACTTGATTCGTCTTATCGTGCTAATGAAAAAAACAAAAAAACAAAACAGGCTACCGTGTCTTTGCAACAGCTCGGAACCTCACTACGGTGCAAGAGCTCGCCGACAAATACTCTATAGAGACTTTGTCCCTGGATGTTACGTCGACCGAAAGTGTGCGGGCAGCAGCCGAAGAAATATCACGGCGTGTGGGGGGTAAACTGGATGTTCTTGTCAACAATGCGTATCTACGCCTCCCTCTGGGCTTCTATCCTAACGTACTGATAAAATTCTCCATACGGCAGAGGTCTCGGAATTGTAACACCTGCCACAGACCTCCTCATTGAGACCGTCGTAAAGTCGATGTTCGAAGTCAATGTTTTCGGTGTAATGCGCATGGTCCAGGAGTTTGCTGGGCTGCTGATTGCAGCAGAAGGCACTATCGTGAATATTGGATCGGTGGCGGCAGTTTTGCCGTATGCATTTGGCAGCGCATATAATGCTACTAAGGGGGCGTTGCACAGCTATTCGGATACGCTGAGGGTTGAAATGAAGCCTTTCAAGTGCGTTCTATTCCCAGCCCGATCTATTTGTAGGCATACTAATAGATGACCGTAGTGTCAAAGTTATGGTGGTAGGTTCTCGGTGCATGGGGGGAACTGGAGGTGAATCAACTAAGAAAGTATCACAGATCGTCACTGGTGGCGTTAAGACAAATATAGCAAGGCACGGAACAACACTCCGGCCAGGATCTATCTACATGCCTATCTTGGACTTCTTCCATAAAAGAGTTACTGATTCGCAAAGTCAGTAGTTTCCTACTCTCCCCATTACTATCATCTGACTAATAAATTGCAGATGGCGCAATGGACCGAGATGCCTACGCCCGCTCCGTCGTCGCGCAGGTGACGAAACCAGATTGGCGGAAGCCAGCTTGGTTCTGGGAAGGTAACAAGGTCACAATCGTCTGGCTCATGCGAACATTCTTATGGAGCACGGCTTTTGTAAGCCCCCTTCTGGAGAAAATGCCCCAACTTAGCTAATATACGCTACTTATAGGACTTCCGAATGATGCGTGTGTTTGGATTGTTCAAACTAAAGAGCATAGTTACTGCAGAGAAGAGTAAGAAGGATTAGGGCCTCGCTTCTGAATTCCAGATTACGTTTGGGACACGCGGTTATGGGGTTTTGTCTTATACCCTATTTCATTTGGAATAGGGCATTGGTGCTGGCTCTGCTTTCCCCATACCCGCCGCTATTGGGTACGGGGAATTTGGTTTATTCACGTCCTTCCCTCCGTTCGCCATAGGGCACCGATCTCGGGGCTTAGTGACCACGATTGTTGCAGATTATTCAGGGTGATGATGTGTCGTCCGCCTACTGTTCTAAGCTTCGCTCCATCCTTCTTTTTTTTAGCGTTCGTGAAGCTTTGCCCAGTTCCAGAGTTAGCTGTCCAAGGAAATATATATATGTCCTGGCCTATCCTTGGTTAGCATCTCTAGTCCACCATCCTCTCGCGTTCAGTTCTCCCCCATTATCGGTAATCTCACTTTCACCACTTTACTCCCACACCATCTTTTTAGATAATTCCGCACCCATCACGCATATGACATTAAATGCTAAGCCGCCCACTATACGGCAGCTGATCATATATATCAACCATCATGAGGAAAGATAATTCAACCCCACCGCAGGTAAACACATTTACACTCCAACTGCCATTTTAGGTACGATATTACCGATACAGCAGGCCCAAAGCCACGGGCATCAACCGGGTTGCGCGAGCCGTTGGCCTAGCTCAACTCATCGGTGAATCACTACACTGCCCATACCCCGTTTAAGTGAGCACAGGAGGCGTGCTCGTCGTGACCCACATATGATACTAGTCTTCGAAGTAGTATCAGTTACTACACCCCCGCCCCCCACCTTCTGCGTAAGAATAACCTCCCGAGTAGCATGACTACTAACGTAAATCCCATCCCTCCCATCAAACGCGGCGCTGACGGGCGTGAAGCAACCCTGTAGTAGCTTACAAAGTGCTGCCTAAAAACCGTATCCTGATCCTTACCCTTCCGTATTTCCATACTGGACCACATTCGTGATCCTCTGCTAATCAATAGAGACCCCGGCAAACTAACTTCGAGATTAACCACCGAGGATATCCCCCCCGCTTCTTGCCAGATAGTGTGTTAAGGTTATCGCTGCTTAGAACATGATGTACGATACGAACACCTTTGCCCAGGGGAGGAACCCCCCCCCATATCCGGGCCCAGGGAAAGGATTCTACGAGGCTTGAACTTCCCATTTGTGGGGTTCTCTTCCTTGAAAACGGACCGTGGAGTCGAGTGATGGTGTCAGCAGCGAAGCTTCTTGCTTTTTCTTACTTCTTTTCTGTACCTGAAATGGCCAAGTAAACCCGGTCCATCAATAGGTCGAGTGCTCGACTATAAGTCCGGGAAGAAAGAACTCCTGTCCTGGTAGACTGTTTGGACGTTCTTATCACCCGGGGGGGGGTGAAAACCGGAAATGCGTGCCTAATTTATATTAACATTGTAACGCGGGATGCACTTAATTAGTTATATATTACTCCTGTACTAGTAATAGCTATCCCCGCATCATATATGCTACTGTACATGGGGGAATAGCTCCTGTCGCTTTTGTAGTCTACTCGCCCACCTGAACAGTTACAGATACTTTCCGGGTAGATGGCTACCATATGCTGGCTGTGCAGGCTCTGAGTGGTCCTCAACAGTAACTCGGCCCCCATGTGCTCCTATGGATATCCTTCTTGATCGCAAACCCCTTGTCGACGTCACTATAAAAATTGATTCCTCGAAGCATTGTATCTCTTCGTACAGGGAATCTCCCTCCCGATAACGATAGCAAAGGTAACAAAATTAGGTCATAATCTCAGCGGCGACGACCCCAGAGGCCCCAGTCACCTTTGTCCCCAAGCACACCCCAGTAGGATTTGCTAGTCGTGGGCTTGTATGAAATTGAACAAGTTATTATTTCCCACTGGTTTGTTCTCCCAGGAACCGTTTCAACGGCTACCTTTATAAGTATGATATTAGAAGGAAGCCCGACAACATGGCCAAGGATCTCAGAAACCCTAACCCCAAGAGATTTTGAGTCCTAGAGCATTCCTGCTAGATATATAAGTCATTTGATAAAAGGTGGATTCGAATACCAGGTGAAATAGTTAATTATCGTCAAGCAGGCTCTCCAGATGCCAATTTATCCAATACTTTAAGGCGAGATTAAAGCTTCAAAGCCTCTAATTACCATTTATACCTTGAGCAAGTGGCTAGAAATACTGCAGACTGTTCCCAAGGTCTTGAGGGTGGGGCATTGGACACTACCCGCCGGGATGTCCAGCACCGGTAAACACAGTGGGGTGAGTATTGTCCTAGATAGATCAAGAACCCCTGTGTTCGGGTAAGATAGAGCCGGACCTAGCCAACTAATTGGGGGACTGGAGGGGAAGCAATTCCCACTAAAGGTAATATAAAAATGTGGGAGGCGATTTAGAATAGAACCAAGCAAGCTTAGATTTTTAGTGTCTCCATAACACTGGAGTTTCGGCGATCCCTATCCCAGAGGGCTAGCTGCCGTTCATCCATCGGTCGATCAAACAATCCAAAGAGCCCGGGTAATATGCGTAAGCTTTTGATGCTGGGCCTAGGCTGGCCAAGAGAAGATATCGGAGTAGCCAAAGCTTTTTCAATTCCATCGTTCGACCGCAAAGTCGACGGTGAAGCAAGCCTAGTTCCGGTCAGTGGAAAGTGCAAGTTCTAGATTGGAGCCATTAGAGCCCCATCTCCATGATTGATAACCCGCTGATTGGTCTCAGAACCCCATTGCCTATAACTAGTCAACCTCTCCTGTCTTCCAGGTGGAAGCCTTAGATACAAGTAGGTGGCTCCTAGTAAATTAGTTAGTGGGTCGGGGGGGGGAGCCCCGCACTAGTTCCCCCGGGTCCTACTTCATGGATTGGGCGGCTCTGGGTATGGACTCATTACTGATATTTTGGGCGTTTACTAACATTGCGTAGAAAAACTCAGATTGCCCTCCAATATGTTTAAGAGTACGTGCAGAAGAGAGATTGTAATATTTTCTGGGTGCAGTGGAGTGGAGTATTAAAATTTGTTCACGGTTTCCGAGCTATTGCACAACACGTTCAAATCCCAGTAACCAGCGCTGAGACGGACAATGAGGGATTTCTATTAAATATAAGGTGGTGGTTTGAAGATCCAGACAGTGGTGATCGGACACTGGTTATTGACAGCGCCAACAACTAGGAGGACTTTATTGGCAAAAGCGGTTGCATCTCCAAATTTGTGCCACAAGGGCCGTGGGGTACTCTGACATTCACCGCCAGATCACTCCGGGTTGCATCTTAGCAGGATTGCGAAAGGATCGAGGTATCGGAAAAATGGAGGAGAATGAAGCTAATTAATTGTTTTCGAAAAGCTTGGAGGATTGAAACAGTGCACGAGATGAAGGAAGAAGAGGCGATCCCAATGATCACGGACTCCTTACATCACATCCTGCTGGCTATCATAGGAGCGACAGCCTTTATGACCAAAACCTAGACACTGCTATCCACTTACTGGAAGACCTTCCTGAGGAGCGAGGAATACGTGAAGAGACCTCTTTCAAAGCTACCTTGTGACATCCGCCGAGAGGCTGATATGAGCGAAAGCGCCCTAGCAATATAAAGTACCTATGCAAAAGTCTTGATCACATATCTCGGCCATTGTAACAACAGTAAGCATAGAGTAGAGATTTTGAAATAACTTGACAACAAAACCTTTAAATGAGAAGATATTAAAGGAAATAAAATCTAAGAGCACCCTTTATATATTGATCAAATAAAAAATAAAAAAAGCTATTCCTAGTATCTTGTATACCTGTAATGCGCTCACACCTAGGGTGCTAATCACGCTTCATGTACGATAGTAACAGGTGGCCTGCTTGCTTTGACCAGAGGTGAGAGCTGTGTAGACTAAAGGAGGCTTTGAAGGCATGTAATAGGAGATCAAGAAGTAACCATTCAACCAAGTATATTAAGAATACTGTGAGTCAAAGTCCGCTGTTTCCATCGTGAAATCAGTGGTGTTCAAATACAAGTTCTCACTCATCTCCAGTATGAGCAATAATATAGTCCCTTTCAAAGTATCCAATAATATCTTTGAAACTTAGTGATCATCAAAATTTAATGATACTATGAAACAAAACATAAAACATTCAAAGTATCAAGTAATACCTTTGAAACATAACAAGTATCAAACAATACTATAAAACAAAACACAAAACCTTCAAAGTATTAAGTGATACCTTTGAAATATAACAAGTATCAAATAATACTATAAAATAAAACATAAAACCTTCCAAGTATCAAGTGATACCTTTGAAACATAACAAGTATGAAACAATGCTATAAAACAAAACATAAAACATTCAAAGTATCAAGCAATATCTTTGAAACATAACAATTATCAAACAATACTATAAAACAAAACATAAAACCTTCAAAGTATCAAGTGATATCTTTGAAACATAACAAGTATCAAACTATACTATAAAACAAAACATAAGATATAACCTAGTACCTGTACTGGTTACAGCTATGGTAGGACACTGTGTGCCACTTCTCATGCTCACAAAACTGGGACATGATAGCTCCCGTTGCAAAATTACTAGCATCAGTCTCAGGCCTTGTAGGACTCTGAAGATCAAAAAGTGTTGGGATAGGTTTGGATGTAAATGCTTCCTTTGAGCAGTTAAAAGCTTTATCACACTCAGAGGACCAGTTCTATCTAGGCTTCTTCCTGGTCAAGTCCATTAGCGTCTTGGCAATCTTGCTGAAGCATTCTATAAACCAATAATAGACATTGTCAAAGTGTATAAAGCTTTGTATGCCAATGATGCATGTCAGAGGGCCTATTCTCTAATTGCCTACACCTTGTCCAACAACATAGAGAGCCCTATATCACAGGTTCTGTACTACTGGAAGTCAACTTTCCATTGGTGAAAGCTGGACCTTTTAATGCTCATAAACAATCCTGCCTTTTACAGCTTTTTTATCACCTGCCACACAATTGTGGCATACACTTCTTTGGTTTGAGAATAGATCAGAATGTCATCTATCTATACTATGACTACTTCATGCCAGAGGTCTCTAAATACCTCCTTGATGATACTCTGAAAGGTTACTGCAGTGTTATATAGCCTGAAAAGAATGACTGTATATTTGCAATGCCCATACCTGCATTGAAATATAGTCTTCCATTCCTCTCCATCTGCCATCTTCAGAAGGTAGTAGCCATTTTTCAAGTTAAACTTTGTGGACACCTTGGCTTTTCTGAGCTTGTCTCATATCTTATTCAGTAAGGGAAAAGGATAATTACTCCTTACTATAATTCTTTTCAGCCCTTGGTAATCCATTACCAACTGTAAGGTACAATCACATTTTGGTACTAACAGGATGCACACTTCTGTGGAAGAATCAGGTTGATGCAGTTTACTGTTCCTCAGCATCTCATCATGATACTTATGGAGTGCCTAAAGTTTCTTTTCCGATAAGAGATGGATATGCTTAAACAAGTATTGGGTCTTGACTTACAAATCAATTTTGGGATCATACATCGAATTTTCTGATAATGCCCCAATTTATTCTTGACTGCGGACATCCCCATAGTTCTTGTAGTCAGAGAGCAGTTCAACTATAATGTTATCCTCTACTTCATTGGAAAAATGTATCATACCCAACTGGTACACATTACTTAGGTCTTCTGCCAAGAGCTCTTCTTTTATCATGAAGGCTAACTACCTCTGCTCTGTTAGACAATTAGTCCTACAAAGATCTGAGTACCAGGTTAGTGTCTCTATTTTCCAATCAATATCTTGGTTGTGGTTCTTCAGCCACAGTATTGGTAAGTACCCACCTACCTTAATATCAGGCATATCCATACCCGCAAAGCATATCCCATTCTGGTAATCACCTATCCTCATACCTAATAACTTGGTATAGTTTTGGCCCAATTGTGGAATGTGATTGCCACCTCCATCACTTATTAGAACATGTATCTATCAACGCATACAAGAAGTTTGAGTTTCATTAACCCAGTGGCTACTATACACTAACTAAGTAGCTCTACCATCTAAGATTAATAGTGCTTCTGCGCTTACCTGCCACACTCCATCTGCTAGTCTAACATTGTAACGTGTCCGGGCCAGGCCCTAGTCACGTAGCGGTACAATAGGGCAGATGGCTTCGTGGTCAACACGAAGCGAGCGCTGCTTGCTAAAGGAGGCTTCGAACGGGGTGTAATAGGAGATCAAAGAAGTAACCGTTCAACCAAGTATATTTTAAGAATACTGTCTGTCGAAGTCTGCTGTTTCCATCGTGGAAATCAGCAGTCTTTAAATACAGCATATCGCTTATCTCCAGTATGAGCGATATTGCAAAACAATGTGTGTATCAACTGATAGCACATGAAACAATACAAGTATCAAGTGATACTGTGAAACCAAAAACAAAACAACCTAGTACCCGTACCGGTTACACTCCCAAACTAAAATAACAATTTCACCAATATAAACAACTTAATAAAATCCTAATAGCCGGTAATTCCGCTATTCTCCTGAAAGTTCGCTTAGGACCCATCCTCATCGTCATCGCTATCCTGCAACAGTCTCATGTCATCCTGCAACATCCATTTCGCACCCTGCAACCATCTTTCCAAACACTCCCCACATGGTGCTCCGCGCACAAAGCAACCTGACTCCCAGTAGTGTGGCAGGTCCACAAATTTCCGTACGATCCAGTCCTCCCATTCCTCCATCTCTAAATCGATTCGTCAGCAATCCTCGCAGTGATCAATGTAGAATATTTTCCAGTATGCGCTTTCTGGAATGATCTCTCGGTACAGCAGGTACCCCAAAATGAGGTCTTGTCCTTTTATGCTGACTTCTGTGTAGGTTGACATTTTGTTTCTTTTCGCGTAAGGATAAGTTTGTAATAGGGTGAAGGTTTTTGTAAGAGGTCAAAGTTTTGGAGGTCTGGTAGTGTGATCTGTTTTCTTCGGCGGCTTAGGGTGGCTGGTGGACGGTATTTATGTTTCGGTGGTGACCTCGCTTAGGTGTTGGCCTCTCTTAGGTGTCGGCCTCGCTTAGGTCTTTTAGGGAAAAGGGGGTTCTGCCTAATTTCGGTTTCTTCCGTCTCCATGCAACAATTACATTTTTCTGTGCTCAGGTAGTACCCGCTACCGAAGCGGAAAACATCTGACACTGATCCTCCCCACATTCGTCCCGTCGATTCAGGTGTTATTTCTAAGCATTTGTTGCAGATGTGTATAAATAGTCGGTGTGTAAGGTATCGTCTAGCGATAATATCACCGTTCACCAATAGTCCCATTAGCTGATAGCGCAGTCTCCAAGGCACTTGCTCATAATTTGACATCGTAAGGCTGTTGGATGGTGTTCTTTTTCCTTTCCTTATTGCCAGTACTCAGCCTCAGCCAGCCGGGCTAGATATGCTGCTTCATCATCCATTACCCGATTTTCATCTTCGCTGCTTTCCAAATCGCTCTTGCAGTGGGCTGACCAAAATCCGTCCTGTATCCCTTGGTCCGTGTCCGGGTGCAGGTGTTCGATTTCTGGTAGTGTTGGGCTCCACGCCACTGTCACATGGTTTATCGTAGGGGGTTACTCGTCCTCTAGTTTGTTGTCTTCCCACCATTGATTAACCGCTTCCATCGCATTTTCCAATCCTTCAAGAGGTTCCCAGCTATTTTCTGTTTCCAGATACCCCACCCATCTCACTAGAAATTGGTCACAGTCATAGCGTCTTCTGTGGTCTCGTATGGTTTCTACTTTCCATTCCGGTTTCTCGTTAACCACTATCGGGGGTGGTTTTGCGTGGCTCCTGGCAGGGAAGGAGATATCATCATTAGGGCAGTATTTTTTCATGGTGGATGCATGGAATGTCGCTTCTCGCTTTCTGTACATTCTGCCATCCATTTCTACTGCGTAATTTTGTGTATGCTCATCGTATCCAATTATCTTGAATGGTCTACGCCAGCACGGTTGCAATTTCTTGCTGCGTCCTGACTCAGTTGCAAATAAACTTCCGTATAGCAGTAACAGGTTACCCTTTCCTATCGGTGTATGGTGTCTCCGTCGTTTTGCTGCCATTCTCGTGCTTCTAAATCGTGCCATTTTAATCGCATTGAATGCTGCGTTCTGGATTGCTTGATGCCTGTTTAACAATTCGTTGGCAGCTGGTACTGCGGAGTTCTTCAAGTTCGCTAGGGGAAGTAGCGGGTAATTTTTTCCAAAAATAGCTGTATATGGGGACATACCGAGGGTTTCTGACCATCCCGCATTCAGATATGCTGTTGTCTCCGGTATAGCATCAAACCAGTTCTTTTGTCTGGCGTTGACTAGGTTTGGAAGAGCTGTCTTCAATTCTCGAATTTTTCTTTCAACCTG
Source organism: Tuber magnatum (assembly GCA_003182015.1). Taxonomy (NCBI): domain Eukaryota; kingdom Fungi; phylum Ascomycota; class Pezizomycetes; order Pezizales; family Tuberaceae; genus Tuber; species Tuber magnatum. The sequence goes on from PYWC01000006.1 coordinate 3,230,725, forward strand.
TCTATTCGTTTCATGATGGCCTGGTGCCGCCTTGATATGCTCAATGCCTAACGATCGACACTGTTGTCTCCACACAAGTGACTCAAACCTTGGGTCCACATCGCTTACTAGGAATGTTGGGTAGCCATGGGGTGTAAATATTTTGTTGCGTAGAAGTTCCCAAATTGATATTGCAGTTACTTACTTAGTTGTAAGTATAAGCCACGTGAATCCTGAAAACCTATCCATTGCAACTAGGATTGTGTCGTATCCCCATGAATTGTGGAAGGGTCCCGCAAAGTCAAAGGCTATTGATTGGAAGATTTCCGACGGTAGGGCAATTGTCTGAGCCTTTCCTTCTGGCAATTTTGTAGGCTCCTTATTCACCTGGCATGTGTGGCACTGGTTTACATACGCTCTCAAGTCTTTCGGCATTTCAGGCCAAAANAAACAAAACATAAAACATTCAAAGTATCAAGCAATATCTTTGAAACATAACAATTATCAAACAATACTATAAAACAAAACATAAAACCTTCAAAGTATCAAGTGATATCTTTGAAACATAACAAGTATCAAACTATACTATAAAACAAAACATAAGATATAACCTAGTACCTGTACTGGTTACAGCTATGGTAGGACACTGTGTGCCACTTCTCATGCTCACAAAACTGGGACATGATAGCTCCCGTTGCAAAATTACTAGCATCAGTCTCAGGCCTTGTAGGACTCTGAAGATCAAAAAGTGTTGGGATAGGTTTGGATGTAAATGCTTCCTTTGAGCAGTTAAAAGCTTTATCACACTCAGAGGACCAGTTCTATCTAGGCTTCTTCCTGGTCAAGTCCATTAGCGTCTTGGCAATCTTGCTGAAGCATTCTATAAACCAATAATAGACATTGTCAAAGTGTATAAAGCTTTGTATGCCAATGATGCATGTCAGAGGGCCTATTCTCTAATTGCCTACACCTTGTCCAACAACATAGAGAGCCCTATATCACAGGTTCTGTACTACTGGAAGTCAACTTTCCATTGGTGAAAGCTGGACCTTTTAATGCTCATAAACAATCCTGCCTTTTACAGCTTTTTTATCACCTGCCACACAATTGTGGCATACACTTCTTTGGTTTGAGAATAGATCAGAATGTCATCTATCTATACTATGACTACTTCATGCCAGAGGTCTCTAAATACCTCCTTGATGATACTCTGAAAGGTTACTGCAGTGTTATATAGCCTGAAAAGAATGACTGTATATTTGCAATGCCCATACCTGCATTGAAATATAGTCTTCCATTCCTCTCCATCTGCCATCTTCAGAAGGTAGTAGCCATTTTTCAAGTTAAACTTTGTGGACACCTTGGCTTTTCTGAGCTTGTCTCATATCTTATTCAGTAAGGGAAAAGGATAATTACTCCTTACTATAATTCTTTTCAGCCCTTGGTAATCCATTACCAACTGTAAGGTACAATCACATTTTGGTACTAACAGGATGCACACTTCTGTGGAAGAATCAGGTTGATGCAGTTTACTGTTCCTCAGCATCTCATCATGATACTTATGGAGTGCCTAAAGTTTCTTTTCCGATAAGAGATGGATATGCTTAAACAAGTATTGGGTCTTGACTTACAAATCAATTTTGGGATCATACATCGAATTTTCTGATAATGCCCCAATTTATTCTTGACTGCGGACATCCCCATAGTTCTTGTAGTCAGAGAGCAGTTCAACTATAATGTTATCCTCTACTTCATTGGAAAAATGTATCATACCCAACTGGTACACATTACTTAGGTCTTCTGCCAAGAGCTCTTCTTTTATCATGAAGGCTAACTACCTCTGCTCTGTTAGACAATTAGTCCTACAAAGATCTGAGTACCAGGTTAGTGTCTCTATTTTCCAATCAATATCTTGGTTGTGGTTCTTCAGCCACAGTATTGGTAAGTACCCACCTACCTTAATATCAGGCATATCCATACCCGCAAAGCATATCCCATTCTGGTAATCACCTATCCTCATACCTAATAACTTGGTATAGTTTTGGCCCAATTGTGGAATGTGATTGCCACCTCCATCACTTATTAGAACATGTATCTATCAACGCATACAAGAAGTTTGAGTTTCATTAACCCAGTGGCTACTATACACTAACTAAGTAGCTCTACCATCTAAGATTAATAGTGCTTCTGCGCTTACCTGCCACACTCCATCTGCTAGTCTAACATTGTAACGTGTCCGGGCCAGGCCCTAGTCACGTAGCGGTACAATAGGGCAGATGGCTTCGTGGTCAACACGAAGCGAGCGCTGCTTGCTAAAGGAGGCTTCGAACGGGGTGTAATAGGAGATCAAAGAAGTAACCGTTCAACCAAGTATATTTTAAGAGTGCTGTCTGTCGAAGTCTGCTGTTTCCATCGTGGAAATCAGCAGTCTTTAAATACAGCATATCGCTTATCTCCAGTATGAGCGATATTGCAAAACAATGTGTGTATCAACTGATAGCACATGAAACAATACAAGTATCAAGTGATACTGTGAAACCAAAAACAAAACAACCTAGTACCCGTACCGGTTACACTCCCAAACTAAAATAACAATTTCACCAATATAAACAACTTAATAAAATCCTAATAGCCGGTAATTCCGCTATTCTCCTGAAAGTTCGCTTAGGACCCATCCTCATCGTCATCGCTATCCTGCAACAGTCTCATGTCATCCTGCAACATCCATTTCGCACCCTGCAACCATCTTTCCAAACACTCCCCACATGGTGCTCCGCGCACAAAGCAACCTGACTCCCAGTAGTGTGGCAGGTCCACAAATTTCCGTACGATCCAGTCCTCCCATTCCTCCATCTCTAAATCGATTCGTCAGCAATCCTCGCAGTGATCAATGTAGAATATTTTCCAGTATGCGCTTTCTGGAATGATCTCTCGGTACAGCAGGTACCCCAAAATGAGGTCTTGTCCTTTTATGCTGACTTCTGTGTAGGTTGACATTTTGTTTCTTTTCGCGTAAGGATAAGTTTGTAATAGGGTGAAGGTTTTTGTAAGAGGTCAAAGTTTTGGAGGTCTGGTAGTGTGATCTGTTTTCTTCGGCGGCTTAGGGTGGCTGGTGGACGGTATTTATGTTTCGGTGGTGACCTCGCTTAGGTGTTGGCCTCTCTTAGGTGTCGGCCTCGCTTAGGTCTTTTAGGGAAAAGGGGGTTCTGCCTAATTTCGGTTTCTTCCGTCTCCATGCAACAATTACATTTTTCTGTGCTCAGGTAGTACCCGCTACCGAAGCGGAAAACATCTGACACTGATCCTCCCCACATTCGTCCCGTCGATTCAGGTGTTATTTCTAAGCATTTGTTGCAGATGTGTATAAATAGTCGGTGTGTAAGGTATCGTCTAGCGATAATATCACCGTTCACCAATAGTCCCATTAGCTGATAGCGCAGTCTCCAAGGCACTTGCTCATAATTTGACATCGTAAGGCTGTTGGATGGTGTTCTTTTTCCTTTCCTTATTGCCAGTACTCAGCCTCAGCCAGCCGGGCTAGATATGCTGCTTCATCATCCATTACCCGATTTTCATCTTCGCTGCTTTCCAAATCGCTCTTGCAGTGGGCTGACCAAAATCCGTCCTGTATCCCTTGGTCCGTGTCCGGGTGCAGGTGTTCGATTTCTGGTAGTGTTGGGCTCCACGCCACTGTCACATGGTTTATCGTAGGGGGTTACTCGTCCTCTAGTTTGTTGTCTTCCCACCATTGATTAACCGCTTCCATCGCATTTTCCAATCCTTCAAGAGGTTCCCAGCTATTTTCTGTTTCCAGATACCCCACCCATCTCACTAGAAATTGGTCACAGTCATAGCGTCTTCTGTGGTCTCGTATGGTTTCTACTTTCCATTCCGGTTTCTCGTTAACCACTATCGGGGGTGGTTTTGCGTGGCTCCTGGCAGGGAAGGAGATATCATCATTAGGGCAGTATTTTTTCATGGTGGATGCATGGAATGTCGCTTCTCGCTTTCTGTACATTCTGCCATCCATTTCTACTGCGTAATTTTGTGTATGCTCATCGTATCCAATTATCTTGAATGGTCTACGCCAGCACGGTTGCAATTTCTTGCTGCGTCCTGACTCAGTTGCAAATAAACTTCCGTATAGCAGTAACAGGTTACCCTTTCCTATCGGTGTATGGTGTCTCCGTCGTTTTGCTGCCATTCTCGTGCTTCTAAATCGTGCCATTTTAATCGCATTGAATGCTGCGTTCTGGATTGCTTGATGCCTGTTTAACAATTCGTTGGCAGCTGGTACTGCGGAGTTCTTCAAGTTCGCTAGGGGAAGTAGCGGGTAATTTTTTCCAAAAATAGCTGTATATGGGGATCTACCGAGGGTTTCTGACCATCCCGCATTCAGATATGCTGTTGTCTCCGGTATAGCATCAAACCAGTTCTTTTGTCTGGCGTTGACTAGGTTTGGAAGAGCTGTCTTCAATTCTCGAATTTTTCTTTCAACCTGTCTATTCGTTTCATGATGGCCTGGTGCCGCCTTGATATGCTCAATGCCTAACGATCGACACTGTTGTCTCCACACAAGTGACTCAAACCTTGGGTCCACATCGCTTACTAGGAATGTTGGGTAGCCATGGGGTGTAAATATTTTGTTGCGTAGAAGTTCCCAAGTTGTTATTGCAGTTACTTGCTTCGTTGTAGGTATAAGCCACGTGAATCCTGAAAACCTATCCATTGCAACTAGGATTGTGTCGTATCCCCATGAATTGTGGAAGGGTCCCGCAAAGTCAAAGGCTATTGATTGGAAGATTTCCGACGGTAGGGCAATTGTCTGAGCCTTTCCTTCTGGCAATTTTGTAGGCTCCTTATTCACCTGGCATGTGTGGCACTGGTTTACATACGCTCTCAAGTCTTTCGGCATTTCAGGCCAAAATAGGTACTCCGTTGCGTACTGTACGTTTCGTTCAACACTGTAGTGGCCTTTGTTGTGAATTTCGCTAATGACATATTCTATTAACGTCGTATTTACGTATGCAGAGCCTTTAAGAACATACAGGCAGTCTTCCCCATATCTGGTTTTTGCGTATAGCATTCTGTTTGCAACCTTGTAAGAGGACAAGTCTCCTGTGGAGTCCATGTTCCCATTTACCTTCTTCCAAATTGGTTCTTTCTGGTATGCTGCTACCATGTATGCTCGGAACGTTCCGCTCATTTCAGTGACTGTTTGTAAGGTGTCGCGTTCGTCTTCTATCTCGTTTCCTCTGGTTGTCTCAGGTAGGTCTTCCTCCTCGTTGTCCTCCAAGAGATCATATAGCCCATGCCAATATTCTGTCCTTGTCGGGAGCATTACTGAGACTATTGTCTCATTGGTAAGGCTTTCTAGCCGTTCCGCTTGTCTAATTGATGGTGGGCTATCAGGTCCTGGCATTCGGAAAGCCGCTATTGTCGTGGCCGTAAGGTTTTCTATTGGTTCTGGCTCTGGCATTTGGAATGCTGGGGCTTCCGGGTTTAGCAGTGCCGGAATTGCATAAGATCTAGGGGTTGGCTGGGCAAGGGTGGACGGCCCTTCTGCTACACTAGTTGGTCTTCCACTGATCAGTTGTTGCCATTCGCAGTCATTAATTTTGGGGCACTCCAGAGGGCTTGGGTCGATTTCTGTACTTGGGGGGCTTGGTCCTTCACTAAGTGGGTAAGGGGTTAACCTTCCCCATCGTCTAGGGTGGTTGTTCGTGAATTTGATCTCGGTTTGATGGTATGGACAACGGTCCACGTAACAGTGTGAGTAGCGTAACATGCTATGTTGGATTACTTCCAGTGGCGTACTTCGCAGGGTACACTGGTCACCCCAATCGTTTCCTGCAGTGCTTGAGCAGGGGTTTTTGGAAGGTACAAGGGTATCATTGCGGTACTCAGTATGGGAGAAAGGAGGGGAAGTAGGGGAGAACTCATGTGTGCACTCTATTGTGTTTGATTCTTGCATGTAGACCGTGTTATCTGTGATGTCATCCGATTCCTTTGTATAATCGTGGGCATGGAGTGGATTCAAGTCTGATTCTCCCTCGTATACCCAGGAAAGGGCATCAGCCAAATAGTTTGTGCTTCCTGGTGCGTAGACTATTTTTGCGTCGTGTTTTCCCAAGGCACTTAACCATCTCACCTGCTTCCTACTAGGGTTCTTTGCCATTCGCAGGTGTGTTAAGGGTTGGTAGTCTGTGACTATCGTGAAGGAGTTTCCTATTAGTACATTGTGGAACCGATTAAGCGCTGCCACTATTGCTAAGGCCTCTTTATCGGTGGTCCCATAGTTCATTTGAGCGCTGGTGAACTTTCTGCTGTGTAATGCGGCTGATCGTACCATCTCATAAGTGGGTCCCTGTCCCACCCATGCTCCAACTCCTAAATCTGAGGCGTCTGTAACCAGCCAAATTGGTTCCTCGCTCTGTATGTCTATTGGTTGCATGACTTGGTGATCGATAACTCGCTTTCGGATCATATCAAAGGCTGTCTGGTGGGTGGTTGTCTATACGAATTCGGCATTTCCCGTTAAGTCGCTTAGCGGTGCTGTCAACGTAGCATGGTGTGGGAGAAACTGGGCCATATAATTCACTATTCCTAGGAATTGTTGCAATTCCTTCTTGTTTTTCGGTATTTCCCATTCTGCAATGGATGGTAGTTTCTGGGGCAAGGCATGGATCCTCTTGTGGTCCACTATGTGTCCTAATACTTCCAGTTTGTCTGCAAAAAGTACTGACTTCCTTTTGCTCACGTAGAATTTTGCATTTCTGAGTCGCGCACATACTTGGCATATGTGTTGTTCGTGCTCCTCTGATGTGTCTGAAAATATGAGAATATCATCAATGTATATCCAAACAGAATGATGTAAACATTCGCTTAGGAGGTCCTCCATTATCCGCATAAATGTTGCTGGTGCATTTATGTCTCCTTGTAGCATTACTTTGCTCAAAATCCCTCTGAACGGGGTTCTGAATCAGTTGAACTTAAGACTGTCCTTGTCCACTTGTGTTGGGAAATATGCGTCGCTGAGGTCGATCTTAGTCCTGAAGTTTGCTCGTCCTATTCGGTTAAGGATCTGCTGTTGGTTTGAAATCGATGGACTATCCATGATCGCGTTATCGTTCCTTACTTTCAGGTCCACCAGGGGGCAGATCCTTCCATCTGATTTGGGTTGTACAAACATAGGTGCCGCTCCGGGAACCTCCTGTTCTACAATTACTCCTCTTTGTAATTTCCCGTTTATGCAGTTCATGAGTTTTTCCTTGGAGGCTGCTGGGATTGAGTATGTTGGTTGGTTCCGTAGGTCAGTTGGATCTTTTAGCCGAATGTGGTGGCTAATCTTACACACTGGGGGTAGCATTTCAGGGACCTTGTCAGGAAATACAGCCTTGTATTCTTCCAACAATGTTTTTGTGGTGGCGTCTGACACAGCGGCCTGGAATTCCCCGCTTGTTGGTTTGCATAGCACACGTAGTTTGTCATTGGGAAATTCCACTGCTGTATCCCCACACCTGATAAGAGCATTATGTCTTTTCAGGAATGGCATTCCAATCAGGGCATCGTACTTTGCCAAGTTCCCTACCAACATCTCCTGATTTGTCCATTTCTTCTTCCCAATTTCTACGGTCAGTCTACATTTCTTGTGGCTTGAAGAGTGGGATCCTTTCACAGCCATATTGACTGTTGTTGGTTGGGATAGAGGCTCCGTAGGGATGCCACGGGTAGAGATAAAGGTGGCGCTAATTATGTCGCAGCCAATTGTTCCCGTGTCGAATAGTACCTTTGCTGGGTGGCCTTCTATGTGAATCGTTCCTTCAAGAGCATCACGGGGCCTGATTGCCAACCTTGGTTGCGTTCGCAGACTTTCCATTTCCACTAACTTAATTTCCACTTCGTCATATTCGCTTGCTTCCATGTGGTTTGTGCTTGCCTCTCACTTAGTGGCTTTTCCTTTTCCTTTTTTGGAACAGCAATCCTTTGTGTAGTGTCCCTTTTTCCCGTATTCGAAACATGTGTCTTCATCACGTCATTTCTGCTTCTTGTATTTCTTGTCCTTGGAATCCTTACCCTATGGTTTATCCTTTTCCGTATTATTCCGCGATGATGACCCTTTACTGTTCTTCTGCTGCGGTACACGGGTCTGGCAAACTCCTGTCTCATACCGGATAGTGTCCTTCTGTTCGGCCCGCTTGACTATCTTATCGAAGGTATCACCCTCCTCTTCCCTGGGTTCTACCTCCTGTCGTAGTCTGGGATGCATTGCTTCATACAATCTTTGTCGCAGCGTATACAGAGACACTCTCCCGGTAGGCAATCATCTATGATACATCAAGAGGTGCGTCGCGACCAGGGTTATTGTTTCTGCTTTGCCATTTTGTACTTGCTAGATATCCTTGAACCTTTTGTATGGTTCTTCTGTGTTTTGCGAGGATTGGAATCTCTATCTCAAGTACTTTATCAGGGTCGTTCCTCGGATTTTTTCCCTACTCTCATAGTGGTTCATTGCTTGGTGGTATGCTTCCTCTGCTTTTCCGGTGCAGAAGCTTCCGAAGTAGACTCCGCTTCCGTCCTTGGTTTTTTCCACTCCATGTAGAGGAAGGTATTGAGAAGTTGTTATAACCCAGCGGTCAAATACTTCAGGTTTTAAGCCACCCTTTTCGCCTGAGAATCAGGGTGGCAGCGGAAGTGTGATTTTAGGTCCTGTTCGCCTGGCCCCTGGGCCGGGCTGTCCGGCGGATTCACCATCGGACATGTTGTGTTCGGACTCTTCGTTACTCGAGCTGTTGGCTGATGAACTTTCTGTAGAGTCGCTGGGGGATTTGTCTGGTGGCTGACTTACTACCAAGTGATCTGATCCTTCTTTGTCGTCTTGTTCCTTCTTAGGTGTCCAGACAGGTATGCCATCTTTCTTCGGTGGTTGCGCCGGTGCCTTTCCTTTGATGAGGCTGAGGTGAAATAGCCCAGGAAGGCTCATTCCTGCCTTTGCTAATTCGTCAGTTGATTCGCTAAAGATCTGCTTGGCCAAGTCTTGCGCTAGTTGTCGTTCTGCTTCGTTGATCGAAAATTCGTTCTTTGGCCCTTTCAGTTTCCTGGATTGCCTTTTCTTGGTAAGGCCTTCACGTGGGACCTGCATCCCACTTCGCGTCTCCAGTGACTCAATGGTGTTGTGGTGGTAGAGCCGAACCCTTCATGGTTCTGCCGCTCCCCGATGCTATCTTCGCTGTTGGACCTTTCCTAGGTTGATCAGAACAGGTCCCTGCAGGTTTCTCAACCACTTGCTGAGGTTAAAAAAATGTAATGTGTTCGGGCTAGGCCCTAGTCACGTAGCAGTACGATAGGGCAGATGGCTTCATGGTCAACACGAAGCGAGCACTGCTTGCTAAAGGGGGCTTCGAACCGGGTGTAATAAAAGATCAAAGAAGTAACTGTTCAACCAAGTATATTTTAAGAATACTGTCTGTCGAAGTCTGCTGTTTTCATCGAGGAAATCAGCGGTCTTTAAATACAGCATATCGCTTATCTCTAGTATGAGCGATATTGCAAAACAACGTTTGTATCAACCGACAGCATACGAAACAATACCAGTATCAAGCGATACTGTGAAAGGAAACATGAAACAATCTGTGTATCAACCGATATCAGCCGAAACAATACAAGTATCAAGCGAGACTGTGAAACCTATCATAAAACAACCTAGTACCCGCACTGGTTACAAACGTTATGCTTGGGTAAACGTACTTAGTATGGTGGGGACAAAATCATGCCTGCCACTCTTTTCTTCTCCTGGGGATTTTGTCATCTCTGGTAATTTCTTACTCAATCTCTAGCCTTTTGACACAAGAGCTGCTACAATGGATATATAAACTTTGAAATTTTGGGTTTGAAAATCTTTGTTACAGTAGCTAGAATTTCACTATAATGCCAGCAGGATTTTCAGTACTAAACTCTGCTCAGGTAAACTTGGATATCTTCAATTCATTCAAGTCCCATCTGATATAGATTTACCTGTACAAGAACTATCCATTCCTGAAGCTCACCAGAGTCCTTCAAACAAACCTGTACTAAGGGCAGCATCTTAGTACTTCTCCAATATCAAGTAGCTCTGCTGTTAATACCTATTTTAAACTACTGGAATTATTCTACAAAGCAAACATAATAATCAGGTCAGAAAATCCTCCCAGAAATACTTGAAACAGCTAGTTGAGATAAGAAAATAACCTGATTCTGAACTGAAGAGGGAAAGCACTACTACTGCACATGGCCTGAACCATCTGCTCCATCTAAAACCTAGAGAGGTTTGGTTAGCTTCTGTTTCTCCACTTGTAGAGAGGTTCTTACTTTTCTCACCACTTATTCTTATGAGTACCTGTCCACTCATACCTCTAGGACCTGTAGTTGGAGTTAGCCATATTCTACCTTACCATAGCAGTAGGTTCTTATGTATTCTGGGTTATTACTATCAACCTCCAGTATCTTGAGTAATGACTGGCAAACTTACCAAACTCTTGATGAGTAGCACAATGGCATAGCCTTAATGCGCTTGTAGTATTTGTCCATTCAGGGAAGCTGAATCAGCTGGACTAAGCTCTTAAATCTATGAGCCTGCTTGAATGAATGAACAACCAGGACAATTGTAGTAAACCTCCTTCAGGAGTAATCTCTTGGCCCACATTTGATACACTACTTATGCTTTCTCCAACATTTGGTCAAGGTCAACAGGGTTCTCTTATATGCCATTGCTTATTCAGAAGTCGCCAGCTATACCTGTTTCCCTGTACTGAAAGTCATAGGTTTGGGGGACCTCTGGTTCACTCTGCCTGAACCTTTATCTCTCTAATTAAATTTTACTAAGGTTGATGGCATGTCTTCCTTCTTTTCTCTTGGTTAAGGCTTATCAGTTGAGTGGGCAACACTGTTGCTGAACTGGGTGTTGTTTTCCAACATTTGTCCAACCTGTACGAGATAGTCAAGATACTCATTCATGTTATTCAGATAGGGCTCCTCAGATGTCCATCTGTTTCTAACCTCTTGGGTTATTATTACCTGTACCTTGTCTCAGACTTGGGCTGGATCTGTATAGCGTAGTTTATTTATAGAGTCAATTATTTTGTCTAGGTAGTGGACAATGTGATCTGTTTTCATACCTAAGACTTACCATTTGGCAAGAGATCTGTCTCGTCCTGCTTGGTCTCCACCGAAGCTTCACTCTAGTCAGGCCTGGAAACATGTCCAGGTTCACAAGAGATTACTGTTATTGACTGGAATACCAGTATGCTTAACTTCCTTCTTGTTAATAGGTCCATGCAACCTCAGGTACCAAGCAAGAGCTGAGTCCTCTAGGAGATTGATCACCAAGTTTAACTTATCTATATCAGTTAACTTGCAATCTACAAAGTGTTCACACTTGACCTCTACCAAGTACAAGGAGCTTGTGAGTTCTATAACTATAACCTTAAAGGGGTATATACTATCAACCTTTTTTGGCTTCTTCTGCTGATATCTTGGTGCAGACCTAGAAGCCAAACCAGTACTCTGTTGGGCTCTCACTGGCCACTTGGCTCGGCGCTCAATGGGTCACTTCTTCTTGTTGCTCTAATCCTTCTGCCAAACTGCCCCCAAAGGAGTTAAGCTAAGCAAGGAATGCCTGCCATTACTGCTGTCACTTCCATCAAGGTTGGAGTTGTCTGAATTATGTCAAGGTCTAGTCATACTGCCTCCAGGTAGCTGGTTTCTACCTCCACTATCCACAGCATTTCCACCTTGGGTTTAGCCAAGTTGATCATACCTATTAAACTATTCTTGTAGTTCTCTTTGGTTCCTACTCTGGGTCAGATTACCCACTGGGGGCAGAGGAGCCGGTGGCTGAGCAGGTGCCTGATCACCTCCTGAAGGTGTCTATGTTGGTGCAGCTAGGCTAATTCAGAGAAACCCATAGGGTTCTGCACACATACCTGGTCTTGTTGGGTGTCACACATGCATCTATGACCCATATTACCCACATGTGGGTCTACCACCTCTTTCTCTAACTAGGTGATATACCACTCATACCCAGTCCTGTTAGTGCATGCCCAGGTATGGTAGTGTAACCCCCCTATTTGCGTTTCTTCAGACTTACAGCCCAAAATGTGGCAATCAGTTTGGCAGTCCAACATGACTTGCAATATTATCAAGAGGTGAGTAGACATACTGCTCTTCATTGGTGCAGTAGGGATCACTGGTACCATGGAGATATTATAGGATAGGGTATTATGTAAAGAGGTTTCAGGATTTAGATCCCTAAAGACTCTGCTCTGCCTATTTACCAGATTGCGAAACAACTGGGAACCCAACCTCAAAGTGAGTACTCATCCACTTGGTGGTCCCATCTGTAGTCTGGGTATAGGCATATAAGCAGACATAGGGGCAGAAGTGGAGACTCTAGCAGGAGCAGGTATCAGGATAAGAAGAGGGGTTGGCTACCAAGTAGTAATTGGAGATATGGGTATCTGACTTATACTAGGATTTCTAGGTGCAGGCGCAAGATTGGGTATTGAATCTGGCATGTCAAGTGCTGTAATCCCTTTTGATTTGGAGGCTAGTTTCATTATTTGCCTACTATACATAGGGTCAATTGCGGCTCTATGTGACTGATTATATGCAATTGAGGGACAGACTAAGAGAGAGCCACCAGATACTCTCATAAAACATGAGGTATAGGAATAGCCTCCATTCTGTAGGCCTTCTAGGAGCTATATACTGATAGGGCTCATGTATGCTTATTACTCCTTATCTTGTACCTGGCAGACTGGTTCCATTACAAAATCAGCTGTTTTGAGGTGGATGGGAGGGAGAGGGAGTACAGACTGGATCATTGGCACAATATTTGTAGCATCAATGTCATACCCTCCTCTGAGTGCCCTTTCCAGAGCACTGATCTATTCCCTCAATGCCTTCTGATACTGTAATATTTTAAGGTAAGACTGCTGCTGTATATTTGTCTATTGCACTACTATTACCAAAATCTGCTGTTTTTAGACCTTTTGCTGCTGGTTGTTACAAGATCTTATTTCCTTTGGTGCTTTTATAACCAAATGCACAACTTCTCAGACAATGTACAGTTCTACAAATTTGCAGCACAATTCGTGAAATAGTACTCCAGCTGTGGGTAAAGGAACTATCTTGTGCAGAGGCATACAACTGTGCAAAAAGGAGCAAGCAGCAGCACATGGGCTGAGAAGCATAAGATCAATGGATTCATTAGGAATTGTAATAAGGACCATGTTGATCAGCCATCCTTGGCCCTCCTATCCAATTCTGTGGACATCTGTGAAGCCAGAGGCTCTCAATGTAGCAGTACCTGTAGGGTCAGAGCTGAGCCTTGGACTCACATCCAGGTCAGAGTCAGGATATACATATATTTGAAGTTTGGTACTAACTATTCTACTTTCTACCCTGAGCTACTTGTTCTAAATATGATTGCCAGTTTTCACACATGGTCAGTACTAAGGGTCGAAAAACAATCAAGTAGGAGAAGAGTTAAGTGGGCAGGTCATTTAACAATATACTGTAATAGGGGTCCCTCAAGGGAGAGTAACCCAAAGGGTATGACCACACCAAACAACTTCAAACTTATCACTAAAGGTTCCCACAGAAATGTAAGAGTAAAGTAAAGTGTAAAACTTAATATTGTTTACCCAAATGCTATAATCAATTAAGGGGTTAGGAGGGTATTGATTGTGTTAGAGTAGAAGGGTTTTCACATAGATTTAAGTGGTCAGAATTGATACCAGAAACTCTTCCATTGGTTTATTCTAATCCTCCAAGTACTATATATAACGACCCAGCACAGATGAGCTATGGCAGTCGGAACCTACACCCATACAGGTAGCCTCGGGGGGAACTGGTAGGGACTGGCCGGCAAGTGAGTACTTGACCTGCGGAGACCCGATGGCCCGGCCTCTGAGAATGAACAGAATTAGCTGGCCAGGTACTGAAGTACCTGGGTACACCTGGGAGTGGTGTCAGCATACTTAGGGACTTCTGAAGGGGCAGTTGCTCAGCTAGGCCGGGTAACTGGGGACAGGTCAGTAATGTCTATCGCCGGCAAGGGGATAGACAGTGTAACAGGGAAAAGTTATCTTGTCCGCTAGACAAGGCTACCCTACCCTCTGGATCAGGTTACCCTGCCATGGGGCTTGGGTTACCCGGCCAAAAGTCCTGAGTTACCCTACCTTTCAATACGAAGTCTCTCAGGGAGTTTGGGACAAATGACTGGAATCTTTGTGATGCGAAGCCACGCATAATACTGGAATCTGGGGTTCCGGGAGATGCTATTGGCCGAGCTTGGCAGCTCCGAAGAAGCTGTAAATTCGGGACGATATTCCTATCATACCCCTCCGGCCCTGCCTTAAGGCCCGGACGTCATGGGTGAACGGTTGCGTAGTTGTGTGCAGTCTAGCAAAGTGGAATGTTGGGAGACCTACTTGCAACACTGTATACGTTGCTGCTGTCCGGTCGACTGTAAGCTGTTCGCAGGATATTCAAGAGGGCATAGGGCGAAAGGTGGAGTACCTCCTCCAAGTTGCTTGGAGTAAAACAGACCAAAACTGACGGAGTTAATGGGAGTTATCAGTAGGGGTCCCGAAGGTAGTCCTGGGTGGTGCCGGGGTAGCCGCGAGAGTTTTACACCTACCAAGCCCGACAGTGTCCACAACATTGTAGACTCTTAAAGGAACGTACAGAGACACTACAAGCATGAGTCCTACTACAGGTAAGGTGGGTCTGGGGTAGTGGTCATGGGGAGAGCCCACTGGATACCTTCCGGATAACGATACCCTGGGGAAGACCCTGGAAACTCAAGGACCGTAATTAGGAGATAGATAAATGCTCACAGTAGCTTCTGGGGCCAAGTAGAGACCAATGCACACGGGAAGGGTGTCATAGATAGTCTACTTTATGCGGCATCACGACTGTTAGGCACTGGTAAGACGCCGATGCGCAGAGGTTTTTACTCTGGCGGGCAAAATGGAAATGCGCTGCAGAAACGATAGCCACATAAGGCGAACGGCGACTAGAGTGTGTCGACACATGCATGCCCAAAGGGTGTGTCAGGAGATGTGTCATCCCGCCCTTGGTGGTGAAGGGTGTGCTCGAACGGTTGTAGTAAACTGATGGAGGAGTTTCTGGTATAAGATAAAACTACCTGAAAGTCTATGCGAGAACTCTCCTACTCCAACAATCAACCCTCTCGAGACCTTAATTGAGTGAAGTGTCAGGCTTAACGATATTAAGTTTTACCATTTACTTTACTCTTACATTTGTGTGAACTTTTGGCGCTAAGTTTGAAGTTGTTGGGTGTGGTCGCAACCTTGGGATCCATCTTCCTAGGGGTGCCCCCATTACAGTATATCGTTAAGCGAGCTCCTCGCTTAACTTCTCTCCTGACTAATTCTTTTTCGACCTTCGGCACTGAACTTGCGTGAATACTGGTAACCTTGTTTAGACCAAGGAGCCCGGGGTGGAAAGCGCAATGGCTAGTACCAAAATTCCATCCAGAATGGAATCCAACCCGGATTAAGACCTTGATCTTGACGAACATACTGGCAACATGTTTCGCACATTAGTTTTTGCGGCTGTTCATAGTATTGACTGGGATGCTTACCAGTTGCTTCTGGAGGCTGCCCCTATTCAGTTACTTAGTCAATGCCTGGACCTCATGATTACAGACCCACGCACTGTGGCGCTCTCATTTTTCCAAGAGCCCACCCTTGTCCACAACATGACCCCTCCTCCACCCTAACGGGTCCTATTTAGTGAGTTCTTGTGCAAGTTCCTCGAACCTTACATCGTCTGTTAGGTCTCCAAGCCGATTAACTAAGCGAAGCGGGAACTAAGGAACTGGAACACCGCACAGCAGTGGGTGTTCCGGAAACAGATCACTATGGTAGCGGTGGAATGGATGAAAGTGCAGCAGGAGGCATCCCTGTGCATGATAAGGGATCGGCAAGCATTGAGGACTTGGATGACAGCGTTGGAAAAGGCTTTCAAGGGAGGGTATTGTATTGATGCTGAGAATGGTGTACTGATGTTAGAGGCCGCGCCCCCACTCCCACTTGTCCAGACCAAGTCCGAGAACTCCGGCATGGAATTGGCCATGAGAGCCAGAGACGACCAATGGAGGACGTACCTGAGCCCAATCGGTATACACCTGTTGGAAAGCCTGAAAGGTGACGGCCACAGTTATACTTCCTCCTTCCCAAGGGCATCTACAGGCTCCCTCTCTGTCCCTCCCCCAATCACCTGTAGTCGCTCGGGTAGCCCAACAGTTGGGCCGACCAATGGACGTCGAGTAAGAAAAAGGACGTCCAAACCGCAGGAAATCATAGCCCCAGATACGCCTGACCCAACCACTCGTGCGACCCCTGCCCCTATCATTCCACCTGCAACCCCATCGGTTGCAACTCCTGTACTTCCCACAGCCACCCCAAGACCCACTCCTCTACCAGTTTCCCTACCAGTCCCTAGCTCTGACCCCTCTCCTACTGCCCCTTTCCTACCCCCGGCTTCAGCACTTCCGGGATTCCGGTCAATGCATACTGCGTTACCTGGGTTCTTTGAACAGGTACGGCGTTACCACGGGGGACCACCAGAGGCTCTATGGCAAGGGACCCCTAGCCCCAGGCCAGGAACACCTGCTCGTCGGGTTCCTTGGGCACTGGTCATCCCCACAGCACCCTCGAAGCCAAGTCTTCCCACCGGTCTCCCCGCCATCACAAGTGGCGATTCAGACAGCCAAGACGAGTTCTGTCTGTCAGGCTTTAAGTCGGAAGAGACGCGGATTGGGTGGATTCATTACTACTCCTATGGGTGTAGGAAGGGACCAGGGACCCTGGTGAGGCATAGAAGGAGGCAGAAAGAAGAAGATGGATGACCAACATGTGGGTACTGTGGGTCATAGAGGCACGCTGGCCCCCCGATGCAACCCTTCGGTTGTCCCGAGTTGCAGTCTTTTCTGTGGATAACACAGGCGGCGCCCAACCCAACTCCTGATAGTGGGTAACGCCCTGTTCTACCACCGGCATCAGGACCATCAGGGGCTAACCACCCCGATGATAGTAACTAGGATGGCCAGAAGGAACCGTTTGATGGGTACGATAGACCCCGGGAATCCCAAGGCGGGAATACCGGAAGTAGTGGGGACGGAAATGCAGCACCCGGAGGTGGTACGGCGGGAGTGGGCAGAGATCCAGGGGACTCTGACCATCAGAGCTCGGATAATGATGATGATACAGATTCTCTCCTGGACTTGACCCCCTTCCTCGTTGCTCGCAAGGATGACTGGAGCAACAAGAAGAAGCGGCGGTGGGATCGCTGGGCCTAGAGCCTTGCGGGGGCCTGAGGGGTACTGGTTCAGCTTCCACGCCTACACCAAGACACCGGCAGAATAAGCTGGAGGACCCGAGTGGTATCCCTACATTCAAGTGCAAAGTTACAGAACTCGCGAGCTTCTTGACCTTGGTAGAGGTCAAATTTGAATACTTTACGGATTGCAAGTTAACCGACATGGATAAGGTAAACTTGGTGATCCCCCTTCTTGAAGACTCTGCCCTGGCATGGTATCTGGGGTTGCATAGGCACATTAACAAGGAAGCCACCAAGCGCACTAACGTCCCTGTCAAAGACAGCAACCCCTTACTGACATGGAAAGGATTCCGAGAATGGCTGCAACAAAGTTTCGGTGGAGACCAGGCCGAGCGAGATTGGTCCCTTGTCGAGTGGCGAGACCTTGTGGTGAAGCAGCATCACATCGATCAGTACCTGGATAAGATAATTGATTATATGCATAAGGTTAGCTATACGGATCCAATACAGGTATGAGACCAGGTTAGATCCCGCATCACACAGGAGGTTCGGAATGCATGGGCACTGAAGAAGGCCCATCTGACTGACCTGATCGAGTACCTTGATCTTTTCCAGAAGGTCGGGCACATGCTGGAGGACAACAACCGGTCCAGTAACCATGCCATCCACCCAGCCCGCAAGTCTCAGCCCACTGATAAGAAGGAGGATAGATCCTTGACATCTTGCAGGTTCAAGATGAAGGAACAAGGTTTGGGCAGACAGAACCAGAGGTCTGCCAAACCTACTAATTTCAACGCAGGGAAACAGGTAAAGCCGGCGACTTCTGAGTATAAAATAGCGCATAAGGAAATCGCGTCGACTTTGACCAAATGGTGGAGGAAGCACAACCAGTGCATCAAGTGGAGGCAAACAGGTCACTTTTGGAGAAGGTGTACCACGACGGCCCCAGTGGCTAGTTCATCCAAACAGGCTCGTGGGTTGAAACGGTCAGCGGCGGCAAGTGAGCCCACAGGAACCGAAAGCGACTAAAGCGCATTCAAGCTCCCACTCCAGCTTCCTCGTCCAAAATACTTGAAGTCCGCCAGGCATCATCTCAGATCATGGAGGTTAATACTGATCGCTCGGAATAGGTAAGAACCCATTCTGTTTAAGGTGTAACCTTATTAACCTGCAGCCATAGACCCCTGAGGGATAGACAGACATGAGCCCTAGAGGTGGCTTTGGAGATGGGTAAGTACCCTTCTACCGCATAAACGACCCTGATACTGACTTCACCAGATGGTTTGGGCAGGTAGATGTTGTGGGCCGTGTGTGGTAGGCTGGGCTAACTCTCCTTTGTTGGGTTTCTGGTTATTTCCTTTGTTCTAGTTATACGTATTTCTTTCAGGATTTCCTTATCTGGCTGGGCAAGTCATAGGATATTATTTTGGTTGAGGCTGGGTGAGGTCTTGCTAGAGGAGACGCTCGACATTGGGAAAGCAAGGCTGCGTCGCTCGGAACCAGTCTGACAGTGAACTTCCACCCACCCGGGGGAAAATTGTTATCTTTAGCACAAGCGGAATTGGTTCAGGCTGGACTTGATCAAATAAATAGTACTATTTTCAAGTTTACCTGAGGAGGGTTTAGTACCTGAAATCATGATGGCATGATAGGAGACACACTAGTTATTGAAAAAAGGAATCCCAATCCCTTAACGTTTACCGACCCATTGGGGCCGCTCTTGTGTCCAAAGGCAAGAGGCACAAAGGATGCACTAAGCCAAGATGAATAAGTCCCCAAGACAAGGGAAGAGGCAGAAGCGTGGCAACTTGCCTCGTCATACCAAGTCTATCCACCTGCGGGTCAAGTTAGACTGGAAGGTAGGAGCTAGGCAGGTAAGCGCGGAAGGACTCCTGCTGCCCGATAGTGGGTCTACTGGGCCGGTGCTTAGTAGCTGATAGGTTAAGCAGACTCAGGCACATTGTGTACAACCAAAGGTACATGTGCCGATAAGCGACGCGAGTGGTAATCACATACCTGGATCAAGGCAACACTATACAAAGTCATTGGAGATGAGGATAGGCGACCACCATAATGAGATGCGCTTTGAAGTCGCGGATATGCCCGACACTAAGGTGGATGGGTACCCATCTATGTTTTGGTTGCAGGACCATAACTGCGACATAGATTGGAAGACAGGATCATTAACCTGGCCCTCAGATTTCTGCAAGACTAACTGCCTGGCAGGGCAGGGGCGGTTAGTGTTCATGACCGATGAAGAGTTACTAGCTGAAGACCCTAGTAATGTATACCTATTGGGAATTGTGCAATTCTCCCATGAGGAAGGTGCCGACATTACAGTCAAGCTACTCCCCAAGTATAAGGACTATGGCGATATCTTCAGTCAAGAACCGATTGAGGCAGTACCAGAGTACTCGAAGTATAACCATACGATAGAGTTGCAACCCGGAACTCAACCTCCATTTGGGCCTATCCATCCGTTATTGGTAAAGGGGCTTAAGGCACTCAGGAAATATCTCAATGATGTGCTGTGAACAGGAAAGCTACCCCGATCCAGTTGTGTGGCAGCAGCCCCTATCCTCTCCGTGCCAAAACCCGATGGTACAGTAAGACTGGAAATAGATTACGGAGGGCTGAATAAAATCACGGTAAATAGTAAGTACCCTCTACCATTGATAAGTAAACAGCGAGATAGGTTAGGAAAAGCGGCTGTGTTCACCAAGTTGGACTTGAAGAATGGCTACTACCTTCTGAGGATGGCAGAAGGTGAGGAATGGAAGACGGCCTCCAGGTGCAGATATGGACTGCATGAATACATGGTTAA
The DNA here is from genome assembly GCA_003182015.1 of Tuber magnatum. Classification (NCBI taxonomy): domain Eukaryota; kingdom Fungi; phylum Ascomycota; class Pezizomycetes; order Pezizales; family Tuberaceae; genus Tuber; species Tuber magnatum. The sequence continues at coordinate 3,250,877 of PYWC01000006.1, forward strand.
GCCGTTTGGGTTGTGTAATGCCACGGCACCTTGCCAAAGCATGATAAATGAGGTCTGTCGGGATCTCATGGATCATGGAGTCATTGCATACATGGATGACATCCTGATCTACTCCGAAACTATGGAAGAGCATGTCACAATGGGGAGACGTGTGATGGAGAAATTGCGGAAAGCTAGGCTATGTGTAAGCATGAAGAAGTCCAGTTTCCACCAATGGGAGGTTGAATTCTGCGGATACAAGATCTCGGACATGGGGATCTCTATGTTGTCGGAGAAGGTGCAGACAATGAGGGATTGGGGACCTGCAACATGCGTCATCGACGTTCAAAGCTTTATGGGCTTTAACAACTTCTATCGTCGGTTCATAGAAGGTTTCAGCAAGATAGCGAAACCTCTGACAGACTTGACAAAGAAGGATGTACGAAGGGAATGGACACCTGTGTGTGAGCAGGCCTTCAACCATTTGAAGCAGGCATTTACGTCCAAACCTATCCTAGCACATTGTGACCCTCAATGGCCAACCCAGCTGGAAACCGACTCTAGTGACTTTGCATTAGTAGTCGTCCTCTCCCAGTTCTGTGAAGATGAGAGATGGCATCCAGTGACCTATCTTAGGCAGCAGATTCACCCAGTGGAGATTAATTATGACGTCCATGACTAGGAAATGACTGCCATGGTGGCGGCATTCAAGGAATAGGATAATTTGCTACGCTCCATAACGGACCAGTTAGTGATCTATACTTATCATAAGAATATGCAGTACTTTAATAGTACCAAGGTCCTTAACCGAAAGGAGTGCTGCTGGGCTGAGTTCCTGCAACTGTTTAATTTCAAGATGGTTTACCATGAAGCGCGGTTGAATGAGAAGGCAGATGCTTTGTTGTAGTGTAGAAACTACCGCCCTGGCGGGGGGAGTGATTTTCTGCCAGAGTGGTTTTTTCGCCCCGGACAGCCGGTTGGGAGCCAGGAACGGGACATCTTGCGACCACAAGTGTTGCAGGTGTGCCAGGGATTTCGCCTCCAGTCCTTCTTTTTGGATCAGCTGCGGGTAGCGATAAAGAAGGATCAGGAATATTTAAGGATCCTGAAGGCAATGGCTGCCAGTGACAAAGAGGTCGACCGACATTTCACGATGAAAAAGGGCTTACTCCTGTACAAGACCAGGTCGTATGTTCCCATGGACCAGAATCTGAAGCAGACAATCATGGAGGCTGAACATGACTCCCAAATTGTGCGGCACTTTGGGACTTACAAAACCATTGGCAAGGTTAGGGCTAACTTCTATTGGCCAAGGATAGACACGCACATCACCGACTATTTGCAAACATGTGATGCATGCCAAAGAAATAAGTCCATCAGGCCTAAGAAGTTGTGGCCACTGGAACCTATTGATGTTCCTCTGCGGCCGTAGACAGCGATTTGAATGGACTTCATTGTAGCGCTGCCAGAGTCCGAAGGGTATACTAAGGTCGGGGTCATAGTGGACAGATTCTCGAAAATGGCCCATTTCATACCTCTGACTACTGAGGTACCTATCAAGGAGCTTCCCTTGATATTCCTGAACGAAGTTTGGCGCCTTCATTGACTCCTAGGGTCAATCATCTCTGATCAAGATAGCCGCTTGACATCCAAGTTCTGGATAAGTCTAATGCACTTGTTGCAAGTAAAACTAAACGTTTCAACTGCATTCTGCTCTGAGACTGATGGGCAAACTGAGAGGATTAATCTGACACTGGAGCACTACTGGCGTAGTTACTGTTTCTACCAACAAGATGTTTGGGTCTCGCTGTTACCCCTTGTGGAATATGCATACAATACCTTGACATCAGAATCCACCAGGTTAGCACCATTTGAGATCAACTATGGCTTTAACCCCAGGACAAACTGGGTGGGTGTCGTGTCTGATAATCAAGGGATACACCCTAGCAGTGAGCTCTTGGTTAAGGAATGGGAAGGAACCTGGCAGGAGATTCGAGAAACGATTCAAGGGGCACAGGAAAGGCAACAGAAATGGCATGACCAGAGAAGGTTGCCATCACCGGACTATGTTACCTGGGAGCATGTGGCAGCGGGGTGGGCAAAGAAAGCGGACCACGTGATGTTGAACCGAAAAACCATGAGCCCGAAGCGTCCAATAGGGAAGCTGGACCACCAGATGTTTGACTCTTTTGTGGTAAAACGTTGGGTGGGTAACCGAGCCTACGAACTCCAACTGCCCACCCGATGGAGCCTCCACCCCGTTTTCAATGTCATGTTGCTCGAACCCTACTGTGAGGATCTGGGATCAGGTAGGGTCAAGGTTGTCCCTACCCCGGGGCTTGTGGACCATGAGCCAAGTTACATTATTGAAGCTGTTGTGGACAGTCAATGGTACGGTGGAGCAAAGCTGAAGTTTCTGTCATGCTTCGTCCAGTACCTGGTTTCATGGGAAGGCTGCGGGGCTGAGGAGAATTCATGGGAGCCCTATGAGATGCTAGAAGGGACAGGCTTACAGGCCATGCTGGATTTCCATGAAAGATATCCGTCCAAGCCCAGGGACCATAGGGTCTTGGGGGAATCCAGTCGGGGAAATAACAGACGATGCTAACGGTCTGGGACGGACTATGGAGAAGAGGGGAGGGATGTAATGACCTAGCATAGATGAGCTATGGCAGTCAGAACCTACACCCATACAGGTAGCCTGGAGGCGAACTGGCAGGGACCGGGCGCCAAGTGAGTACTTGACCTATGGAGACTCGATGGCCCGGGCTCTGAGAATGAACAGAAGTCGCTGGTCAAGTACTGAAGTACCTGGGTACACCTGGGAGAGGTGTCCGCGTACTTAGGGACTTCTGAAGGGGCAGTTGCTCTGTTAGGCCAGGTAACTAGAGACAGGTCAGAAATGTCTGTCGCCGGCAATGGGATAGACAGGGTGACAGGGAAAAGTTATCTTGTTCGCTAGATAAGGTTACCCTACCCTCAAGATCAGGTTACCCTGCCCAACGTCCTGAGGTACCCTACCTTTCAATACGAAGTCTCGCGCGGAGTTTGGGAAAAATAACTCGAGTGTTTGTGATGTGAAGCCACGCATAATACTAGAATCTGGGGTTCCGGGAGATGCTATTGGGCGAGCTAGGCAGCTCTGAAGAAGCTGTATATTCGAGAAGATATTCCTATCATACACCTCCAGCCCCGCCTTAAGGCCCGGATGTCATGGGCGAATGGTTGCGTAGTTGTGTGCAGTCTAGCAAAGTTGAATGTTTGCAGACGCACTTGCAGAACCGTATACATCGCTGCACTCTAGTCGACCATAAGCTGTTCGCAGGACATACCAGGGAGCATAGAGCGAAAGGTGGAGTACCTCCTCCAAGTTGTTTGGAGTAAAACGGACCAAAGCTGACGGAGTTAATGGCAGTTATCGGTAGGGGTCCCAAGGGTAGACCTGGGTGGAGCCCCGGCAGCTGTGCAAATTTTACACCTACCAACCCTGCAAGTGTCCCCAATGTCATAGGCGCTGAAAGGGATGTACAATGACACTATAAGCATGAGTTCTACCACGGGTAAAGTGGGTCCGGGGTAGTGTTCATGGGTAGCGACCATTGGACCCCATCTGGATAACCATACCCAGCAGAAGACACCAGAAGCTCAAGAACCGTAATTAGTAGCTAGATAAACACTCACGGCAGCACCTCGGGCCAAGTAGAGACCAATGCACATGGGAAGGGTGTCATAAATAGTCTAGTTCATGCGGCGTCTTGACTATTAGCCACTGGCAAGATGCAGGTGCGCTGAAGTTTTTACTCCGGCAGGCAAAATAGAAATGCACCGCAGAAACGCTAGCCGTATAAGGTGAACACTGACTAGAGTGTGTCGACACATGCATGCCCGAAGAGTCTATCAGAAGATGTGTCCAACCGCCATTAGCAGAGAAGGGTGTACTCGAACGGTGGTAGTAAACTGATGAGGGAGTTTCTGGCATAGGATAAAACTACCTGAAAGTCTATACGAGAACTCTCCTACTCCAACAATCAATCCTCACCAGACCTTAATTGAGTGAAGCGTCAGGCTTAACGATATTAACTTTTACCGTTTACTTTACTCTTGCATTTGTTTGAACTTTTGGCGCTAAGTTCAAAGTTGTTAGGTGCAGTCGCAACCTTAGGATCCATCTTCCTAGGGGTGCCCCTGTTACACTACCTTCTCCAGTAAGAGTTGCTCAGCACTTGTTCTATATCATTGTGGGTATGTGTATGTTGACACATTCTAGGAAGTCACCTTCTTGTAGAGTTGTGTTTCTCTAGTACATTCCAATTCTGGCCACAGCAGTGAAAACTTCTCTGTATTGGTGGCTTGCCCATAGCTCACTGTCAAGACACCTGAGAGGGTCTACTAATACCGAGACACCTTCCCATATGCAGTTCATCTATGCAAGTTTCTATTGGCTTCTCTTGTCTGTATATTGTATCTACCTCTATTGGGCTAAGATCCTGCAGAGACTCCCTGGGCTTATGTAGTATCCCCGCATGCATAAGTTCTAGTAACCTGAATCTGCACCCATACTGCAGACCAGGTGGTCAACAGGTCAGAACAGGCAGGCAAGTAATTAGTTATCTTACAGGTACCTCACAGTCATGGTCCCCCTGTAAACAAGTATGACTATTGGTACTTGGCTACTCAGATACCGAGTATAGGGGCACTAGCAATGTCAGCATACTCAGGAACTATAAATAGCCAAGTACTCTGCTAGGCAGGGTAACCCAGGAAAGGATACAAGTACTTTACTCCACTGAAGGAGTAGGCTGGGTAACAGGGTAAAGTTACCCTAACCTTGAGGTGGGATTACTACTCTATCTTGGAGATCTAGTTACCCTGCCCTCGGAGTCTGGCTACACAGCCAAGGGACATGAGTTACCCTACCTTGCATCATAAGATCTTGTGAAAACTTGGGGAAAATTGATCCGTGAGTTTGTCATGCGCAACTATATGCGACTCGTGAAATAAAGAATTCTTGCGGATAATATTGGTTCAGCTAGCCAGCTCCGAAGAGGATATAACCTGGAGGCATTATTCCTATCATACCCCTCTGGGTCCGCCTTGAGGCATGAACGTGAGGGGTTGATAGTTGTATCGTTGTGTGTAATCCAGCAAAAGAGGATGTTTAGAGATTGTCACAGAACACCATATATGCTCTGGCTATCCTCTCAATCTACGGTTATTGGTGGGATGGATGAGGGAGCCTAGGTGAGAAGGCAATGTACGTTCTCCAATTTGTCCAGAGTGAAACAGAGCAGAACTTAGTGAGGTAGCAGAGGCTAACCATTATGGTCCCTGGGGTGGTTACATGTGGTATGGGAGACGACTGTACGAGTTTTACATCTTGAGAGCCTAAACGTGCCTCTATATCACAACTTCGGTCAGGGAAGTTTGTGGACACTAAAGGCATGATTCTTATCATGATTGAGGTGGTTTCAAGTGTAGTGGTCATGGGCAGCGCCCATTGGATCACCTTACCAGACACCCTACTGGGGGAGTCTCCGTAGGTCCTTAGCTTGATAGAAGTAGCCAAAATAGGTAAATCTGTGTAACGGGGGCACCCCTAGGAAGATGGATCCCAAGGTTGCGACCGCACCAAACAACTTCAAACTTATCGCCAAAAGTTCACATGGATGTAAGAGTAAAGTAGACGGTAAAACTTAATATCGTTAAGCCTGACGCTTCACTCAATTAAGGTCTCGAGAGGATTGATTGTTGGAGTAGGAGAGTTCTCGCATAGAC
>PYWC01000006.1:3266332-3371269 GCA_003182015.1 Tuber magnatum
GAACAGGGTAACCCAAGCCTCAAGGCAGGGTAACCCAGTCCTGAGGGTAGGGTAATCTTGTCCGGTGGACAAGTGGACTTTCTCCTGTTACCCTATTCTATCCCACTGCCGGAGATAGACACACTGGGCCTTTCTCCAGTTACCCAGCCTAGCTATGTATTGCCCCTTCATAGGTCCCTAAGTATGCTGACACCAATCTTGGGTGTAGCCATGTACCTAAATACTTGTGCCCACTAGCTCTGCTCATCTTGGAGCCCGGGCCATCGGGTCTCCGTAGGTCAAGTACTCACTTGCCTGCTGGTTCCTACCTGTTCGCCTCCGGGCTACCTGTATGGGTGTAGGTTCCGGCTACCATAGCTCATGTATGCTGGGTCGTTACAATCTGTAATAGGAGCATACCTAGGAAGATGGATCTCAAGGTTGCGACCATACTGAAGAACTTCAAACTTATCACCAAAAGTTTACACAAATGTAACAGTGAAGTAAATTGTAAAACTTAGATTTGTTAAGTCTGATGCTTCACTCAATTAAGGTCCCAAGAGGATTCATTGTTGGAGTAGGAGAGTTCTCGTATAGACTTTTAAGTAGTTTTATCTTATACTAGAACCTTCCCTATCAGTTTACTCCAACTATTCAGAGGCAGCCTTCTCTGCTAAGGCTAATCTGACACATCTCCTTCCATACCATTCAGGGGTGTATGTGATGACAATCTCTAGTCGATGTTCACCTCATGTGGTTATCATTTCTGCCGCGCATCTCTATTTTACCCACTGGAGTGAAAACCTTTCCATATCAGTGCCTTGGTAGTAACGAACAGTCAGGAGATGTTCTGGACCAGACTGTCCATCGTACCGTTCCCATATGCATTGATCTCTTACTTGACCCTAGAAGCTACCATGAGCTGTTTATCTATCCACTATTTACGCTTCTAGGACTTCCGGTGTCTACGGCAGGATATAGTCATCCTGTAGAAGTGCAATAGGCACTACCCATGACTACTATCTTGGACCCACCTCACCCCTGGTAGAAATCATGCTTTTAGTGCCTCTGCACTTTCTTTACAGAGCCTATGGCATTGGGGACATGTGCAGGCTTGATAGGTGTAAAACTCTCCCAGTTATTCCAACACTACCCGGGACCACCTTCAGGACCCCCACAGTTGACTCCTGTTAACTTTGCCAGTTTTGGACCATTTTACTCTGAACAACTTGGAGGATGTACTCTACCTTCCACCCTATGCCTCCCTGTATACACTACGAACAGCTTATCATCAACCAGACAGTAGCGACACATATGGTATTGCACGCAGGTCTTCAATAATTCCCTTTTGCTAGACTATGCACAACCATACAATCCTTTGCCCATGATGTCCAGGCCTCAAGGGGGGGCCGGCGGGGTATGATAGAAATAATGTCTCCAATTTACAGCCTCTTTGGAGCTGCATAGCCCGTCCAATAGTATCTCCCAGAACCCCAGATTCTAGTTTTGGACCTAGCCTTTTGTGACAAACATTCTGGTCATTTTCCATGAACCCCCTGAGCGAATTCGGATTGACAGGCAGGGTAACCCAGGTTCTGCGACAGGATAACTGTGATCACTCAGTAGAGTAACCTAATCTGGTGGTTAGGGTAACTTTACCTTGTTACCCTGTCTGTTTCTATAGTGGAGATAAACTTCTCTGTGTTTTGCCAGCCCAGTTACCTATCCAAGCAGGGTAATATGTCCTCGGCACACCATTGAGTATGCTAACACCCCTCAAGGATGTTTGCCTTACTATTCATAATGGAACCTGGACCATTGGGCTTCTATGGGTCAAACTCTTGTTTGCACTCATATTCCTACCAGTCTGCCTCTGGGCTACCTGCATGGGTGTAGGTTTAGTCCACTATAGCTCAGATATGCTGGGTTATTACAAGATCAAACAAGCCAATGGAGACTTGTATACATGAACTGTACATGAGAAGGTGTTTATATATTAGTAGGCCCTCTCAGGTGTCTTCACTGGTAGCCACTGGCAAGATACCAATGCAAAGAGGTTTTCACTCTGGCAGCCATAATTGAGGCATGCCCCAGAAACTCAACTGTACAAGGAGGGTGCCAAGTGGAGAGTGTCAACATACACATGCCCTTAAGGATGTAAAAAAAGTGCCAAACAATCCTTAGTGGAGCAGGATGTGCTTGAAGCGCTGGAATGAATTAATGAAGGAGTTTCGGGCATAAATCTACACTACTCAAATCCATGGAAGAACTCTCCTACTCCAACACAATCAACATCCTCTGGCAACCTTAATTGAGTCAACCATTTGGCTTAATCATATTAAGTTTTACCCTTTACATTACTCTTGCAATTGTGTGTAACTTTTGGGAAGAAGTTTGATGTTGTTTGGTACTATCACAATCTTGGGTCCATCTTCCTTAGAGTGCCCCTGTTATGGCTGGATGTCCAGTGTGGTGATCCAATCAATGCTAGCCATGACCACCATCCTGGAAGTCAGCCCAATCACCATAGGAATCATTTTCTTACTGTCTTCAAACTTCCTGCACAGTGGCTATAGTATAGCAGCCCCTTGAGGCTTGATACAGATAAAATTCTAGTAGTCATTTCAGGTACTACTCAGGGCTACACTAGGGACCCTGATATTTTGCTTCTACTATCTCTACTAGTGCCAGTTTGTTTTCCTCAGAATGCCTTGGAGATGGCACTTTACCTTTCCATGTATGACCTCTTGTACACCCTGCTACCAGCTTACAGTCAGGTGGATGGCCAGACTGTATTGGGTGTTATGTACATATCCCCAAAAGTCATCTTTTCATAGATTGCACTCAACTACACAACTGCTGCCATGACATGTTGGACATGGGAAGAGGCTTGCAGGATCTGATAAGAATAATATCTCCAGGTTACAGTATCTCTAGAGCTGTGTAGGTCAACCAATAGCATCCCAGGTAATTGTGGAATCGCAGATCCTATCCAGTTTCATATAACAAATATTACAGTCTATTTTTCCTAAATTTTTGCAAGACTTCATAGTGCAAGGTAGAGTAACTCAGGGCATGTGACAGGATAACCAGACACTCATGGTAGGATAACCAGACTCCCAAGATAGTGTAATCCTACCTGGACATTAGGGTAACTTTATGCTGTTACCCTGCCTACTCCATCAGCAGTGTTGGATACTGGTATCATTTTCCTTGTTATACTGTCCAGTAGCGTAACTCACCTCCCCTCGGTTCTCAAGTATCATGAGATTTTCTCTGTCCTTGTCTTGGGCATCCAGGTACCTGAGTACCTGGACTCTTACTTGTTTAGAAGGGGGTCCTGACTATAGCATACCTGTGAGGTAAGTAGTTACTTGCCTGACTCTGCCTACCAGTTGACCGTCTGGTCACCTGTATGGGAGTAGGTTCAGGTTGCCATAACTCTTGTATGCTAGATCATTATACCTATTTATAACAACTATAGAGTCAGATTACTTTAATCTCAAGTTCTTCTATATCTATATACCTTTCTTTATACCTTTACTTATTACTTTCTTCTATTTCTTTTCAGTTTATAATTCTTTCCAAGATTTACTTCTTTCAACAAAGAACTAACTTCTATGCAGATAGTAACTAGTAGTTTACATATAAGTATTAATAGTTCTTCAATTGCAACTACAACTGAACCAATTATTATGTCTCTGAATACTTTAAGTTATAATCCTATAAGATTCTCTTTTCTACAGATTTTATATTACTATCTCTTTGCTGTAAATTTAGTTACTATTCTAATATAAAAATGTTATCAACTTAGAATCTATTTCTGATTGATGTGAACAGCCTTCCTGTTTGGTTAAACTATTTGATTATACAATTTGCTAATATTACTTCACTTGAAGTAATTCTCCTACCACAGACAACTAATACCAGACTTGATTCTATTCAATTCAGACTAGCTACCATAGACAAAGGGTTTAATCAAGTTAAGTCTCAGATTTTGATTACAGGTAAGAGTTGTTAGAATTTAATTCAGGATCTGTAAGCACAAAACATCTCTTCAACCATTAAAGAGTTTGTTAATATATATTTTGTTCAACAAATTCCATTATGATTAAAACCAATATTGTAATTCTGGCTCCCAATCTAGTTACTCAAGTGTTGATATATTTAAGATGTTGAATAATCTCTTAACGAAAGTTATGTCAAAGTGATAACTTCTTTTAGTATAATCAGCTAAAGGTATGTAGAGAAAAAAGTCAAAGTTTTCTCAATCAGAGCTTCTATAATCATTACCAATGCTTAATTCTGAATAAAAACTATACTAAATGCAAATGTATTCATTTATAAAATCTTTGTTTAAATGGATATTAAACCTCTCCTGCTATTAGATAGAAATAAACTCCTAGTAAGTCACAGACTAGCATTTTTGAAAATCTATCAATTTATCTGAAAATAGAGTAGGCATTTTTGTTAGACTTAGTACTACAGAGATAGGGTCTAGAGTCTTTATTCCAACAAAACAAGGTATATTACCTGTTCTCACCTAGCACCTATTAGAGAAGAAATGCAAGTTCTAGAGTACTCTAAAAAATTGAAGTTAATAAGCACTACTTACTGAAGTTTTTACTAAATACCTATTTCTTCTCAAAACATATAGTCCAGCTTCTAAATTAAAAAAGAAAATGATAAAACTTGTTGCAACCAAATGGGTTTTTATTTGAAATTTTATTAAACATTTTCTATAACTACTGATACTATTAACAGAGATATATAACTCTGAACATTTGTAGTACTACTGTTTCTTCTAAAAAGTAATGAAAACAAGTATTTAAATCTCTTGACATACTTTATACAGCTTTTTATGTGAATTTTTTGTAATTTGGGATATGTTTAATTGCAGCTGTATTATAGTGTGTAGTGGGGTAAGAGGCAGAGTTGTCAACAGGCAACTTGAAAGATGTATACACATGATCACTTTCAACCAACCACCTCTCAATAATGAGCTGTCAATAATCAATCATCTACTATATATATTTTGGAGTAACAAAATAATAATAAAACTAGCTAATATCTTGTATAACTTTCTTTTACTTCTAATACTGCAGCTACTCTATCTAGTATTAATTTCCACAACTTTTCAAAAAACTCCTCAGGAATTGTCTACAAAACTAAAAGTAATATTGATGCAAGTTTCTGCTTAATAGCCTCTCTTTCTCCTGAAGTATTTCCAATTCTTGGCTACTGCTGAAGTAATTACTTTTTAAGCTAAACTCAGATATACTCAGTAGGATTTAAATCAGAGTAGTAAGGGGAGTATTTGGGGAATAATTTCTACTTGTCAGCACTCTCTCATACAGGTAATAATATCTTAGCCTCGAATCCTGGAGACTGGACTTCTTCTTCCATGTCAGATAGCTAAGCACTGCAGGCTCCTATCCGATAACTTGTTCATGAGAGTATATACACAATATAGCCATATAGGTGCAGAGTAAAAAAGTAATATTATAGGTAAGAAAATACAAAGATAATAGCATGAAGAGCTCATCCTCCAGGGTCCTTGTGATCTCTTTTATGCTTGCTCTTCATGCCAAACCTAACCCTGTAACTCATACCTACAAGTGATCTGCTATAGTAACATGTGCTAACCACATCACATGCATGAGACCCATGACTTAGTATTTAAGTTTTCTACAAAAGCCAAAAAATTATACGACTCACAACTGCATGTCATTGAAGTACAATAATCAAATATAATGTACTAGTAACTCACAAGTGTCAGTCATGGCAAACCCCATAACTCCCACTGTGAGTCATGGTACTAAAGTCTAACTAATTCATCTTACCAGTAAGCCTAACTAAAGCCTTCCTCCAGTCTGTCCTGAGCCCATCCAAAAACCTGACAATCTAAATCTTCTACCCCCATTACTGTTTGTGACTGTTTGACCAATTCAATACAACTTCTCTCTAATTAATTTATAATACTATAAGCTTTGTGACCAGGAGCATTATCATCTTGAAAACAAATACCTTCAACTTGCGTATTCAAGGAAATTGTTTAATAAATGACAAGAAAAAGGTGCCTTCCAAAAAGCTAAACCTACCTGATTTGGTTGATATTTTGGGTCATGGGAATTAAAAGACCTTTTTACTTACCCCAAAAGTACTCCCATACTATAAATAATATTGTAATTACGTAGCATATATGTATTATAGTAACCTGAACCTATACCCATATACCCAAGAAGAGTAGTCAAATAGTAGGAACAGGCAGGCAAGCAACCACTTGTCTTATGGATATCCTATGGTCAGGATGCCCCTGTGAACAAGTAAGACCTTAGATATTTAAGCACTTAGATACCTGGCATATGAGTATAGGTAATGTCAGCGTACTGAGAGACCTTCAGTAAGCAGGTTATCCTACTAGACAGGGTAACAAGAGAAGGGATACAAGTATCTAACTCAGCTAACAGACTAGGTAGGATAACCGGATAAGGTTACCCTGACATCTATGTAGAATTACCATATCTGGGGAGTATAGTTATCCTGCCATAGAAGTTGAGTTGCCCTGTTAAAGGTCCTGCATTACCCTACATTGTATTATAATGTGTTACTAGGACTTTGGAAAAAATGATCAGAATGTTTCTCACATGAAACTATATGTGCTACCCAAATCTGGGATTCTCTGAGACACTATTGATTGAGCTATACAGCTCTGATAAAGTTGTAACTTCAAGTAATTATTCCTATCATACCCCTTAGCCTCCATGTTGAGTCTGGAACATTATGGGCAAAGCATTATATAGTTGTGTACAAACTAGCAAAAGGGAGCTTTTATAGATGCACTTATAACACCATATATGTTCAGGCTGTCTGCTCAACTCTATACTGTTCCCAGGATATATGGGGATATACAGGTGAGAAGGTAAAGTATCTTCTCTGAGTTGTTCAGAGTAAAACTGACCAGAATTGATGGAGTTATTGGAAACCAAGGTTGGGGGTCACTGGGGGAGTCCAGGGTGGTATGGGAAGAACCTGACGAGTTTTGTATTTATTAAGCCTAAATGTACCCCTATACCATAACCTCACTGAGGGAAGTTGGAGAACACTAAAAGCATGTTTGTTATAATAACTGAGGTAGTTTTAGGCATAGTAGTCATGGGTAGTACCCCTGGGGATATCACACTGGATATCATATTGCAGGAGTCCTAGTGGACCCTTGACTGCATAGAAGTAGATAGAATGCATAGACTAGAGGAGTGAACAGCGACTTGTATAGATGAACTGCATATGGAAAGCTGTTTGTAAATCAGTAGGCTGCTCCAGGTGTCTTGATGGTTAGTCACAGTCAAGGCACCAATTTGAAGAGGTTTTCACTCCACCAGCTATGATTGAGATATTCTGCAGAAATGGAACTGTATACAGAGGTTGCCAACTAGAGTGTGGCAACATGCACATGCCCACAGAGATGTAGAAGAAGTACTGCACAATGCTTAGAGGAGAAGGGTATGCTTGCTGAATTGATGTAAACTAATATGGGAGTTTCTGGCATACATTCTAACTATCTAAATCTATATGAGAACTCTCCTACTCCAATAGAATCAAGATCCTCTCAAAACCTTAATTGAGTAAAGTTTTGGCTTAATCATATTAAGTTTATTGTTACTTTAATTCTCTATTTCTATGTAAATCTTGGGTGATAAGTTTGAACTCGGTCCATACAGTTATAATCTTTGAGTTTATCTCCCTTGGGGTGCCCTTATTCCATATATACCCTTATTCTTTTTCTTTGGATAAGTACACTCTACAAACAACTGTTTCTCAGATTCTCTGAAAACTCACTCCTGTTTTAGATTCTTGGATTTCTCTAGACTGCAGTCCTTACTCCATATAACTTACTCAAAATTCTAAGCTATCCAATCCTTATGAGCTGTAGCTTACTTTAATCTCTTAACAATATGTACAGCTGTGAGATTTGGTCTTAATTTGGCTTCCCATTTATTGATATTGGCTTTACTTAGTACTCTATCTACTATAAATTTACTCCAGAACCATGTCCTATCACTCAGATATCAGTAGGAACATACTGGTACAAAGAGAAACACCAGGTGCATATTTATTCCTGAAATCTGATCTGGTCGTTTTCCAGTTAGAGTTGGCTACCCAGGTGATTGTGCAATGCTATCACTGGCTGAGAATGGGTGTGCAACCAGGGTAGGGAATGTTATCTAGTGATTGATGTTGATATGTATAAGGAGGAAAGTTTTTAACAGTTGTTCATAGTTATCCCATAATTTGAGCAACAAGAGTAGTATTCTGCAGGCAGTAGGAAAATCCCGTAATCATGCCTTTTGGAATATTGGTTATTTTGCTTTCAAACGCCTTGGATAGGATTTTGGGGGTTTTTTTTTTAATGTATATTCTGACTGGTTACTGATTGAAAATTTAGAGAAACCAAATTATTAAATTTAAAGAAGTTGGTAAATAGTAATGACAGTTGTGTAAATGTGGCGGTTTCCCACTACTCGTTGTATGCACGACAGGTAATGACCTTCTTCTTCTTTGTCTGAACTGCGCGCACTGTGTCCAAGAGCTGCCTGAGTCTCTTGGCCCTAACTTAGTATTCCCACATAAGAAATGGTTTCTCACCAGTGCCAAGAGTATCAGTCTTCATCTTGCTAGTAATATCTCTATAGCGGATAGGTTCATGACTCTATAGTTGATCCACCTAGTGGAGAGGTTTGGAGTGTAAAGGTTTTTGTATTGTAAACAGCATAAAGTAGTAGATAGGAAATAACAGTAGATGGTTGCATGAAGAGCTAACCGATCTATGAAAACCGGGCCTTTGTATAGGCCTCTTCCTGCAACCCTAACCTTGTGGTGATCCTCAAGCGAGGTCAGGTGTGAAATCATTCATAACATCATATAACCCAATTGAGTCATGTACGCAAAACATAAAACATCCCATATCCTCTAAATGATATCATGTATGAAAACATAGATCAAACACAATATAAATCAAACATATAAACAAGTCAGTTGACCTACTAATGAGGTCACATGCGAAACATAAATGAGTCTGCCTTGCTGCTAAGCCTTACCAGCCAGCCTAGACTCTCCCCATGACCTGCTGATGAGGTCATGGGCATGAAAGAATAACTTAACATCATGACCTCTAAATGAGGTCATGTGTGAAACCAGTTCCTCGCATCCATCACCTGGCTAGCGCTCCTCTGGCCAGATCATGGTATTAGCTCCCCTCTCCCATATCCTCAGTCCCTGAGGATGCGTTTAGTTTCTCCTGCTCCTCACCGCGATGATCACTGCATACTTGAGCGTATATATTCCGTTGTTCTGGGCATT
The DNA here is from genome assembly GCA_003182015.1 of Tuber magnatum. Taxonomy (NCBI): domain Eukaryota; kingdom Fungi; phylum Ascomycota; class Pezizomycetes; order Pezizales; family Tuberaceae; genus Tuber; species Tuber magnatum. Next base: position 3,275,672 of record PYWC01000006.1, read on the forward strand.
GTGATACTCTTGTAGTAAGCAATCTTTGATCTCCCACCGGGCCCTCTTCTCCTGGTTTGTCTTCCCCTCCTACTCTTTACCAGGCATTCGACTTCCTCCAATCCTTGTACAGTCTGTCTCAGTTGTTCAGTCTTTTCTTGGACGCCATTGTTCATTTCTTTTTGTCCAGTGATGGTCTCCTCCTGTGGTTTAATAGTTTAGTGCAGCACATCCTTGAGCCTGCAAGAAACTTTGTCCCTCCTCTCATTCCTGAGCTCCATCCTCGGAGCTCGTTGTTGGGCTTCTCTTTCTTGTCGTCAGTGGTAGGGGCAGAACCTGTACATGCAGTTCTGCCAATTGATTCTGTGGTGTTTGGGCCCAGTTGGGGTGGCTGAAGTTTCCCCTTCCCAAGTTTGTTTCTGGCAGAAGTCCGCCCACTCCTGGTCACTGTCTGAGTGTCTTGCTTTCGTGGTCGCTGTTGGCCATCAATGATGTCTTTCCTTAGTGTCGCTGGTACTGTGGACTTGTCGTTGGTCTACGCTATCCATAACCTCTTTGTGTGTTCTTTCTTTTCTGCTTACCCTTGTTCCACCTCTTTCTGTGCCTGCAGCACCTTCCATTCAAATTCTTCACAGTCCTCACCTGCCACCCCACTGTTTTCTTCCACCTTAGTATGGACAGTTGGTTGCTGGTTTGTGCTGGTAGCGCTGGTTGGCAAGAAGGATGATATCTTCTGTGTTTGAAAAGTTGCTGGGGTAACGGGGGCACCCCGAGGAAGATGGGTCCCAAGGTTGCGACCGCACCAAACAACTTCAAACTTATCGCCAAAAGTTCACACAGATGTAAGAGTAAAGTAGATGGTAAAACTTAATATCGTTAAGCCTGACGCTTCACTCAATTAAGGTCTCGAGAGGATTGATTCCTGGAGTAGGAGAGTTCTCGCATAGACTTTCAGGTAGTTTTTTATCTTATGCCAGAAACCCCCCCATCAGTTTACTCCAACATTTTGAGTAGACCCTTCTCTGCTAAGGGTGGTCCGACACGTCTCCTGGCACACCCTTCGTGCATGCATGTGCCGACAGACTCTAGTCGGCGTTCACCTTATGCTGTTATCGTTTCTGCGGTGCGTTTCCATTTTGCCTGCCAGAGTGAAAACTTCTGTGCATCGGTGTCTTGCCAGTGGCTAGCAGTCAAGACGCCTCATGAACTAGACAATCTATGGCACCATTCCCATATGCATTGATCTCTACGTGACTCCGGAGGCTACCGTGAGCAGTTTATCTAGTTACTCTTTTACGAGTCGCGGGCTTCCGGTGTCTTCCGCAGGGTGCGATAGTCCGGGAGTGATCCAATGGGCGCTACCCATGACCACTATCTCGGATCTACCTGTCCTGTGGTAGGAATCATGCTTTTAGTGTCTCTGCACTTCCCTTTCAGAGCCTATAGCGTTGGGAGCATGTTCGGGCTTGGTAGGTGTGAAACTCTCCCAGTCGCCCCGGCACCACCCGGGACTACCTTCGGGACCCCCATGGTTAACACCTGTTAACTCCGTCAGTTCTGGTCCGTTTTACTCCGAACAACTTGGAGGAGGTACTCCACCTTCCACCTTATGCCCCCTTATATATCCTGCGGAGAGCCTACAGTCGACCAGACAGCAGCGACCTATACGGTGTTGCAAGCATGTCTCCAAAGATTCCTCTTTGATAGACTGCACAGAACTACACAACCGTTTGCCCATGACGTCCGGGCCTCAAGGCGGGGCTGGAGGGCTATGATGGGAATAATGTCTTCAATTTACAGCTTCCGCGAAGCTACGTAGCTCGCCCAATAGCATCCCCCGGAATCCCAGATTCCAGTATCATGCATCGCTTCGCGTGACAAACATGCCAGTCAATTTTCCCGAACTCCCCAAGGGACTTCATATTGAAAGGTAAGGTAACCCAGGACTCTGGGCAGGGTAACCCAAGACCCAAGGCAGGGTAACCTGATCCCGAGAGTAGGGTAACCTTGTCTAGCGGACAAGTTAACTTTTCCCTGTTACCCTGCCTATCCTGTCGCCGGTGATAGACCTTTCTGACCTGTCTTCAGTTACCCGGTCTAGCTGAGCAACTGCCCCTTCATAAGTCCCTAAGTACACTGACCAGCCAATTCTGTTCATTCTCAGAGCCCGGGCCATCGAGTCTCCACAGGTCAAGTACTTACTTGCCTGCCGGTTCCTATCAGTTCGCCTCCTGGCTACCTGTATGGGTATAGGTTCCGTTTGCCATAGCTCATGTATGCTGGGTCGTTACAGGTGGCTGGATACCACTCTTGATTGTGTGTGGGGGAATAAGCAGTCTACTTAGCATAGCACGGGAGCATACTGTAATGCAAGCGACAGTCAATTATGTCTTCTGAGTTTGTATTTGTCCTCTTAGTCCATGAGAATAGGCGGAGAGGCAAGTTTCTTCTGTAAGGGAGAAGAGTTTTCTTGGTAGGGTTCGAGGAAGTTACTGTGGAATGTTGGATGAGATTGTTTTATTGCGACAGAGAGGTCAAGTTTATATTCACGCAATCCAACCTATTCAATTATATTGAATAGTACAAGTTTCTTGTAGTCCAGCTTCTTTACACATCTTGTGATCCCGATATTGTGTATTATCAACCACAACTGGTCACCGATCATAAGGTTTGGGTCTAGATTCTAGCGTTTATCGCTCTTTTCCTTCTGACTTATTTGCGCTAGGGTTATTTCGTCTTCTAAGATATCATGTATCTTTATTATATCGTTGGCTTGTATTATCTATCTTGGCACTGGGTATGGTGTCGGATCAAATGATGGGTCATATCAATAATTTGCAAAGAAGGCTGTTGTTTTTATCATCTCAGGTCGTCCGTTGTTGTATGGGAATTCTGCCATGAATGGGAATTCTGTCCAATTATTTTATTGGTAATTGGAATAGGCTCATAGATATTGTTCTAATATTGTATTCATTCTTTTGGTCTGTCAGTCACTTTGTGGATGGAAGGCTGTGCTCCCGTGTTGGCTGAGACGTATTTGTCCTATAATTTCTTTCCATACTTCTGATATGAATCACGATCCCCTATCAGCAGTAATATGTTTTAGTAGTTCCTGAAGTCCAAAGACTTGGTCTTTAAACAGATGGAAGAATTGTGGTACTATCATATCGGTTCTGCAGCGTATAAAGTCTGACATTTTTGTAAGTCAGTCGATAACGACCCATATAGTGTCATGACCCTTTTGTTTGGATAGTCCTGTGATGAAATCCATAGCGATAGCTTGCTCTAGTCTTGGAGCAGTCGCAAGGGGTTTGAGCAGCCTGTAGGGTGCATGTTTAACCGTTTTCGTCCACGGACATGTGTCGTAGTTCCTCTCACATCTTTTAATATCATCGCACATTGATAGCTAGTAGTATGATCATTGAATCAATGCTGCCGTTTTTGCTGTTGCACCGTGGCCCACTTGTGAGATGTTATAATTTCTTTATATTATTTCCATTTGTAAGGCTTCCTCATCTGGGAGCCTTATCTTGTTATTGTACTATAGGTATCCGCTCTCTTCCCGACATAGCCCGAGAGCTACCTTTTTTTATTTGTTTCAGGCCTCTCTTCAAAGTCTTCTTTATCTCATTGATTTCTCAGTCGCTGGTCCTGCATCTTTTTATCTATTCCACATATCTTTCATCATTGACTGTGGCTATAGTCACCTCGTTGCGGGATTCATATCTACTGTCTTCATCTTCTGCTCTTTGGAAATATCTTTCCAGCAGGCAAAGCACCCTTTGTCCTTGCCACAGTGTTTCTTGTTTGTCTGGGAAACTCTCTGCCCTTCAGGTCAATATGTCCTGCTGTAACGGGGGCACCCCTAGGAAGATGGATCCCAAGGTTGCGACCGCACCAAACAACTTCAAACTTATCGCCAAAAGTTCACACCGATGTAAGAGTAAAGTAGACGGTAAAACTTAATATCCTTAAGCCTGACACTGCACTCAATTAAGGTCTCGAGAGGATTGATCGTTGGAGTAGGAGAGTTCTCGCATAGACTTTCAGGTAGTTTTATCTTATGCCAGAAACTCCCCCATCAGTTTACTCCAACTATTCGAGCACACCCTTCTCCGCTAAGGGCGGTCCGACACGTCTCCTGACACCCCCTTCGGGCATGTATGTGTCGACCCGCTCTAGTCGGCGTTCACCATATGTGCATATCGTTTCTGCGGCGCATTTCCATTCTGCCCGCCGGAGTGAAAACCTCTGCGCATCGGGGACTTGCCAGTGGCTAACTGTCAAGACCCCTTGCTGAACTAGACTATCTATGACACCCTTCCCATGCGCGTTGATTTCTTCTTGACGCCGGAAGCTACCGTGAGCGGTTTATCTATCTACTATTTACGAGTCTCGGGCTTCCGGTGTCTTCCGCAGGGTACGGTGGTCCAGGAGTGATCCAATGGGCGCTACCCATGACCACTACCTCGGATACACCTTACCTGCGGTAGGAATCATGCTTTTAGTGTCTCTGCACTTCCCTCTCAGAGCCTATGGCGTTGGGGACATCCTTGGGCGTGGTAGGTGCAAAACGTTCCCAGTCGTCCCGGCACCACCCGGGACTACCTTCGGGACCCCCACGGTTAACTCCCGTTAACTCCGTCAGTTTTGGTCCGTTTTACTCCGAACAACTTGGAGGAGGTACTCCACCTTCCACCCTATGCCCCCTTATATATCCTGCGAACAGCTTACGGTCGACCGGACGGCAGCAACGTATACGGTGTTGCAAGCGGGTCTCCAAAGATCCCTCTTTGCTAGACTGCACACAACTACGCAACCGTTTGCCCATGACGTCCGGGCCTCAAGGCGGGGCCGGAGGGGCATGATAGGAATAATGTCTTCAATTTACAGCTTCTTCGTAGCTGCGTAGCTCGCCCAATAGCATCTCCCGGAACCCCAGATTCCAGTATTATGCATGGTTTCGTGTGACAAACATTTCAGTCATTTTTCCCAAACTCCGCGAGGGACTTCGTATTGGCAGGTAGGGTAACTCAGGCCCTTGAACAGGGTAATCCAAGCCTCAAGGCAGGGTAACCCTGTTCTGAGGGTAGGGTAATCTTGTCCGGTGGACAAGTGGATTTTCTCCTGTTACCCTATCTATCCCACTTCCGGGGATAGACACACTCGGCCTTTCTCTAGTTACCCAGCCTAGCTGTGTATTGGCCCTTCATAGGTCCCTAAGTACGCTGACACCAATCTGGGGCGTAGCCATGTACCTAAATACTTGTCCACTAAGTCTGCTCATTGCGGAGCCCGGGCCATCGGGTCTCCGTAGGTCAAGTACTCACTTGCCTGCCGGTTCCTACCAGTTCCCCTCCGCGCTACCTGTATGGGTGTAGGTTCCGGCTACCATAGCTCCTGTATGCTGGGTCGTTACACCTCCTTTCCTGCTTCTTTGCTTAGGTGGTGTTTGATTTGGAGATGGTACTGGCTCAATGTCTCGCTCCATCTGATTTGTCATGCATTGAGTACCTTAGTGGTAGTTAACCCTAGTAGGTTCTTGTGGTCCGCGATGACCCGGATTACATGTTGACTTCCTAGTGTATACTTCTGCCAGTTCCTGATCGCTTGAATGATGGCTAATAGTTCTTTGTCGTGAATGTCATAGTTTTACTATGCCTTTGACATTGTTTTTGATTGAAACATGACTGGTCTCCATAATCTACCTTCCCTTGTTGTGAGAGAATACCAGAGCATATGTAGTTGGATGCATCCGCCTCTATCATGATGGGTAGTGGAGGGTCGAAACGCCATAATATCAGTGTTGTAGTAAGTTGCTTTCTCATATTAGTAAATGCTTGCTGTTGTTTCTCCCCCTATTCCCCTTTGATTTCTTTTCTTATCATATTATTGAGGGCCTTAGCCACTCCGCTAAATCCCTCAATGAATCTTCGGTAGAAGTTCCAGAAGCCCACAAAGCTTTGCACTCCTTTTACACTCTTGGGTGCTTTCCAGCCATCAATAGCTGCTGTTTTGACTAGATCCACTCATACTTCTTCAGGGTTGACCATAAATCCTTGGTATTCAATCTCGTCTATATAGAAGTTACATTTCAAAGGCCTTGGTTTGACCTTGACTTCTCACAATACCTGCAGAACGTTCCGAATATCTCCATAGTATTACTCCATGTTGTCTGAATTGAGGGGTATATTGTCTAGACAGACGATACAATATATGTCCCGGTATTTGCTCAACTGGGAGTTGATTTGCTGCTTGAATATTGCTAGTCCATTGGATAATCCAAAGAGCATGACTAAATATTTAAATAGGTCATGTTACATCCTGAAAGCCATCTTCCATTTGTCTCCTTTGGGTATCGTTATATTGTGATATACGTCTTTGATATCCAACTTTGTATAGTGTTTAGCCTGCCACAGTTGGTCCAAACCATCATCAATCAATAGTAGAGGGTACCTATCTCTTAGTGATACTGCGTTCAGTCCCCCGAAATCTACACAGACTCCCAGTTTCTGATCTTTCTTCTTCAAGAATAAGATCTGTGCCCCCACTAATGAGCACCATGGTCTATTCCACTGCCATCCCATGTTCTGTTAGAGGTACTCTCATAGTGCTTTCACCTCCTCTTGCCTTCATGGGTAGAATTTCAGGAAAGGTGCTGCATTTCCTTCCTCCAGCTTGATCTAGTAATCTTCGCTCTTATGTTCGGGAAGATCCATGCTCTCACTTTCTTCCAATATGTTGAGGTAATCATGATATTCTTTCAGGACCAGTGGCCACAGAGTTATCTTCTTCTTCTTGGCTTATATATCCTTTACTGCAAGTCCTGTGCGAATCACGGACACTTCTGCAATCATTGGTCCGTCTTCCTCTTTGTCCTATTTGAGGATTCCTATCTGTTCCATTCTGTGATAGAGTTGACTGAAGGCCTTTGCTGATATGAAAGATATGCCCACGGGTTTCTCTTCTATTGTTGTAGTGCGGTTGTCGTCTTTCTGGATTCCTCATCTGGTGCTACCAAACCCTTCCTCCCTTCATTTTCGTCTTGTTCAGGTCTCCTACTTCTCGGAGCCTACTGGTATCAATATTCTCGATAATCATCCAGGCCATGCGATCCCCTTTTTGGATCATATAGTCCTAGTCCTTCAGGTTCATTACTAGCACTTGCACCTTACTGCTATAGTCTGTGTCAATCACTGCAGCATCCATGGTAATCACATGTCCGGTAGCCGTACTACTCCAGGGTGCAATTCTTACATAGCTGCAGTCAGGAAGTCCTACTGCAATTCCTGTGGGTATCAGCGGTTGTCTCCCGGTGGGGACTATCGTGTCTTCTATACTGTACAGGTTGTGGCCTGCCACCTTCATGGATCCATGTGTCAATTTCTTGGTATTCGCATGTAGCAATTGTACCCTTACGCCTTCCACGTTGGGGATTGTTTCTTTGTGTTTTGCCTCCATGTAGAGGATTTGTATCATTGGGTTTTCTCTTATTGCTTGTTCTTCCTGAATCATTTCAATTGGTCGGGAAGTTTCTAGGCACAACTGTGTGCATAGTTCGCTATTGAAGTTGATTTGGCCTTTTTCCCAATCGATGTTCGGATTGTCTGGTTTTAGTCAGGGTGTTCCTGGTATGGCATTATCGTTTTGAAAATGCACTACTTGAAATGTCATAGCTTTGTGATGTGACCCTATCTCTATTACAGCTTGCGCTGTATAGGTGATTGGTACTACTTTGCTCTTCTCGCTATTGACTACAGATATTCCTCTTCGTTTCTTTATCTTTTTTAGAGGTAACCTGTGGGTTTCACAGTATTCTCTGTCAATAGAATCCCCACTTACTCCTGAATCAAGCATCCTGTTCGTCTCTGTATCCTTATTCATCATGCATAGCTTTATCTTGATTATAAGATGTTCCTGGTACTTATCGTAACCATTAATATTATTGATTATTGCCTGGTTGTTATTCTCTGTTAATATATGTGCGATGCTAGTGGGTTTCCCTCTTATGTCATCCTGCAGACCACTTTTTGCTAGGGACTTTGTTCATTTAAAGTCTTCTACCCATCCATCCTCTCCATAGTATCCATCCGCTACAGTTTTCGTTTTTTTCATTGACAGTCTTTGATGAAATGCCCCTTCAATCTGCATCAAAGACAAGCATTCTCTTTTCTTCCCTTCTGATATTCTTGGTCAGACAGCCATTGGAACCTTCTGTTCCTTCTCACCGCCACATCCAGATGTATCAGGCCTCCCACAGGTGCCGGTCTGGGAGGGCTTCTCAGGCACTAGGTACTGTCGTTGTTGCACAGCGGGGTCTGATAGGTTGCTCCCATAGTTTTGTTTTGTAGGTGTCTGACCAGATTGATCTTGTCTTCCTTGTTGTAACGACCCAGTATACATGAGCTATGGCAGACGGAACCTATACCCATACAGGGAGCCAGGAGGCGAACTGGTAGGAACTGGCAGGCAAGTAAGTACTTGACCTGCGGAGACCCGATGGCCCAGGCTTCGAGAATGAACAGAATTGGCTGGTCAGGGACGTAGGTACCTGGATGCACCCAGGAGCAGTGTCAGTATACTTAGGGACGTCTGAAGGGGTGGTTGCTCAGCTAGGCCGGGTAACTGGGGAAAGGTCAGAAATGTCTATCACCAGCGACGGGATAGAGAGGGTAACAGGGAAAAGTTATCTTGTCTACCGGACAGCTTACCCTACCCGGAGGATCAGGTTACCCTGCCATCGGCCTGTGGTTACCGTGCCCAAGGGCCTGAGTTACCCTACCTTCCAATATGAAGTCCAACGGGGAGTTAGGGAAGAATGACCAGAATGTTTGTCACGCGAAGACATGCATGATACTGGAATCTGGGGGTTCTGGGGGATGCTATTGGGCGAGCTACGTAGCTTCGAGGAAGCTGTAAATGGGAGACCTTATTCCTATCATACCCCTCCGGCCCCGCCCTGAGGCCCGGACGTCATGGCCAAATGGTTGGGTAGTTGTGTGCAGTCTAGCAAAGAGGAAACTTTGCCGACATGCTTGCAACACCATATATGACGCTGCCGTCCGGTCGACTATACGCTGTTCGCAGGATATATAAGGGGGCATAGGATGGAAGATGGAGTACCTCCTCCCAGTTGTTCAGAGTAAAACCGACCAAAACTAGCGGAGTTAACGGGTGTTAACCGTGGGGGTACCGAAGGTAGTCCTGGGTGGTGCCGGGGCGACTGGGAGAGTTTTACACCTACCAAGCCCGAAAGTGTCCCCAATGCTATAGGCTCAGAAAGGAAAGTACAGAGACACGATGTAACGACCCAGCATACGTGAGCTATGGCAGCCGGAACCTACACCCATACAGATAGCACGGAGGCGAACTGGTAGGAACCGGCAGGCAAGTGAGTACTTGACCTACGGAGACCCGATGGCCCGGGCTCTGAGATGAGCAGACTTATTGGACACAAGTATTTAGGTACATGGCTACGCCCAAGATTGGTGTCAGCGTACTTAGGGACCTATGAAGGGCCAATACACAGCTAGGCTGGGTAACTAGAGAAAGGCCGAGTGTGTCTATCCCCGGAAGTGGAATAGATAGGGTAACAGGAGAAAATCCACTTGTCCACCGGACAAGATTACCCTACCCTCAGAACAGGGTTACCCTGCCTTGAGGCTTGGATTACCCTGTTCAAGGACCTGAGTTACCCTACCTGCCAATACGAAGTCCCTCGGGGAGTTTGGGAAAAATGACTGGAATGTTTGTCACACGAAGCCATGCATAATACTGGAATCTGGGGTTCCGGGAGATGCTATTGGGCGAGCTACGCAGCTACGAAGAAGCTGTAAATTGAAGACATTATTCCTATCATGCCCCTCCGGCCCCGCCTTGAGGCCCGGATGTCATGGGCAAACGGTTGTGTAGTTGTGTGCAGTCTAGCAAAGGAGGATCTTTGGAGACCCGCTTGCAACACCGTATACGTTGCTGCCGTCCGGTCGACCGTAAGCTGTTCGCAGGATATATAAGGGGGCATAGGGTGGAAGGTGGAGTACCTCCTCCAAGTTGTTCGGAGTAAAACGGACCAAAACTGACGGAGTTAACGGGAGTTAACCGTGGGGGTCCCGAAGGTAGTCCCGGGTGGTGCCGGGACGACTGGGAACGTTTTGCACCTACCACGCCCAAGGATGTCCCCAACGCCATAGGCTCTGAGAGGGAAGTGCAGAGACACTAAAAGCATGATTCCTACCGCAGGTAAGGTGTATCCGAGGTAGTGGTCGTGGGTAGCGCCCATTGGATCACTCCTGGACCACCGTACCCTGCGGAAGACACCGGAAGCCCGAGACTCGTAAATAGTAGATAGATAAACCGCTCACGGTAGCTTCCGGCGTCAAGAAGAAATCAACGCGCATGGGAAGGGTGTCATAGATAGTCTAGTTCAGCAAGGGGTCTTGACAGTTAGCCACTGGCAAGTCCCCGATGCGCAGAGGTTTTCACTCCGGCGGGCAGAATGGAAATGCGCCGCAGAAACGATATGCACATATGGTGAACGCCGACTAGAGCGGGTCGACACATACATGCCCGAAGGGGGTGTCAGGAGACGTGTCGGACCGCCCTTAGCGGAGAAGGGTGTGCTCGAATAGTTGGAGTAAACTGATGGGGGAGTTTCTGGCATAAGATAAAACTACCTGAAAGTCTATGCGAGAACTCTCCTACTCCAACAATCAATCCTCTCGAGACCTTAATTGAGTGAAGCGTCAGGCTTAACGATATTAAGTTTTACGGTCTACTTACTCTTACATCTGTGTGAACTTTTGGCGATAAGTTTGCAGTTGTTTGGTGCAGTCGCAACCTTGGGATCCATCTTCTCAGGGGTGCCCCCGTTACACACGAAAAGCATGATTGCTACTGCAGGTAAGGCAGATCCGAGGTAGTGGTCATGGGTAGCGCCGCTTGGATCACTCCTGGACTACCGTGCTCTGCCGAAGATACTGGAAGCCCGAGACCGTAAACAGTAAATAGATAAACCACTCACGATAGCTTCTGGAGTCAAGTAGACATCAATGCAGATGGGAAGGGTGTCATAGATAGTCTAGTTCATGAGGTGCCTTGACGGTTAGCCACGGACAAGACACCGATGCGTAGAAGCTTTCACTCTGGTGGGCAAATTGGAAATACACCGCGCAAATGGTAACCGTATAAGGTGAACGCCGACTAGAGTGTGTCAACACATACATACCTGAAGGGTGTGCCAGGAGATGTGTCGGACCATCCTCTGCAGAGAAGGGTGTGCTCGAATGGTCGGAGTAAACTGATGGGGGAGTTTCTGGTATAAGATAAAACTACCTGAAAGTCTATGTGAGAACTCTCCTACTTCAACAATCAATCCTCTCGAGACCTTAATTGAGTGAAGCGTCAGGCTTAACGATATTAAGTTTTGCGGCTTTCTTTACTCTTACATTGCTGTGAACTTTTGGCGATAAGTTTGAAGTTGTTCAGTGCGGTCACAACCTTGGGGTCCATCCTCCTAGGGGTGCCCCCATTACAGTATATCGTCAAGCGAGCTCCTCGCTTCACTCCCCCCCTGATTAATTGTTTTTCAACCTGCGGCACTGACCTTAACTGAATACCGGTAATCTTGTCTAGAACAAGTAGCCCAGGGTGGAAAGGGCAATGGGTAGTACTGAACTCCGAGCTAGAATAGAATCCAACCCGGATTCAGACCTTGACCTTGACGAGAACTCCGCCAATACATTTCATGCGTCAGTTTTCCCGGATGTCCATGGTATTGAATGGGACGGTCACCAGTTGCTTCCGGAAGCCGCCCCGATTCAGTTACCTGATGAATGTGTTGATCTTACGATTACAGACCCTCGCGCTGCGGCACTTTCATTCTTTCAAGATTCCACCCTCCTCCACAACATGCTCCCTCCCCCGCCGCAAGGGGTACCGTTTAGCGAGTTCTCCCGCGAGTTCGTCAAACCTTACATCGTCTGGGAGGTATCCAAGTTGATTCAGGACACGAAGCGGGAACCAAGGAACTGGAATGCCTAGCCGTAGCAGGTGTTCCGTAAACAGATTACTACCGCCGCAGTGGAATGGATGAAAGTACCGCAGGAGGCATACCTGCGAATCTTAAGAGACCAGAAGGCATTGAAGCACCGTATAGCAGGGCTGGAAAGGGCCTTCGCAGGGGGTTATAGTATTGATGCTGAGAATGACGTACTGATGATAGAGGCAGCGCCCCCACGCCCACTCGTCTACACAAAGCTGGAGAACTTTGGGATGGAACTGGCTATGAGAGCCCAGGATGAACAGTGGCGGCCGTACCTAAGTCCCGTGGGTATACGGATGGTGGAAAGCCTCAAGGGTGAAGGCTACAGCTATACCTCGTCCTTTACAAGAGCATCAACAGACTCTCTGTCTGTCCGCTCCTCGATCGACTGCAGTCGTACAGGAAGTCCGGCGATTGGACCCACCGATGGGTGTCGCGTTAAGAACAGGACATCGAAGCCAAAGGGTATCATGGCACCCGATACACCTGACCCTACGCCTCGGCCGACGCCTGCTCCTATTAACCCTCCTGCAACACTGTCGGTTGCAACTCACGTACCTCACATTGCTGCCCCAAGACCCACACCTTTACACGTCTCGTTGACCGCGCCTGATACCTTTCCTGCCACAGCCTTCGCGCCAGCAGTATTGGCTACCCCAGGGTTCCGACCACTGCACGTGGCATCTCCTGGATTTTTCAACAGGTATGGCGCCTGTAAGAGCGAGTACCCATGGCTCCATCATGGGGGACTCCGATCCCCGGACCTGGGATACCTGCTCACTCCGTTCCTTGGGCACCCGCGATTCCCTCAGCCCCTTGGAAACTGACTCCTCCTTCCATGCTCCCTACAATCACGCGTGGCAAGTGGGACAGCGAGGACGAGTTTTGGCTGTCGGGCTGCAAATTGGAAGAAACTCGTGTGGGGTGGATTCATTACCACACATATGGGTACAGGAAGGAACAACGGACCCCTATAAGGCATCGAAGAAGGCAGAAGGAAGGAGATGGATGGCCAACATGTGGGTATTGTGGCTCATGGAGGCACGTTGGCCCCCCGATGCAACCCCTGAGCTGCCCGGAGCTACAGGCATTTCTGCGGATAACTCAGGTGGCGCCTAACCCAACTCCTAAGAGTGGGAGACACCCTGTTCCACCACCGGCATCAGTACCATCAGGGGCTAACCACCCCAAGGATGGGAATCAGGATGGCCAGGAGGAAAGGTTTGATGGGTATGATAGACCACGGCAGACACCAGGCGGAAACACCGGGCATGGTGGAGATGGAAATGCACCTCCTGGAGGTGGTGCAACCAGAGCGGGAGGAGATCCACGGGACTCCGACCATGACAGTTCTGATGATGATGATGCCGCTTCTCCCCCTGATGTTACTCGCTTCCTCGGCACCCGCAAGGAAGATTGGCGTGATGAGAAGAAACGACTGTGGGAGCGCCGTGCTAAGAAGCTACAACGGGTATTCCGAAGCAGACCGACCTGGCGGCCATCCTCCAGACAGCAGCAGAAGAACCCAGAGAATTTGAGTGGTATTCCGGTGTTCAAGGGAAAGGTTACCGAACTTGCAAGCTTCCTAACTCTGTTGGAGGATAAGTTCGAATACTTTGCGGGGTGCAGGTTGACTGATATGGACAAGGTAAACCTGGTGATCCCCCTCTAAGAACATACCGCCTGAACCTAGTATCTCGGGGTGCACTCACACATCAACAAAGAGGCAGCCAAGCATACTGGCGTTCCTGTCAACAACAGTAACCCGTTGAGAACGTGGAAAAGATTCCGGGAACAACTGGAACGAAATTCCGGCAGTGACCAAGCGGAACAAGACCGATCTCTTCTCGAGTGGCGAGACCTGGTGATGAAGCCACATCACATTGATGAGTACCTGGACAAGATAATTGACTACATGTATAAGCTTAGCTATACAGATCTAGTACAGGTACGAGACAAGGTACGGTCGGGTATTACCCAGGAAGTTCAGACCGCGTGTACACTCAAGGAGCTCCATCCAACCGACCTGAATGACCACTTTGACCTTCTGCGGAAAGTTGGAGACATGCTGGAAGACACCACCCGGTTCAGTAACAGGGTTATCCATCCTGTGCAATGGTCCCCCCCAACGGAAAGAAAGGACGATAGGTCATCGACTTCCACAAGGTTTAAGAAGAAGCAAAAAGGTTTGGGCAGAGAGAACCAGAGGCCTGCCAAACCTACTAATTTCAATGCGGGGAAACAGGCAAAGCCGGCGACTTCTGACTATGCAATAGAGCATAAGGAAATCCGGTCGACTTTGACCAAAAGTCGGAGAAAGCACAATCAGTGCACCAAGTCTGGACAAAGTGGTCACTTCTGGAGAAAGTCTACCACCACATCCCCAGTCGTTAGTTCATCCAAACAGGCTGGTGGGTTGAAACGGGCAGCCCCGGTAAGTGAGCCCACAGGAACAGACCAGCGGCTGAAGCGCATTGAAGCGCCACCTCCAGCTTCCTTGTCAAAGATACTTGAAGTCCACCAGGCATCACCTCAGATCATAGAGGTTGATACTGGTAGATGGGAATGAGTAAGACCCCATTCTGTTTAAGGTGCAACCTTATTAACCGATAGCCATAGACCCCTGAGGGATAGATGGACATGAGCCATGGAGGTGGCTCTGGAGATGGGTGAGTACCCTTCTACTGCATAGAGGACCCTGATACTGACTACACCCAGGAGATGTGCGCAGGTAGATGTTACGGGCCATGCATGGTGGGCTGGGCTATCTCTCCTTTGTTGGGTTTCTGGTTATTTCCTTTGTTCTAGTTATATGTACTTGTTTCAGGATTACGATAGCTGGATGGGCAAGTTAGAGGACATTATTTCGGTTGAGGCTGGGTGAGGTCCTGCTCGCGAAGACGCTCGACATTGCGGAAGCACGGCTGCTTCACTTGGAACCGGTCCAACAGCGGACTTCTACCCAGCTCAGGAAAGAATTGTTATGTTTAGTATAAGCGGAATTGGTTCAGGCTGGACTAGAACAAATAAATGATGCTATTTAAAAGTTTACCTGAGGAGGGTTCAGTACCCGAAATCATGCTGGCGTGATAGTAAACACCCTAGTTATTGATAAAAGGACGAATCCCAATCCCACATCATTTACCAACCCGTTGTGGGCATTCTTGCCTCGCAAGGCAAGAGACTAAAGG
The DNA here is from genome assembly GCA_003182015.1 of Tuber magnatum. Lineage (NCBI taxonomy): Eukaryota > Fungi > Ascomycota > Pezizomycetes > Pezizales > Tuberaceae > Tuber > Tuber magnatum. The sequence goes on from PYWC01000006.1 coordinate 3,290,882, forward strand.
GAATTACTAAGCTAAGATGACTAAGTCAGCAAGACAAGCGAAGAGGCAGAAGCATGACAACTTGCCCTGTCATACTAAGTCTATCCACCTGCGGGTTAAGTTAGACTGGAAGATAGGAACAAGACAGGTCAGCACGGAAGTGCTCCTGCCCCTCGATAGTGGAGCTACTGGGCCAGTGCTTAGTAGCCGATAGGTTAAGCAGACAAAGAGAGCATGTGTACGATGAAAGGTACATGTGCCGATAACCCACGCTAGCGGTAATCACATTGCTGGGTCAGGTCTACACTATACTAAGTCATTAGAGATGGGGATAGGTGACCACCAGAATGAGATGCGCTTTGAAGTCGCAGATATGCCCGACACTAAGGTGGATGGGTAGCTACCTATGTCTTGGTTGAAAGACCATAACCCTGGGATAGATTGGAAGACTGGATCACTAACCTGGCGCTCAGATTTCTGCAAGGCTAACTGCCTGGCAGAGTAGGGGCAGTTAGTGTTCATGACCAGTGAAGAGTTACTAGCCGAAGACCCTAGTAATGTGTATCTATTGAGAATTGCGCAATTCTCTGATAAGGAAGGTGCTGACATTACGGTTAAGCTGCTCCCAGAATATCAGGACTAGAGGGATGTCTACAGTCAAGAACGGATTGAGGCATTACCGGAGCACGCGAAGTATGACCATACGATCGCGTGGCAACCCGGAACTCAACCTCCGTTTGGGCCTATCTATCCTTTATCACAAAAGGAGCTTAAGGGACTCTGGGAATATCACAAGGACATGCTGGAAATGGGAAAGCTACGGCGATCCAGTTCCTCAGCAGCAGCCCCTATGCTCTTCGTGCCAAAACCAGATGGTACATTAAGACTGGTAATGGATTACCGAGGGCTGAACAAAATCACGGTGACGAGCAAGTATCCTCTACCGTTGATGAACGAACTGCGCGATAGTCTAGGAAAAGCCGTCGTGTTTACCAAGTTCGACTTAATGAACGGCTACTACCTTCTGAGGATGGCAGATGGTGAGGAATGGAAGATGGCCTTCCAGTGTAGGTATGGACTGTATGAATACGCGGTGATACCATACGGGTTGCGTGATGCTCCAGCAACCTTCGAAAGCAGGATAAAGGAGGTCTTTCGGGATCTCATAGACGAAGGAGTAATCGCGTACATGGATGACATCCTGATCTACTCCGAAACTAGGGAAGAGCACGCCGCAATGGTGGGGCGTGTGATGGAGAAGTTGCGGAAAGCTAGACTACGTGTAAGCATGAAGAAGTCCAGTTTCCACCAACGGGAGGTTGAATCCCGCGGATACACGATCTCCGATATGGGGATCTCTATATTGTAGGAGAACGTACAGACAATCAGGGATTGGGCACCTCCCACATGTATCGTCGACGTTCAAACCTTTATGAGCTTTGCCAAGTTCTATCGTCGCTTTATAGAAGCGTTCAGCAAGATAGCGAAACCTCTGACAGACTTAATAAAGAAGGATGTCCGATGGGAATAGACACCTGCGTGTGAGCAGGCCTTCAACCATTTGAAGGAAGTGTTCATGTCCAAACCTATCCCCGCATATTTTGACCCTGAACGGCCAACCTGGCTGGAAACCGATGCTAGTGACTTTGCATTAGGAGCCATTCTCTCCCAGTTCTGTGAAGATGAGAGATGGCATCCAGTGGCCTAGCATAGTAGGAGGTTTCACCCAGCGGAGATTAATTATGATGTCCAGGACAAGGAAATGACGCCCATCGTAGCGGCGTTCAAAGAATGGGATCATTTGCTACCCTCAATAACGGACCGGTTGGTGATCTATACAGATCATGAGAACTTGGAGTACTTCAATAGTACCAAGGTCCTTAACGGAAGGCAGCACCGGTAGGCTGAGTTCCTGGAACGGTTTAACTTCCAGCTGGTTTACTGAAAAGGAGGGTTAAATAAGAAGGCAGATGCTTTGTCGCGGCATAGGGACTACTGCTATGAAGGGGGAAGTGATCTTCCGCCACAGTCGTTTTTTCGCCCAGGACACTGGATTGGGAGCCAGGAACAGGACATCTTGCGACCACAAGTGTTCCAGGTGTGCCCTGGATTTCGGCTCTGGTCTTCCTTTTTGGATCAACTGCGGGTAGCAATAACCTAAGACCAGCAGTGGTTGAGAATCCTGAAGGCAACAGCAGCCAGTGACAAAGAGGTCAACCGACATTTCACGACGGAAAAGGGCTTACTCCTGTACAAGAACCGCTGGTATGTTCTCAACGGTCAGAATCTGAAGCAGACAATCATGAAGGCAGTATATGACTCCCTGATCGCAGGACACTTCAGGACTTACAAGACCATGAACAGGGTTAGGGCTAACTTCTATTGGCCTAAGATGGATGAGCATATCACCCACTGTGTGTGGACATGTAATGCATGCCAAAGAAACAACTCCATCAGGCACAAGGGGTTTGGGCTGCTGGAACCTATTGATGTTCCTATGCGGCCGTGGATAGCGATTTCAGTGGAATTCATTGTAGCGCTGCCAGAGTCTGAAGGGTATACCAAGATCTAGGTCATAGTGGACAGATTCTCGAAAATGGCTCATTTCATACCCCTGACCAGGGAGGTACCTATCAAGGAGCTTGCCTGGATATTCCTGCAGGAAGTTTGGCGCCTTCATGGACTCCCAGAGTCAATCATCTCCGACCGAGATAGCCGATTCACGTCCAAGTTCTGGATGAGTCTGATGCACTTGCTGCAAGTGAAACTAAACGTTTCGACTGCATTCCACCCTGAGACTGATGGGCAGACTGAGAGGGTTAATCAGACACTACAGCAGTACTTGCATAGTTACTGTGCCTACCAGCAAGATGATTGGGTTTCGCTGTTACCACTTGCGGAGTATGCGTACAACACCTTGACCTCAGAATCCACCAGGTTGTCACCTGTGAAGATCAATTATGGGTTTAACCCAAGGACAAACTGGTCAGGTATCGTGTCTGATAACCAAGGAATAGACCCTGTTAGGGAGCTCTTGGTTAAGGAATAGGAAGGAACCTGGGCAGAGATTCGAGAAACGATCCAATGGGCACAGGCAAGGCAACGGAAATGGCATGACCAGAAAAGGTTGCCATCACAGAACTAAGTAACCCTGGAGGATGTGGCTGCTGGGCGGGCAAAGAAAGCGGACCGTGTGATGTTGAGCCGAAAGAATATCCGTACGAAGCGTCCAATGTAGAAGCTGGACCACCGGATGTTTGGGCCTTTCGTGGTCAAACATTGGGTGGGTAACCAGGCCTGCGAACTCCAGCTGCCCACTAGATGGAGCATCCACCCGGTTTTCAATGTCATGTTGCTCGAACCCTGTCGCAAGGATCCGGAAGCAGGTAGAGTAAAGGAAGCCCCTGCACCGGAACTTGTGGACAACGAGCCCAGTTACGTTATTGAAGCTGTCGTGGACAGCCAATGGTACGGAGGAGTGAAGGCGAAGTTTCCGTCGTACTTCGTCCAGTACCTGGTTTCATGGGAAGGCTGCAGAGCTACGGGGAACTCATGGGAGCCCTATGAGATGCTAAAAGGGACAGGCTTACAGGCCATTTGGGATTTCCACCAAAGATATCCATCCAAGCCCAGGGACCATAGGGTCTTGGGGGAATTGACTCGTGGAAATAAGAGGCGACGGTATCAGTCCGGGACGGACCATAGCGAAGAGGGGAGTGATGTAACGACCCAGTGTACATGAGCTATGGCAGACGGGACCTATACCCATACAGGCAGCCAGGAGGCGAACTGGTAGCCACCGGCAGGCAAGTAAGTCCTTGACCTGCGGGGACCTGATGGCCCGGGCTCCAAGAATGAACAGAATTGGCTGGTCAGGGACTTAGGTACCTGGATACACCCGGGAGTGGTGTCAGCGTACTTAGAGATGTCTGAAGGGGTAGTTGCTCAGCTAGGACAGGTAACTGGAGAAAGTTCAGAAGCGTCCATCTCCGGCAATGGGATAGACAGGGTAACAGGGAAACATTGTCTTGTCCACTGGACAGGTTACCCTACCCTCAGTATCAGGTTACCCTGCCCAAGGGCCTCGGTTACCCTACCTTTCAATGCGAAGTCCCATGCGGAGTTCGGGAAAAATGACCGGAATGTTTGTCATGCGAAGCCATGCATGATACTGAAATCTAGGGTTCCGGGGGATGCCATTGGGTGAGCTACGTAGCTTCGAGGAAGCTGTAAATTGGAGACCTTATTCCTATCATACCCCTCCGGCCCCGCCCTGAGGCCCGGATGTCATGGGCAAACGGTTAGGTAGCTGTGTGCAGTCTAGCAAAGAGGAAACTTTGCCGACATGCTTGCAACACCGTATATGTCGCTGCCATCCGGTCAACCCTAAGCTGTTCGCAGGATGTACAGGAGGGCATAGGGTGGAAGGTGGAGTACCTGCACCAAGTTGTTCGGAGTAAAATGGACCAAAGCTGACGGGGTTAATGGGTGTTAACCGTGGAGGTCCTGAAGGTAGTCCCGGGTGGTGCCCGCGCGACTGGGAGAGTTTTACACCTACCAAGCCCAAAAGTGTCCCCAACGCTATAGGCTCCCAAAGGGAAGTACAGAGACACCAAAAGCATGATTGCTACCACAGGCAAGGCAGATCCGAGGTAGTGGTCATGGGTAGCGCCTATTGGATCACTCCCGGACTACCGTGCTCTGTGGAAGACACCGGAAGCCCGTGACCTATAAATAGTAAATAGATAAATCACTCAGGATAGCTTCCAGAGTCAAGTAGATATCAATGCATGTGGGAAGGGTGTCATAGATAGTCTAGTTCATGAGGTGCATTGACGGTTAGCCATTGACAAGACACCGATGCGCAAAGGTTTTCACTCCGGTGGGCAAATTGGAAATGCACTGCAGAAACGATAACCCTATAAGGTGAACGCCAACTAGAGTGTGTCAACACATGCATACCCAAAGGGTGTACGAGGGGATGTGTTGGACCACCCTTAGCGGGGAAGGGTGTGCTCCACTGGTTGGAGTAAACTGATGGGGGAGTTTCTGGCATAAGATAAAACCACCTGAAAGTCTATGCAAGAACTCTCCTACTCCAACAATCAACCCTCTCGAGACCTTAATTGCGTAAAGCGTCAGGCTTAACGATATTAAGTTTTACTGTTTTCTTTACTCTTACATTGGTGTGAACTTTCAGCGATAGGTTTGAAGTTGTTCGGTATGGTCGCAACCTTGGGATCCATCTTCCTAGGGGTGCCCCCATTACACTTGTTGATGGCTGATACCATAAAGTTATCAGCCATCTGGTAGGTATGGTCTGAGTTCTTTCAGGCTTCTTGCAGCTTCTTATTGGTGCTGCCCAACAGATGGCAGTACTGGGTGTCTTTGTTATATTCTGCCTCCACTGCTATCATGCGGGATTTGTGCCAGATATTGGAGAAAGTTGTCTTTTCCTTGCCTTGTCTTTTCTAGCTTGAGTCTTGATGTTTCTTTGGTGTTCCTGTCTCTGAACTGGGCATGGAGGGTTTCCTTGAATTCTTCCAATAAGGCCCATATCTGATCTCATTTGGCTTTCACGTAGGGTATTATTTATTGCCCCGCGACTTCTCTCAAGAGAGACTCTGCATAGTCTACCTTGATCGTGTCCTTTCCTCCACCATACTACTTGCCCTTAAAGTACTGTTCCACTTGAGTTAGGAGCTATCTTACCTTTTTACAGCCTCTCTGAGAGAGGTCTGATCCTCTTGCTTTTAGTCTTGATTCTTGGTGGGCATTGATAGCCACCTGGAATCTCGTCATCTGCTTTTCAGTCACTATCAGGGCCTGCATCTTAGGCCCTGTCACGTGTGCTGGTATTACTATGGCGGCTATCCTCCTTGCTCGTGGTTTTCCTTCCGGAAACCAGCTGAGGGTGACCATTGTTCGCAGGAGATTGGGCTTGCCACTCATGAGGGCTGGCTTGGTGTCCCACCTACTGCATCTCATACTCGTCTTAGGTCGAGAGTGTCTTTTACACATAAGACGAATGCGCATAGCGCAATGGGAACATCATGTGATCATTGGCAAAAGGTCATGTGTTCGATCCCAGTGTCCGCCAAAGTATTTGGAGAAGGAGTTAATTTCTACTAATACGACGCCAGTACAAAACCCATGTTTGCGCCACCATTGAAGGCCACAAACTAAGAAGTTTTTATGGAGTCTTCAAGAGAGGACTATTCGCTATTCTGACAAGATTGAACGAACTAAATCAGACACTTGGTTGTGGAGATAAACGCAAGCAAAGATCCCTCAGCTGCGCCAATGGATGGATGCCAACTGACTGGGGGTCGGCTACTTCAATAGGAGTCCCCAGCTGCCATGCTAGCTGTAAGACCAAATTTGAAGTCCGTTGGTGGAGGAATGCGGAGGGAAATCCTGATGAGGGAACAATACCCAAGAGACAAATATTCTCCCATGCCCAGAAGCCTGATAAGGTAGAGCCAGGAGATGGTCCACTATGTGGAAGGTTAACCCTGAGCGCAACGAGTCCTAAATGCCATTGGCATGACAAGACTAGAACATGCTTCCTGAGGGTTGACACATATGGATAGGAAATCCGCCTGTATTGATAAGTCTGTTATCGGAGGGGATCACTTTATATGCAGAGGTAGAACCAGTAACCACTTGCCATGGTGGAAGGGTGCGAGTGAATATGATTAGAGCGAACATGACGAGGAGAGAGGTAAGACACCATCTCTACAGTTCAAGGAAATTAGAGTCAAGCGGGGCAAAGGTTTGCAGGGTCTATGAAGTTCACACAGGAGAAAGTGGGAGGAATCGATAGTCCACGATGTAACGACCCAGCATACAGGAGCTATGGTAGCCGGAACCTACACCCATACAGGTAGCCCGGAGGCGAACTGGTAGGAACCGGCAGGCAAGTGAGTACTTGACCTACGGAGACCCGATGGCCCGGGCTCCGAGATGAGCAGACTTAGTGGACACAAGTATTTAGGTACATGGCTACGCCCAAGGTTGGTGTCAGCGTACTTAGGGACCTATGAAGGGCCAATACACAGCTAGGCTGGGTAACTAGAGAAAGGCCGAGTGTGTCTATCCCCGGAAGTGGGATAGACAGGGTAACAGGAGAAAATCCACTTGTCCACCGGACAAGATTACCCTACCCTCAGAACAGGGTTACCCTGCCTTGAGGCTTGGATTACCCTGTTCAAGGACCTGAGTTACCCTACCTCCCAATACGAAGTCCCTCGGGGAGTTTGGGAAAAATGACTGGAATGTTTGTCACACGAAGCCATGCATAATACTGGAATCTGGGGTTCCGGGAGATGCTATTGGGCGAGCTACGCAGCTACGGAGAAGCTGTAAATTGAAGACATTATTCCTATCATGCCCCTCCGGCCCCGCCTTGAGGCCCGGACGTCATGGGCAAACGGTTGTGTAGTTGTGTGCAGTCTACCAAAGGAGGATCTTTGGAGACCCGCTTGCAACACCGTATACGTTGCTGCCGTCCGGTCGACCGTAAGCTGTTCGCAGGATATATAAGGGGGCATAGGGTGGAAGGTGGAGTACCTCCTCCAAGTTGTTCGGAGTAAAACGGACCAAAACTGACGGAGTTAACGGGAGTTAACCGTGGGGGTCCCGAAGGTAGTCCCGGGTGGTGCCGGGACGACTGGGAACGTTTTGCACCTACCACGCCCAAGGATGTCCCCAACGCCATAGGCTCTGAGAGGGAAGTGCAGAGACACTAAAAGCATGATTCCTACCGCAGGTAAGGTGTATCCGAGGTAGTGGTCGTGGGTAGCGCCCATTGGATCACTCCTGGACCACCGTACCCTGCGGAAGACACCGGAAGCCCGAGACTCGTAAATAGTAGATAGATAAACCGCTCACGGTAGCTTCCGGCGTCAAGAAGAAATCAACGCGCATGGGAAGGGTGTCATAGATAGTCTAGTTCAGCAAGGGGTCTTGACAGTTAGCCACTGGCAAGTCCCCGATGCGCAGAGGTTTTCACTCCGGCGGGCAGAATGGAAATGCGCCGCAGAAACGATATGCACATATGGTGAACGCCGACTAGAGCGGGTCGACACATACATGCCCGAAGGGGGTGTCAGGAGACGTGTCGGACCGCCCTTAGCGGAGAAGGGTGTGCTCGAATAGTTGGAGTAAACTGATGGGGGAGTTTCTGGCATAAGATAAAACTACCTGAAAGTCTATGCGAGAACTCTCCTACTCCAACAATCAATCCTCTCGAGACCTTAATTGAGTGAAGCGTCAGGCTTAACGATATTAAGTTTTACCGTCTACTTTACTCTTACATCTGTGTGAACTTTTGGCGATAAGTTTGAAGTTGTTTGGTGCGGTCGCAACCTTGGGATCCATCTTCCTAGGGGTGCCCCGTTACACACGAACACTCAGACATGGAATACAAATATTGAGGTGCCTCCCACGCTTTATAGATATTGTCAGTGACGGAGAATAGATCTTACCAAGATATTCATTCTACGACACAATTCTTAAATTACTTTTATCTTGACACTTTAAGTATGCCTTCCTAGCAATCACTGTATCACATATTGGGCCTTAGTCCAAACTTGCTTGTCCTTAGGGTTGGCTACCACCTAACAGTGTTGTCCGTGAGACCAGTATCTCCTTCATTGTCTGGAGTTAACTCTGGGTTCCTTGGACTTGCCGACTTATTGTTGTTAGGTGTCACAGGAGACGCAACCAAATGTTATGGTTTCCCACTACTCATTGTACTCACAACAGACAACCACCTTCTTCTTCTTTGTCCAAACTGTGCTGAGCTGTGTCCAAGAGCTCCTTGAGTCTCTTGGCCTTATCTAAGTATTCCTACATAAGAATTGGGGTCTCACCAGTACCGAGAGTATCAGTCTTGATCTTGCTAGTTAAATCTGTGTAGTGGATAGATTTGTGACTCTATACTTGATCCACCTACTAGAGGGGTTTGGAGCTTAAAGGTTCTTGTATTGTAAACAGCGTCAAGAAGTGAATAGAAATACCAGCAGATGGTTGCATGAAGAGCTCACCCATTGGTGAAAACTTGGCCTTTATATAGGCCTCTTCCCCCAACCCTAACCCTGCCCTGATCCTCAAGTGAGGTCAGGTGGGAAATCGTTCCTAGCATCGTATAACTCAATTGAGTCAGGTACGCAAAACGTAAAACATCCCATGACCTCTAAATCATGTCATGTGCGAAAACCTAAATCAAATGCAATATAAATCAAATACATAAACAAGCCACATGACCTACTAACGAGGTCACATGTAAAACATAATCAAGTCTGCTTTGCTACTAAGCCTTACCAGCTAGCCTAGACTCATCCCATAACATTAATCATATATCATGTATGGAATGTAATCAAACATAAACGAGCCCCATGACCTGCTAATGATGCCATGTGCATGAAAACCATTTAAACATAAATGTGCCCCACGACCTGCTAATGAGATCATATGCATGAAGGAATAACTTAACCCCATAATATCTAAAAGAGGTCATGTGTGAAACCAGTTCCTCGCTTCCGTCACCTGGCTAGCACTCCTCTAGCCAGATTGTGACACTAAATAGAAGACAGGTATAGTTGTGATTGATCAATTGATGAGACAATATTTAGCGTGGTATTCCTTGTTTGCCCAGTTAGATAAAACCTGTTTCATGAGCAGTTCTAATAAGAAGCTGTAAGAAGAATATATCAGGTAATAATTTAAGATAAGTAGCAAACTAGTTGAGAAGTACTCATTATACTAAATAGTAAATGGTTTATATAAGCACTTTTTAGAGAAAGATATTTGCAAATACATGGTCTTGAAAAATGAGTTCAGTAATAATAACTTATATTTCAATTTCAATATAGAGGATAGTTTTTCTATGATTGATAAAGAAGAGACTAAAGGGAATATTCCTCATCATAGTAATTCTAAAACTTATTTAATATATGAGAATCCTAGTTCTGCTAAGCTAAGCAGTGATAACAAAATCTTTTAATTATTCAGCTACTACAAGAAACCTTTTGTATTTCTTGAACCTGTTTTCTCTTTTCTTGCTCTGTCTAGTATAACTTATTTTTCTTATATTTTCTTTTCCTGTATTTCTATTTTCTTGAAACATTTCAAGTCCTATCTTCCTACTCAAGTGTTTTCCCCCCTTACTTCTTATTCTCATATTCTATTCTTATTTTATTTTGATTTTTTTCTTTCTATATTTCTACTCTCCTGCTTCCTTTCTTTTCATAGTTCTCTTTTTATAATATTTTAGTTTTATATTTATCCTACTTTTTCTTTCTTATTCTTCCCTTTTTTCTTTGCATCATTCTTTTGTATTACTCTTTTTTATTACCTAGTCTTATTTCGGTTTTTCTAGTTTTTATTGTCTCTTTATATCTTTCTTCAGTTTAGTTGTAATACTCTTCCCATATGTCTTTCATCTTACACTTAATGTCTATCAACATTCTCTGATCCTGTACTAACAGGACTTAATACAAGTAAATTTATCTTCTATTATTTTTTAAAACTTAAAATTTCTACAATCAAGTACACAAATTCCTGATTACATATTTATTATCTGATTCTACAAGTAGTTTTTTTATTAGTATTATTGTTTTCAAAATATGATATCAGAATAATTTAATATTCTATCTGATATGTTTCAGACTAGTATAATAGTATTACTAGATCTTACAATATGTGTTGGTAATGTCTGGTACTAGAAGCTAAGATTTTCTTCCTTTAATACTTATATTAGATAATATAATATTAATTTAATACTCCATACTAGAATTAATTACTAATAATATAAGCTAGAGTGCTATATGGGAACAGGTCTGCCTTTTTATATACTATTGGGATTTTTGATATATGATGGACACTATGTTTCCAAAATTTAATATAATGGACATGCTTCTCATCTTTTTTTTAATATCTGATATAACTTATATAACAACAGGTAGGTAAAGGCAAAGATATAACCTGGTCTTCTAAATGATATAACATTTTTCTAATGTGACAGGATATCCATTTGACTCAGTAGTGTAGCCGCAGTTGCTAGGGCTGGTTAGTCCTTCTTTGTAATATACACTGTCCTGTGTGGCTTGGCTTGTGTGACTGTTTTCTCATAGCAGGATATAAGCAAGACGTTTCCGGCCTGCCCTTACTTCCTCACATAACCACTTCTACGCCTTCTAATATTCCACTTTACTGTGCGGCATCTATTCCTACACACCTATTCTAACCTTGTGCTTCTCTCTCTGCAGAAACTCCCTTCATACAGTTGAGACAGCATCACTAGCTGAGGATACCCTACCATCCTACTTGCGTTTGCCCACGGTCTAGACAGACCACCATGGACTCCACGGTCAGCCCATACTCGAGCAACATGCCTGATATCAACCATGAGGATGTTGTGAAGGGGCCACTTCCGTGGGGGGATGTGAGGGCCGATACCACAGACATGGAAGAAGGCAGAACGCCACTCTGGTGGGCTGCGAAGGGTGGGTATGAGGGAGTTGCAAAGTCGCTATTGGAGAGAGAGGATACCGATCCGAACGAAGCAGACACAAAATATGGCCGAACGCCGCTCTCGTGGGCTGCCAGGGGTGGTCACACAAGCATAGTGATATTGCTATTGGGCCGGAAGGATATAAATCCCAGCATTGTCGACACAAAATCGGGCCGAACACCACTCGCATGGGCTGCAAAGAGGGGGCATGAGGGTGTAGTAAAGGCTCTATTGCAGCGGGTAAATATTAACCCCAACACGGCCGAGAGGAAAACCGGCCGAACGCCACTTTTATGGGCGGTAGAGGAGGGGCATGAGGGAGTTGCAAAGTTGCTATTGGAAAGGGAGGATATCAATCCCAACGCAACAGATACCAAATATGGCCAAACGCCACTCTCGTGGGCTGCAGAGGAGGGGCAGGAGGGAATCGCAAGGTTGCTTTTAAAACGAAAGGACATCAGTCCCGATACTGAAGACCTCAAGTATGGCCGAACACCACTATTGTGGGCTGCGCAGAGTGGCCATGAGGGAGTAGCAAAGTTGCTTTTAGCTCGTGAAGATATTAATCCTAACACTGCAGACCCCAAATTTGGCCGGACACCACTCTGGTGGGCTGCGGAGAACGGGCATGAGGAAGTAGCAAAGTTGCTTTTGGCACGAGAGGATGTCAATCCCAACACTGCTGACACCAAATATGGCCGAACACCACTCTTGTCGGCTGTGAAGGGGGGGCATGAGGGAGTAGTAAAGTTGCTTTTAGGGCTGGAGAAGGTCAATCCTAACACTGCAGATACCCAATACGGCCGTACACCACTGTTGTTTGCTGCGGGGGACGGGAATGAGGGAGTAGCAAAGTTGCTTTTAGGACGGGAGGATGTGAATCCCAACATTGCAGACCCCGAATTTGGCCAAACACCACTCTTCTGGGCTGTGGAGGCGGGGCATGAGGGAGTAGTAAGGTTGCTATTGGAGCGTGAGGACCTTAATGTCAACGCTCCAGACACCCACTTAAGCCAAACACCACTCTTGTGGGCTGTGGAGGCGGGACATGAGGGAGTAGTAAGGTTGCTATTGGAGCGTGAAGACCTTAATGTCAACGCTCCGGACACCCACTTAAGCCAAACACCACTCACATGGGCTGCTGGGAATGGGAATGAAGGAGTCGTAAAGTTGCTTTTGGAGGAAGAGGATAAGCGTGGCAACACTATAGGAGGTGGTGGCCACCGAGAGGCACTCAAGTGGGCTGCGGACGGCGGACACTACGCGGTGGTGGAACTGCTATTGGTGCGACATCCCGCCAGTCATAACACAGCAGATATCGGATATGGTAAAACCCCACTTTCCTGGGCTGCAGAAAATGGGCATAAGGCGGTAGTCAAAATGCTATTGGAGCGACAGGATATCAATCCCAACACCGCAGACTCAGTATATGGCCGGACACCACTCTTGCGAGCTGCGAAGAACGGGCATGAAGATGTTGTAAAGCTACTCTTGGAACAAGATTATATCAACCCCAACACTGCAGACACTCTATTGGGTCAAACACCGCTCTTGTGGGCCGCCGGGAACGGGGATGAGGGAGTAGTAAAGTTGCTTTTAGGACGGGAGGACATTAATCCCAACACTGCAGACAGGAGGTTTGGCCGAACACCCCTCTTGCTGGCTGCGAATAAAGGCCATAAAGGAGTAGTAAAGTTGCTTTTAGGACGGGGGGACATTAATCCCAACACTGCAGATGCTGAATATGGACAAACTCCACTCTTGTGGGCTGCTAAGAGCGAGCATAAAAAGATAGTAAAGTTACTATTGAAGCGCCCGGATATCAATCCCAACACTGCTGCAGCTAGATATGGTCAAACACCACTCGCTTGGGCTGCGGAACAGGGGTATAAGTGGTTTGTAAAGTTGCTATTGGAGCGGGAAGATATCGATCCCAACACTGCGGACACCCTGTTCGGTCGAACACCGCTCGCATGGGCTACGAAGGGGGGACATCAGGGGATAGTAAATTTGCTATTGAAACGAGACGATGTCAGACCCGGCGTGCGTGATCTCTGCGGGGTAACAGCACTCGAATTATCTGCGCCGGGTGGATATACAATAATTTAGTCTTTACCCCGTGCACCTAGCCTTCCCTACCTGCCATAGTGGATATCGATGCAGCCTCAGACCCACTCCTTTTCCAATCCATCCCACTCACTTCCAAAAATTATGAGTCTACCCTGTTGGTTTGGCTTTCCGGGCTAAGGCCTTTAACCCCGATCCGTTGGCCCCCATCGGAACAGCCGTTGGCTGCTTCATCGATTTTTTTTTGTTGGGGATTGATGGTAATCGCTCGGCAGTGAAGGATATTTCCTTTGTAACTTTCTTATCTTGTCACTCTTGTTTAGTAGTTTTCTTTGTCGCTTATTACAAACCCAAGAGGGGGATTGGGTATACCTGGCTTGTATATAGAGCTATCCCTTCTACATTGATAAGGAGAGCAAGAGAGTAACAAATCTTGAAAATACACAAACTTACCTCTCGGGTTTCATTTCCCTTTCCCCCTCACTTGTTTTTCCCCGTCAGCACCTCATGAGAACAATGATCCTGCCATTGGTACTAGTGTCACGATACATCCCTATGGTCCCCATGCCTGGAGAGCAAATTTATCGTAATAGAGCTAATGATACAAGATACCGGTCACGCTAACTATCTCAACAGTACGAACAACTCTTTTACAGTGCTCCATTACCAATAATACGAATGAAGAGTTCAAACAAAAAAAAACACAAAGAAAAGAAAATAAAAACAAAGATAAAAAAAAAACGAATAAACAAAACCCAAACAAACCGAACGGTTTCAAAAGCGGAAGGTGAGGGATTTCTGTTCTGGGGTAGCGTGACTCCAGTCGCTTACTGATATGCCCCAGAGAAACTTAAATGCACGCTCCATCACTTCCCGTAGTGTGGCTTCGCAATGAGACAGGACAGCAATGACATCCTCAGCCATGATTTGGTGGGCAGCCCTGTTTCTCCCCTGCATTATACCAACCCACTAAGGTCACAGTTAATACCAGTACGATGTCCAACACACACTTGTGGGGGCCAGTAAAATCCGGAAAACTATTTCTACCAATCCTCTACAAATCTCAGTGGAGACAAGGGTTATGTTTTCCGATTTTTAATGACCCCCCCGAGTATACTACCCAAAAGAATTTAAACTTACCAGATCTGCGAAACTATCCACTTCCTCCGCCTTCTCACATCCAAACTCCCAAAACCTCTCCTGAAGGTTTCGGATTCACCCTACTCGTTTTTCGTGTCCATCTCTGGATGGGCCAACTCCAACCTTCCAATAAAGGGCCTGAAACACCACTGCGGCGACAATGGGGGCCACATAGGGGAGGTATCGCTCCTTTTCCTTCAATTTTAAGTTATCCCTCTCCTCCTTCAGACTCGCCTTGGCCTTCTTCGCCCTCTTACACTTCGCCTTCCATCTCAGCGCCCGTTTTGTCTGCAAATGCGTTAATTCTTTCTGCTTCTGAAGCAAGTTTTCGAGTTTCCGGATTCTCTGCCTCTGCTCTTTCCGTTTCTCTTTCTTGGTTTTTGCCGGTGACGGGACATTTGGCATCGCTTTCTTTGGTCGGTGCTTGTACTATGGCACGAGGTCTGGGTGAAGGTCGGAGGAGCTAATTTTTTGCTAGTTTTCGGTCGAGTCGCTGGTGGGGAGCTGTGTCGGTGATGGGAGTACCAATGCCCGGCGGTTGTCATTCTACAACTTACTAGTACCTCCTAATGGCCTTGGTGGGTGGGGGTACGGATGACGAGCCTTGGAGGCGTCACCAAGGAGCAAGCAGATTTCCGTGAACGGAAGCTGCAACTCGGTGACATCGTGAAGATGCTGCAGTTCATCAGGTCCTCACAACGCACATTAATGATCCTTGATGCTGGCGATGAGTGCCCGGCGGTGCAGCAGTTAAGATTGTTTATTTGCTATAAGAAATCCTTGAGAAGTCCCCGGGCGCCCAAATATTCATGACTGGGTGGTCGCATATTTGCCCTGAGATCGAAATATATCTCGCCGGATGAGGGACAAGTATATCGTCAGGTCCCACCGGAGACAATATGAAACTATCTTCCATTGGCTGTATTAATATGAAACCTACGGGTCCTGCTTAATTTTCTCTGAGCCTCACTCCCGACATGTGGCCTTCCGGTCATAAATAAGCCAGTATTCGGCGACCCCTGCGGAATCTGTCACAGCGATTCAAGAACTACCATTCGATGCACATATTTATTGAGAGCGTCAATGTATATGAACGTGCATTTTGTGGTTGTGGTGGCCTAGAACATCTTTAGAATCCCTGAAACTTGTAGCCCTCTACCCCCAATGACCTTCTGCTGGTTTCTGAAATCCTGGACCACCGGTTTGGGAATTGCTTCCAATCTGATAACAGGCTGTCTTAGCAGGAAGCTAAGCATATTTACTGGTGACTGCTCATTCGGGGAAGCAAAGTCAAAGTAGAAACAGACAACAGTAGTATCTTCCTTGGTCATCTAGTTGTACAATCTGTCTATAACCAAGGAACTGCCATCGCAGTCCATCAGCAATACGATTCCCTAATTCTTTACAATGGTGCACTCTCTGTTACCAGATGTCGCCCTTTCCCACTCCCGGATTCCCGTCGCAGAACATAGCTGTATGATTAGATTCGCCCTCCCTACTGCCATTATACCAGTGTCTGAATTCCTCGGTTTGTAGCAGCCAGCCCCTTACCCTGCCCACCTGCTGGGCTACAACGTCTCGATGCTGTACCCATGGCTCTAACTGAGACAGCCGGAGCAATATTTTAGACTCGTCACCGGAGGAGGAGCAGTTAATGAAATTTGAGACGATGATAGAGCTATCATTGCCTCTGAAAGTTGATGACATCCTCTGCTTCGCTCGCAACCCATTGTTCTCCTGTTCGAGGTGTTGCTTCACTTGAGGTCTGATAATGCGATTAATTGAAATGTAGGAAACGTGTGGCTAATTCTGAAACCCTGCGTCTAACCAACAACAGTCGAATTACTTCTGGAATTGGTCTCACAAACGCTTGAGGATTCTCTGTGTCACAAACAATGGCAAGATTCAACTGCATTAGCCTCCAGTTGAACCATTAGGGTACATTCCTCATTGTTAAATATATTTCAAAATAGATGGGATCTAACAAACTGATACTGCTAGTATTATTCAAACCTTTATTATTTTCTCCCTCCCAGAATATTAGATTGCAGATTCAAACCTATGGCACTCATGGTCCTCATAGTCAAGCTCTGAGCCCGCTTGTACTGCCAGATGAAGTGGTGTGTCACCATCCGAGTTGGTAGAGTTAACAGCTTCATGAGAACATAGCAGCAGCTGGCAAATAACCTTCCCATGGAGCATCTGCACAGCCAGATGAAGTGACATATTGCTAATATTATCTGCGAGATCCGATCTTTTGATAGCACCCAATAGTTTCTCTACAAAGTGTCGAGATGCATTCTGGGTAATAGGCCACTATCACCTGGAGCATCGGGGTTCACTCAGAGTCCGATTAATTTATCAAAAACTGTCTCGCACTCACAGGGGTATTGATAGAAAACAAACGGGTGGACGGTAGAGTCTTGGTAGATGATTGTTTTTGTATGATGAAAAGCGTTCCAAACCAGGATCAAGGCAGTTGTATCCAGCAATGCCTCCTATTTAAGCTTGCCTACCAGGTTTTTGGCCACTACAACAACCACATTCCACCAACAAACATCCAAGTAAAAGTACTGCCAATCACAACTAGAATATGGATAGTAGGAAGAAACCAATCACTCTAGCCTTAGCAACGATTGAGAGTGGCACCTGGGAATGAAAGGCAGCAAATAAATATGGGGTGCTCTGTACTACATTACAAAGTCCCCCTCCAGGAGGATTGACCGCAGGCTTAGAAGACCTTCATGAACAACACTGGTTACAAGAACAAGAAAGATCTTTATGTGGCTAGATTATAGACTAAGAGGAATATGGATACACTCTCTCACACTCCTGTACAAGAGAGATAGCTACTCCTACCCTTAGCCTTTCCAGTAATACCAACTATGTAATAAGGAGTGGGTTCCCCATTTCATGAAATACAAGCCCTGAATCATCAGCCTAATTGGCAAGCCAATCAAGTCTGCCCAGATTTGTGGTACCCAACCCCAACATATTGAAGACTTTTATGGATAGTTTGATACTATCTAAGCCAGTTATGATACTCAGCAGAGTGATATTTAGAACATGGATGAGCATGGTATTGCTTTAAGTCTTTATACCAATTCTGTGGTTCTAGGAGCATGTGGAAAGAGTTAAATCCATGTTCAGCCACTTGAAAATCAAGAGTAGGTGTCGATAATTGAGACAATTAATGCCCCAGTTTATTATATTCATCTCTTAATGATATTGAAGGGGAAGGATATCCAGACATTATGGTTCATAATAGAGAACATACCAGACTATCTAGTTATAACTACTTTAAAGGGTTGGACCTCCAATAATATTAGATTATACTAGTTAAAAGAGGTCTTTCTCCTAGAAATTACCCATACTCGAGCAGCTGGCCAAACTGCACATTGACTTCTACTTTTAGATACTACTGTATAATCAATATAGATTTTCTGGCAGAACCAGGGTGATATATTATATCTCTAAGCCTACTCAGGCTATGTTCTCCAATCACTAGACCTTAGTGCCTTCTTGTTGCTCAAGTCGTACTACTGCAAAGAAATTGCTAATCTTGCTCAACTCAATAATACTGCACTAGTAAAGACACAGCAATTTGTTGAAGCTTATCAAAAAGTCGATACAGAAATCATTACAACTTATACCCTATGGGCAGGCTAGTCTGTATCTGGTCTTTTTGCCAGATTCTGTACAAAACCCTTAACCCCTGTGAACTTTATAAAATTACTGTATGACAAATCGATAGCCCTACTCACTCTCTTCCTTGTACTTTACTCTCTCCTCCTTATCCTTCATCTACACCTAACCGATCTCATTCTAGCAACTATAACACTTTTTGCAGAATTCGAAGACACTCTTATAATATTTACCATGCTGGTCAAAGATTAGACCTACTGACCTAAGATCAGTAAACTGTCCTTCATAAGACTCAAAAAACCCTTGGGGAAGCAACCACCCAGACTGCTATCCTACAGACAACAAACCAATACCTTTACCTACAAATCAAAGAGTTTTTGTTTTGTGTAAAAAGAAGAAGCAGAAGGTTATTCTCGATCCAAATACTATTTTTGCAAATATAGAACATATAAAACATTCATTGAATGAGGTAGAAAAGGGACAAGTAGAGGTAAAAGTGGAGAAGACTAAAATTGTAGCAAAAAAGGCTCAACCAAAGGCGAAAGTGACTTCTTCAGAGGAGGCAGCATTAAGAACCTCTAGAAATTTGCAAAAAGCACAAATGGAATCCTGGATATTTCAAGGGGAGTTGTAAATGGGAAATATTTTTAGGCTGCACAGTAATGCCAAGTTGGCTAAAAACAAGAATTGGCCAAAAACCTAGTATGTGAGCTTATTTAGATACAGGGTTATCCATTCCAAAATTATACTTTATGGGTTATATATTCAATTCCTAGCTTTATTCAAGTTTTGCTTAACATTTCCTCTGGTCTGGTATAATATCTTGATATCTTATTATATTAATCGTATGTACAACTTTCAAGATAAATATTATTTTAATATTTAGTTTGTTTCTAATTATAATATAAGTTGTTTATCATTGTATAATATTTGTACTTGCTACTTGTGATATGCTTGTAATAGAATTTTACATAGTATTTAAGAGGTATATTATATTTAGATATTCATTTTATGTTAAGTACCTAATTAAATAATTTGAAACTTTTATCTAACATAGTAAATTAAGTTCCAATAATTCTACTAAAATGCTAAATTGAACAAGCCTGGACTGTGACAAATAGAAGATATTATAGGATACAGCTGATTTTAGATACTTTTTATCATATAGGTATTGATAGAGGAAAATTGGACAGATACCTTAAAGCTAATATTGAGTTATTACTACTAGAAGTTTGTATAGCAACTACCACAATTGCGAGAAATTACAAAAGTAATTTTGGAGGAAAGTTTTCTAATACCAATCCAATAATGATGGAACTTAATTTTCAAGTAATATAGATTTTATTAACCTTTGTAATGTGGGCACTCTAAGCGAGATAGACCCAAAGGCTGTAACTGCACCAAACAACTTCGAATCTATTGTCAAAAGTCCACACAGAAATCTAAGAGTAAAGTAAACAGTAAAACTGAATATTGTTAAGCCAAACACTGCACTCAATTAAGGTCACAAGAGGATGTTGATTGTGTTAGAGTAGGAGAGCTCTTGCCTAGATTTAAGTAGTCAGAATCTATGGCAGAAATCCTCCCATCAGTTTACTCCAACCCTTCAAGCATACCCTTCTCCACTAAGTCTTGTTGGGCACTTCTTCCACATTCCTGAAGGTATGTATGTGTTGACACACTCTAGTCAGTGACCTCATTATGGAGTTCAGTTTCTGTGGTACATCTCAATTATGGACACTGAAGTGCAAACATGTTCCCATCAGTGCCTTACTAGTAGCTAACAGTCAAGACTGTGAGAGGGCTGACTAATATATGAACACCTTTCTATATACAGTTCATTTATACAAGTTCCTAGTGGCTCTCTAGTCTACACATTCGAGCCACTTCTATTGAGCTAAGGGCTTCCAGAAAGTCTCTCAGTAGAGTGTTGTCATGGTCATCAGATCGGGGTATGACTGTATTGGGTTTTTAGTTGCATATATGACAGTATGGGTTTGGACGGTTGCCTAAGAATGGAAAGAGTAGCTTAGCCAAGTTACTACATAACAGAACCTTATGGAAACTGATAGAAGATTGCAGCTGCATATAAGGAAGGGGTTGAGGGTATTGGGATTTGTCAGTACAGGGTTTTCCTTTGTTATAGAAAGAGATGTGGCCCTTGGAGTTTTACATTCTTTACACAACCTAGTAATTTCCTGCTTATACCGGTACTTAGAAATTACATCTTTGTTTCTCCATTATGTTACTAGAACCTGTGACCCCTGACCCTGACTCCTGATATTCTGTCCCTGGTCCCCTCAAGGTTGGATATAAATATATCTTCTTTGTCTTCCTGCGTGACGACCCAGCATAGAAGAGCTATGGCAGTCGGAACCTACACCCATACAGGTAGCTGGGAGGTGAACTGGTAGGAAGAGGCAGGCTAGTGAGTACTTGACCTACGAAGACCTGATGGCCCAGGCTCTGAGAATGAACAGAATTGGCTGGCCAGGTACTTAGGTACCTGGGGGCACCAGGGAGCGCTGTCAGCATACTTAGGGGCCTCTGAAGGGGCAGTTACTCAGCTCGGCTGGGTAACTGGATAAAGGTCAGAAGTGTCCATCTCCGGGAACATAATAGACAGGGTAACAAGAAAAAGTCATTTGGTCCATCAGACAAGGTTACCCTACCCTCAGGCCCAGGTTACCCTGCCGTGGGGCTTGGGTTACGCAGTCCGAAGTCCTGAGTTACCCTACCCTTCAATACGAAGTCCCTCAGGGAGTTCGGGAAAAATGACCGGAATGTTTGTCATGCAAAGCTATGCATAAGACAGGAATCTGGAGTTCCAGGAAATGCTATTGGGCAAGATACGCAGCTCCGAAGAAGCTGTAAATTGGAGACATTATTCCTATCATACCCCTCCGGCCCCGCCCTGAGGCCCGGACGTCATGGGCAAATGGTTGCATAGTTGTGTGCAGTCTAGCAAAGAAGGATCTTTACAGACCTGCTTGCAACACCATATATATCGCTGCTGTCTGGTCGACCATAGGCTGTTCACAGGGTATATAAGGGGGCATAGCGTGGAAGGTGGAGTACCTCCTCCAAGTTGATCGGAGTGAAATAGACCAAAACTGACGTAGTTAACGGGAGTTAACCGTGCGGGTCCTGAAGGTAGTCCTGGCTGGTGCTGGGGTGGCCACGAGAGTTTTACACCTACCAAGCCCGAAAGTGTCACCAACGCCATAGGCTCTGAAAGGAAAGTGCAGAGACACTGAAAGCATGATTCCTACCACAGGTAAGGTGGATCCAAGGTAGTGGTCATGGGTACCGCGTATTGGACCCCTTCCGGATTACTGTATCCTGCGGAAGACACCGGAAGCCTCAGAATCACAAATAGTAGATACATGAATCACTCACAGTAGCTTCTGGGGCAAAGTAGAAATCAATGCATATGGGAAGGGTGTTATAGATAGTCCAGTTCATCTGGTGTCTTGACTGTTAGCCACTGGCAAGATGCTGATGTCAAGAAGGTTTTACTCTGGCGGGCAAAATGGAAATGCTCTGCAGAAACAATAACCGCATAAGGTGAATGCCGACTAGAGTCTGTTGACACATGCATGCCCGAAGGCTGTACTAGCAGACATGTCCGACCACCCTTAGCGGAGAGGGGTGTGCTTGAATAGTTAGAGTAAACTGATATGGGAGTTTCTGGCATAAGATAAAACTACCAAAAAGTCTATACAAGAACTCTCCTGCTCCAACAATCTATCCTCTCGAGACCTTAATTGAGTAAAGCGTCAGGCTTAAGGATATTAAGTTTTACCGTTTACTTTACTCTTACATCCATGTGAACTTTGGGTAATCAGTGAAGTTGTCCGGTGCAGTGGCAACCTTGGGATCCATCTTCCTAGGCATGCCCCCATTACACCCTATACCTGTCCCTCATTCTGGCTACCGTAGAGTGCCTTAGAATATCTGCACTTGACTTTGCATAGACCTCGTCCATTACACAAGGTTGTATCTACAAAGATCCAACCCACCCCATATTATGTTATGATTACTTAACATACCCACTGAGATCTTCAGTTACCTGGACCAAGCTGCCAATATGTTCAACAAACAGTAGAGCAATCTGACCCATGACCAGAGAGACAACTCTCTGATATGTCCCTGAGACAACCTTCTCAAGACTATAAACCCACCTATACCTGCCACACCCTCTACTGACCACCAGTTACAATAACCACTACAGACCTTGACCAAGGAACTCCAGGCTCTTCACCTAGAAGGCCAAGAACTCAAAACCCATTTGGCTATTACCAAACAAGAATTTGCCTGCACCAATGCAACTATTACCTTACTCAATAATGCTCTAGCGAACAGCCCTGAAGGTCCTGCTGCAGGACCAAGGAGCAGTACCGAAGCCTCTATTGCAAACCCTGGGAAGTTCAATAGTGTTATAGACAAATACGACCCCTTCACCCCTGAGCTTCAAATGAGACTCTACGGGAACCACTATGGGTTCAACACTGAACACCACTATTTGGCGTACACTATTGCCCTCTTGACACAGTCTGCCTGGCTGCAAGTTCAGCCCAATATCACTACGGAGGGCATCAATTACTCTGACAGTGAAGTCCTGGTAGTAGAACTAGAACAAGCACTCGTAAATCCCAACTAGGTCACAATAGCAAAAAGAGAAGTAAGGGATCCATCCTAGAAGAACCCCATATTCATAGAGTACTGTACCAATTTTCAGCGCCTGGCTGCTAACACCAATTGGGATAATATGCCTAAGTGCAGTGTGCTCTACTAAGACCTCTGGTAAGGGCTGAAGGGTACTCTGACTACAATCGTTGACCCTTTAGAGATCTAGACTAGCTTATGCCACCCTGTTAAAAAAGTTGAACAACAACCTCTGGGCCTAGGCTGCTGACAAGAAAGGCTCCTCCTTCTGCTCATAGCATACTCCTACTACCACTCAACCCCAATCTACAACCCCTGCTCCTGTAGCCACAACTACTACAGGTATAGCATTGGGCTCTATGGACCTCTCCTCAGGACGACAAACCTTGACAGACATACCACAGAATGGTAGGTTGAGAAGAGGATTATGCCTCTATAGTGGAAGGCATAGACATATGGTCAGACAATATCTGAATAAGAGACCCTGTCACATGCAAGCTGGCAGCACCTCACCTTTTGACCCGCCTATATTCCTCAATAGTACTTGCCCTGAGTCTGAGCAGTCAGAACACTATTCTAGCCATGTGTGGAATGCGGCACTGGCCCAGGACATGTTAAGTATTTTTCGTATTTATCTATATCCAGTTTGTCTTTGGTTCAAATCGGAAATGGAATTGAAGATAACTACTTGGTGATTGCCACTGGTATCATAGACAACCAAAACCTAATCTGTTCCTAAGCACTGATTCGCTATGGAGCAACAGGATATGCATTTATGAATAAAGACTTTGCTTGCCACTATTATCTCTCCTTGTTTGAACTAAAAGCAACTATCCAATCATCAGTACTAGAGAGAAGACTGATTAGCTTTGGTGTAATTACCCACCTGATCTATATTAAACTGAAGATCAACAACAACTTAGAAGTACTGCCAGCCTTCATCACAAAACTAGGTGGATACTCCTTGACCCTGGGTATCCCTTGGTTGAAACAACACAATATAATACTTTAGTTTGCTAGCAATACTATTGCTTTTTAACCTGACTATTGTCTTCAAAACTGCACCCCTGATGGGATAGGTATCCAAGAAGTGGAAGAGGATATTCCACGTTTTTGCAAAGCCTATGCCACTGGGCGGGCCCTGGCTACAAGATACTTAAGGAACAAGAAGTCCAAGGCATTGTCCTCCTAGAATTGGATGACTTTATGCCCCTATTCCTGGAAAAAAAACAGCACTGATTACCCCACACTGATCAGATAACTACACTATTCTCCTATTACCAGGCTTTAAACCCCCTTTTGGGCCACTATACAATCTGTCACCACCAGAACTTGAGGCCTGTACAGTTCATTTGAAAAAAATCATAAGAAGGACTTCATCCAACACTTTACATGGCTCCTGGCGTCTTTCATCCTATTTATCAAGAAAAAGGACAGCCTGTTGTGATTGTGTATACACCATCAAGTAGTGAACAATGTGACAATTAAGGACAGTGGTCTACTACCACTTCTAACAGATATGTTTATGGGAATTTCAAAGGCCAAGATCTTTACCGAGTGGAATATCTACGACGTATCTAACATGATAGACATGAAGAAGAGAAAATAGTGGAAAACTGCCTTCTGGACCTGATAGAGTCTGTATGAGTGTATAGTTATACTATTTGGCCTCACCAATACCCCTACTACCTTCCAACCATACAACAACAAGGTCCTGTAGCAAGGCTTAAACTCCTCCCATACTAGCTACCTGGATGACATCCTCCTCGGTAGTGAGGCCAAGGAAGAGCATGTCAAATATGTGCACTGGGTCCTGAATACCCAGGGCAATACTGAGTTAGAAGTTAAGCCCCAAAAGTGCGAATTCCATGTAGGCCAAGTTGTAACAGGGGCACCTCTAGGAAGATAGATCCTAAGGTTACAACCATACTGAACAATTTCAAACTTACCGCCAAAGGTTCACACAATCGTAAGAGTAAAGTGAATGGTAAAACTTAATAACATAAAGGCTGACACTTCACTCAATTAAGGTCTTGAGAGGATTGCTTGTTGGAGTAGGCAAGTTCTCACGTAGACTTTCAAGTAGTTTTATATTACACCAGAAACTTCCCTATCAGTTTACTCCCACTGTTCAAGCATACCCTTCTCCACTAAGGGTGGTCCGACATGTCTCCTAATACAATGTTCAGGCATGCATGTATCCACACACTCTATTTAGTGTTCCTCTTATACTCTTATCGTTTCTCTAATATATCTACATTTTGCCTGCCAGAGTGAAAACCTCTTTGCATGGGTGCCTTGCCAGTGGCTAACAGCCAGGACACCTGATAAACTGGACTATCTATGATACTATTCCCATCTACATTGATCTCTATATGACCTCTGAAGCTACTGTGACTGGTTTATCTATCTACTATTTATGATTCTTGAACTTCCAGTTTCTTCCATAGGGTGTGCAGGCCCTGTCATGCTCCAATGGGCACTACCCATGACTACCTTCTCGGATCTATCTTACCTGCTATAGGAATCATGCTTTTAGTGCCTCTGCACTTCTCTTATAGAGCCTATAGTGTTGGGGACACATTCGGGTCTGATATGTATAAAACTCTCCCACCCATCTGAGTACTACCCAGGACTACCTTTAGGACCCCCAGGGTTAACCTCTACTAACACCGCCGGTTTTGCTTTGTTTTACTCCGAACAACTTGAAGGAGGTACTCCACATTCCACCATATGCCCCCTCATATATCCCACAACCAGCCTATGGTCAACAGCATAGAGGTAATGCATATGGTGTTGCATGCAGGGCTACAAAGGTTCCCTTTTACTAGACTGCGCACAACTACACAACTGTTTGCCCATAACATCCGGGCCTCGGGACGGCACTGGTGGGGTATGATAGGAATAATATCACCAATTCACAGCTTCTTTAGAGGTGCACAGCTTGCCCAATAGCATCTCCAGGAAGCCCAGATTCCAGTATTATATATGGCTTTGTGTGACAAAGACTTTGGTCATTTCCTATGAACTCCCGAGGCATCTTTGTATTGCCAGTCCGGGTAACTCAGTTTTCTAGACATGGTAACGCGTGTTCCAAGGCCGGGTAACTGTGATCCCTAAGTAGGGTAACCAACTCTGGAGCCCAGACCGACTTTATCCTCTTACCCTGTCTATTTCTATGGTGGCGATAGACTTCTCTCTCTTTCACTGGCCCAGTTCCCAGCCAAGCAGGGTAACTTGTCCTAGCCCAATTCTTGAGTATACTAACACCTTTTAAGGGTGTTTACCTTACTGTTCATAATGGAACCCAGACCATCTGACTTCCTGGGGTTAAATTCTCGCTTGCCCTTCTATTCCTACTGGTTGACCTCAAGGGTGCCTGCATGGGTGTAGGTTCAGTCTGTCATAACTCATATATACTGTGTTATCACATCATTCCCCTCTTCTCTATAGTCTGTCCAGGACTGCTCATGTTATTTCTTAATTCAATGACTTGATTCCCCCAAGACCCCATAATCCCTGAGTCTGAACAAATATCTTTGGTGGAAATCTAGAATAGCCTATAGCCAGCTCCCTTCTAGCATCTCATAGGGCTCACATGAGTTCTCCCCCACTCTATAGCCTTCCCATGAATCCCCGTACTGGACAAAGAGGGACCGAAACTTCCTCTGTGCTTGAACATATGATTAACTATCCACTATGTCTTTCATAATATAACTTGGCTTGTTATCGACAAGTTCCGGAGTAGGGATATCCTGGAGCCTACCTGACTCCGGATCTTCGCGATATGGCTCCAGCAACATGCGATTGAAAACTGGGTGGAAGCTCTATCTAGCTGGTAATTGGAGCTTATATGCTTAAGTACCCATCCGATGTTTGACTGTGAAGGGGCGAAAAATCTGGTAGTTCACCCTCTCTATTCAGCACTTGGTATAGAGGTTCCTCCAGTTCTACATCACATGGTCTGCTTTCTTAGCCCACCCAGAGGCCACAACCTTCAAGGTAACACAGCCCGGTTATGGCAACCTTCTCTATTCATGCCATTTATATTGCCTTTCCTGTGCCTATTGAATCATTTCTTGAACCTCCTGCCCGGTTCCTTCCCATTACTCAACCAAGAGCTCATTGCTAGGTGGATCCCTTTGTTATCAGACACTATACCAGACTAGTTTGTCTGTGAATTAAACCTGTAGTTGTTCTCAAATGACGACAACCTGGTGGATTCCAATGTTGAGGTATTGTATGTATACTCCACAAGTGGCAGTAGCGAAGCCGAATCATCATGTTGGTAGGACCAGTAGCTATGCAAGTACTACCCTAGTGTCTGATTAACCCTCTCAGTTTGCCCATCAATCTGGCGATGGAATACAGTCAAAACATTTAGTTTCACTTGCAATAAGTGCATCGGACTTATCCAGAACTTAGATGTGAATCAGCTATCTCAGTCAGCGATGGTTGACTCCGGGAGTCCATGAAGGCACCAAACTTCCTTCAAAAATATCACGGGAAGCTCCTGGATCAGTACCTCCATGGTCAGGGGTATGAAGTTAGACATTTTTGAGAACCTGTCCATGATCACCTAGATCTTGGTATACCCTGCTGACTCTGGCAGTGCTACAATAAAGTCCATTTAGATTGCTATCCATAGCCACATGGGAATGTCAATAGGTTCCAGCAGACCAAATTTCTTGTACCTGATGGACTTATTTGTTTGGTATACATCATAGGTTCGCATATAGTCAGTAATATGCTCATCCATCTTAGGCCAATAGAAGTTAGCGCTAATCCTGCTAATGGTTTTGTAAGTCCCAAAGTGTTCTGCAATTGGGGAGTTATCTTCAGCCTCCATGATTGTTTGCTTCAGCTTCTGACCTTTAAGGTTGTACTACCTGTTCTTGTACAGGAGTAGGCCCCTTTTCATCGTAAAGTGTTGGTCCACTTCTTTGTTACCCACAGTCGTTGCCTTCAGGATTCTGAAGTATTCCTGGTCCTGTTTTATTGCTACCCACAGTTGATTCAAAAAGGAAGACTCTAGCCGAAAACCTTAGCACATTTGCAATACCTGTTGTCGCAAGATATCGCATTCCTGTCTCACGACCCACTGCCTGAAGCGGAAAAATGACTGTGGTGGAAAATCACTCCCCCCTTCATGGTGGTAGTCCCTCCACTGCGACAAAGCATCATCCTTCTCATTCAACCACCCTCTGTGGTAAACCATCTTAAAGCTAAACAGTTGTGGGAACTCAGCCCAGTAGTGCTGCCTGCAGTTAAGGACCTTAGTTCTATTAAAATACTACAAATTCTTATGATCTGTATGTATCACCAATTGGTCTGTTACTGAATATAGCAAATGATCCCATTCCTTGAATGCCGCTACAATAGCAGTCATCTCCTTGTCATGCCCATCATAATTAATCTCCGCTGGGTAAAACCTCTAACTATGCTGGGCCACCAGATACCACCTCTCATCCTGGCAGAACATGGAGAGCAAACCTTTTAATACAAAGTCACTAGCCTTGGTTTCCAGCCTGGTTGGCCACTCTGGATTAAAATGTGCTAGGATAGGTTTACACATAAAGACTGGTTTCAAATATTTGAAGGGCGGCTTACAAGCAGATATTCCTTTCCATCAGACATTCTCCTCAGTCAGGTCTGTTAGAGGTTTTGCTATCTTGCTGAAACACTCTATAAACCCATGATGGAAGTTGGTAAAGGCTATAAAGTTTTGAATGTTGATAATACATGTCGGAGCTACCCAATCTTTGATTGTCTGCACCTTCTCCCACAGTATAGAGATCCCCATCTCAGACATCCCAGATCCCAAGAATTCAACTTCCCATTGGTTGAAGCTGGACCTTTTTATACTTATACATAGTCTTACTTTCTGTAATTTTTCCATCACATACCTCGCAAGGGCAACATGTTCCTCCATGGTCTCAAAGTGGATCTTGATATCACCCATGTGTGCAAGAACTCCTTCATCCAAGAGGTCATGAAAGACCTCATTTATCATGCTCTGGAAAGTTGCCGGGGCATTACATAACCCAAACTGCATAACAGTTTAATAATACAGTCCGTATCTACACTGGAAGGCCATCTTCCACTCCTAACCTTCTGCCATCCTCAGAAGGTACTAGCAACTTTTTGGGTCCTGCTTAGTGAAGACAGCGGCTTTTCCTAGTCTATCTTGCCATTCCTTCGGCAATGGTAGAGGGTATTCACTCATAACTGTGATCTTGTTTAGCCCTCAGTAGTCTATTACCATTCTTAAAGTGCTGTCTGGCTTTGGCACAAAGACGATAAGGGCTGCTGTAGAGGAACTAGATCCCTGTAGCTTTCCAGTTTGCAGCATCTCATTGAGATATTCATGGAGTGCCTTAAGCTCCCTTCCAATAATGGATCAATAGGCCCGAACAGAGATTGAGGTCTGGGCTGCAACTCAATTGTACAGTTATCTTTCGCATATTCCGGGAGAGCCTCAATCCGTTCTTGACTGAAGATAACCCCATAGTCCTTACACTTGGGGAATAGCTTGGCTGTAATGTTGGCACCTTCTTCGTCAGAGAATTGTACAATTTCCAACATGTATATATTACTAGCATCTTCGGCTATTAACTCTTCATCAGTCATAAATACCAACCCGCCCTGCTCTGCTAGACAGTTAGCCTTGCAGAAATGTGAGCACCAGGTTAGTGATCCTGTTTTCCAATCTATGCCAGTGCTATGGTTCTTCACCCATGACATAGGTAGGTACCCATCCACCCTTGTGTCAAGTATGTCCTCCACCTCGAAGCATATCTCATCCTGGTGGTCACCTATCCTCATATCCAATTACTTGGTATAGTGCAGACCTGACCCTGGAACATGATCACCACTTGTATCTCTTATCGGCACCTGTACTTTTCACCATACATAAGGTGCCTGAGTCTGTTCAACCCATCGGCTACTAAGGACGGGCCCAGTAGCTCCACTATCAAGTAGCAGGAGCGCTTCCGTGCTTGCCTGTCTCACTCCGATCTTCTAGTTTTGCTTCAGTCATAGGTGAATAGACTTGGTATTGCAAGGCAAGTTGTCACATTTCTGCCTCTTCACTTGTCTTGGAGACTTAGTCATCTTGGTTTACTAATTTTGGTCCCTAGCCTTTCAACACAAGAGTGGCCACAATGGGTCGGTAAACGTTTAGGGCATTGGAGTTCATTGTATCACAATTGCTAGGGTGTTTACTATCACGCCAGCATGATTTCGGGTACTGCAACCTCCTCAGGTGAACTTGAAGTCAATGCTTTGTATCAGATCAAGTCCTTCCTGAGCTAATTCCACTTCTACTAAAGATAACAAATTTCTCCAGGTTGGTAGAGGTCCGCCATTGGACCAGTTTCAAGCGAAGCATATAGTGCTTCCGCAATGTTAAGTGTCTCCTCTAGCCAGACCTCACACAGCCTCAACTGAAACAATGTCCTAAGACTCCCCCATCTAGCCAAGGAAATCCTGAAAGAAATCAATATAACTAGAACAAAGAAAATAACCAGAAACCCACCAAAGGAAAGATAAATCAGTCCATGACACCAAGCCCGAAACATCTATCTGCCGACACCCCTGGGGTCTAGTCAATACCATGCTTATCCCCACAGTAGAGGGGTACTTATCCATCCCAGAACCCCTTCTTTGGTTCTTCTGTCCATCTCCGATGGGTCTATGGATTTGGGTTAAGAAGGTTATACTTTAGACAGAATGGGTTTTTACCTATTCTGAGGCGTCAGTACCAACCTCTATGGTTTGGGGTGGTGCCTATCGGACTTCAAGTATCTTTGACAGAGAAGTCAGACGTGGCTCTTGAACATGCTTTAGGCACTTCTCTATACCTGAAGCCTCACTTACTGGAGCGGACTGTTTCAACCCATGAGCCAGTTTGGCCGAACTAACGACTGGGGATGATATAGCACACTTTCTCCAAAAGGGTCCCATTTGGCCGCACTTTATGTACTGGTTGTACTTTCTCCACCATTCAGTTCGAGTCGACTGGATTTCCTTATAGGCTATTGCATACTCAGAAGTCGCCAGCTTTGCCTGTTTCCCCACATTGAAATTAGTAGGTTTGACAGACCTCTGGTTCTATCTGCCTGATGGTTTCTTCTTCTTTTTAAACCTTCCTGAAGTTGAGTACCTATCTTCCTTCTTGATGGTTAGCTGTGAACACTAGACTGGGTGGATGATACAGTTTCTAAAGCGGTTGTTTTCTTCTAGTATATGTACAACTTTTCAAAGAAGATCAAGATGCTCTTTCAAGTCAGTTGGATAGGGCTTCTTGAGTGCCCACACATTCTGAACTGCTTGCGTAATGCCTAACCATACCTTGTCTTGTACCTGCACTGGATCTGTATAGCTAAGCTCATACATGTACTCAATTATCTTGTCCAGGTACTTATCAATGTGGTGTTACTTTATCACAAGGTCTCATCACTCAAGAAGCGATCAGTTTTGTTCTGCTTGGTCATCGCCAAAAAGCTCCATATGAGTCATTCTTGGAAACCTTTCCACATTCATAAGTGGTTGCTGCCATTGGGAGGAACACTAGGATTCTTGGCTGCTTCCTTGTTCATATGCCCATGCAACCCCAGGTACCACGCCTGGGCAAAGTCTTCTAAAGCGGGGATCCACAAGTTTATCTTATATGTATCGATTAACTTGCAATTTGCAAAATATTCAAACTTGACCTGTACCAAGGTCAAGAAACTCATAAGTTCCGTAACCTTCCTCTTGAACAGAAGGATACCACTCAGCCTTTCCGATCTTTTCTGCCAGTGCCTTGGTGTAGGCCTAGAAGCTACACTAGTATCCTGCTGGGCTCTCGCTAGCGTCTTGGCCTGCTAGTCGAACTATCCCTTCTTTTTATTTCCACACTTGTTCTGTCAAACCTCCAAGTAAGGGGTTAGATCACCTAGGGAGTTACTATCATCACTGCTATCACTGCGATCATGATCAGGATCACCGGGATTACCTTCTGCCCCAGTTATGCTCTCTCCAGATTGTGGATTCCTTCCTCCACCACCCCTGGCATATCCACCTTGGGCTTGCCGTGGCTGCTCATAGCCATCGAACCGTTCCTCCAGTTCCCATTGACTACCCCCCAGGGGAGGATCATCTGCTGGAGGTATAGGCACTAGGGCTGGGTAGGTGGCAGAATACTTCCTAACAGTTTCTTGGTTAGTACCGCTTAACTTATCTGGTGAGATCCCAGACTTCACTATAAGTATCGGGCCATGTCGGAGGTCCCATATGCTCCCATGACCTGCAATACCCATATGTTGGTTTGCTATTCCTTTCCCTACCAAGCCAATATACTACCGTGTTCTGGCCTCATTAGCGTAACCCCATGTATGGTAAGGTATCCACCCCATTGCCATTTCTTGAGACCTACAGCCTGAAAGGCAGTAATCTGTTTGTCCATCTGGGTCAATTCTCGATATAGTCACAAGACCAGTAGGTACACTGGCCTTGGTTGGAGTAGTAGGAGCAACCAGGGCCTATGGGGGACTACAGGATAGGGTTTCCTGGACTGGGAGAGGGGTACCGAGCGAAGGGGTTTCAGAGTTCAGCTCCTACAATACTCTGGTCTGCTGATTTACTATGTTGCGAAACAACACCTAACTCAATCTTAAAGGGGGTATTGGGAGACTGGCCAGCAGAAATGTATGTAACCTGAGTGGAGTTGCCACAGTAGGTACCCATGCAGGGGCAAGGACTGGAGTAGAGGGCAGGTATAAGAGCAGGGAGAGAGGTTCGCCTTGGTGTGGCTATCGGCAGTACACGTGTCTGACCCACAGCTGGATTCAGAGGAGCTCATGTAGGATGTGGTGTTGGATCTATTGTCTCAGGTGCCGTGATCTGTTTGGGCTTGGGGGCCCATTTCCTTGTCCGTCGAGTATCAGTAGGTCTGATCAAAGGACTACACTACCAACCCCACAAAATCCAGGACAGGACCAAGAGTGAACCAGTACGTTCTCTTGCAAAGAAGGCTGCATAGGAGTAGCCTTCTTTCTGCAGGCCCGCGAGGATTCGTACATCGACAGCGCTGAGCTGGACCCACCATTCCGTGTCCCGCTTCTAGCATGCCAATTGCATGGCTAAAGTATCTGGTTTTGCATGAATGAGGGGGAGTGGGGGAGCATCCTCTATCATCAGCACAGTATTTTCACCATTAATATCATACCCTTCGATGAATGCCTTTTCTAGAGTATTTATCCATTCTTGCAATGCTTTTTGATCCTTTACTATCGCAAGGTATGCCTGCTGCTATATGTTCATCCATTCCACTACAGCGGTCATAAACTACTGCTAGAAAACCTTTTACTGTTGGTCATTCCAACCTCTCATTTCCTTCTGTACCTCAGTAACGAAATGTGCAACTTTTCAAAGAATGAGAGCGCCGCAGTATGGAAGAATGAGAGCGCCGCAGCATGTGGGTCTGCCAGTATAAGGTCAACATATACATCAGGAAGTGTGATAGCAGCTGCTTTGATCAATTTTGCTTGTCCTTCCCATCCAATGTCACAGACATCTGCAATGACCGAGGCTCAAAAAGTGGCAGCGCAAACTAGGTCAGAGTGGAGCCCTAAACTTGCGTTGGAATCAGAGTTGGAGTCCACTTGGATTCGAATTTCAGTACTAACCATTCCACTTGCCAACCTGGGCTACTTGCTTTGCAAAAGGTTAGCAGTGTCCACACAAGGTCAGTACCAAAGATCGATAACAATTAATCAGGAGAGGAGTTAAGCAAGGAGGTCACATGGTAGTATACTGGAATAGGGGTACCCCTAGGATGATGGATCCCCAGGTTGCAACCAAACTGAATAACTTCAAACTTATAACCAAAAGTTCACATAATTGTACATGTAAGCTAAATGGCAAAACTTGATACCTTTAAGCCTGACATTTTACTCAATTAAGATCTCGAGAGGATTGATTGGTAGAGTAGGAGAGTTCTCGCATAGACTTTCAAGTAGTTTTATCTTATGCCAGAAACTCCCCCATCAGTTTACTCCCACTATTCGAGTACACCATTCTCTACTAAGAGTGGTCTGACCCATTCCCTGATACACTGTTCAGGTATGCATGTATCAACACACCCTAGTCAGCGTTCACCTCATGCAGTTATCATTTCTGCGGTGCATCCCAATTTTACCCGCCAGTATGAAAACCTCTTTATATCAGTGCCTTGCCAGTGGCTAACAGTCAAGACACCTGATGAACTGTACAATCTATGGCACCGTGCCTATAGGCATTGATCTCTACATAACCCTAGAAGCTACCATGAGTGGGTTATCTGTTTACTATTTACGATTCTTGGACTGCCGGTGTGTTCCAAAGGGTATACGAACCCTGTCATGCTATAATAGGCACTGTGTAATGTCTTCACATATATTGTGCTAAGCATGCTTCGAGTACGATAGTAACAGGTAGCCTGCTTGCTCAGCAAGAGGCGAGCGCTGTATAAACTAAGGGAGGCTTCGAAGGGGTATAATAGGAGAGCAAGAAGTAACTGTTCAACTAAGTATATTAAGAATACTGTCCGTCAAAGTCCACTTTTTCCATCATGCAATCAGCAGTATTGTAAATACAACTTCTCACTCATTTCTAGTATGTGCAACAACATAGTCCCTTTCAAAGTATCTGGCGATATCTTTGAAACATAGCTAGTGTCAAACAATACTATCAAACAAAACATAAAATGTTCACAATATCAAGCAATACCTTTGAAACATAATCAGTATCAAACAATACTGTAAAGCAAAACATAAAACATTTGATGTGTCAAGCAATATCTTTCAAACATAACTGGTATTAAAAAATACTATAAAAAGAAACATGCAACATAACCAAGTACCTGTACCAGTTACATGCTACCCATGACTACTATCTTGGTTCCACCTTGCCTCCAGTAGCAATCATGCTTTCGGTACCTCTACACTTCACTTACAGACCCTATGGCATTTGGAATACATTCAGGCTTGATATGTATAAACCTCTCCCAGACTTCTAGGTACCACACATGACCACCTGCAGGACCCCCATGGTTCACGTGTATTAACTCTGCCCGTTTGGGTCCATGTTACTCTGAACAACTTGGAGGAGATACTCCACCCTCCATGCTATGCCTCGTTATATATCCTGCGAACAGCTTACAGTTGACTGGACAGCAGCGAATACATACCGTGTCACAAGCAGGTCTACAAAGTCTCCATTTTGCTAGACCGCCCAAAACTACGCAACCGTTTGCCCATGACATCCAGGCCTTAGGGCGGCCCTGGAGGGGTACAATAGGAATAATGTCACCAATTTAGAGCCTCTTCGGAGCTGTATAGCTTGCCCAATAGTATCTCCCAGAACTCTAGATTTCAGTATTATGTATGACTTCATATGACAAACATTCTGGTCATTTCCTCCAAACTCCCCAGGAGACTTCGTATTGCCAGGTAGGGTAATCCAGGTTCCTAGACAGGGTAACCTGAATTCCAAGGCAGGGTAACTGTGATCCCCAAGTAGGGTAACCAACTCCAGAGGTCAGTCCAACCTTACTCTTTTACCCTGTCCATTCCTCTGGCAGTGATAGACTTCTCTCTCTTCCACCAGCCCAGTTCCCAGCCAAGCAGGGTAACTTGTCCTAGCCCAATTCTTGAGTATGCTAACACCTCCCAAGGGTGTTGGCCTCACTGTTCATAATGGAACCCAGACCATCTGGCTTCCATGGTATAAATTCTTGCTTGCCCCTCTATTTCTACCAGTTGGCCTCAGGGCCGCCTGCATGGATCTAGGTTCAGTCTGCCATAACTCATGTATACTAGGTCATTACACAAGTTGAGTACCTTGGATTTACCCTCACTACCCAAGGTATCTACTAGGGTAATATCAAGATAGAAACAATCACCACCTGACCTATACTGGAACATGTTCAGATTCTGCATACTTCCTCAGAGTTTGGCAAGCTCTATCGTCATGTTGTCATTTCCTATTTCCATCTTGTCTGACCTCTTGCAGTACTTACCAAGCAGGATCAGCCATTCATCAGGATGTTAGAATGAAAGCAGGCTTTTGAGAAACTCTAAATAGCCTTTACCAGCACACTTGTCCTGGCCCATTTGGATTTCTGCCAGGAAGTAATTATTGAAATAGAAACCCCAGATTATCTGTCTGTGGATGTTATATTATAACGTGAGGAGAGAGAAGTGCTCCACCTTGTTGCCTTCTACTCTCGCAAGCATACCACAGCTGAATACAATTATAATATATATGACAAGGGGCTTATGGTAGTACTTTGTGCTTTCAAGCAGTGGAGATATTATCCAATCAGCTACCAAGTCACAATCCTGACCAACTATTCCAACATAAAACACTTTACCACCAAAATGATCATGAACTATAAACAAGTCAAGTTGTTCGAGTTTCTTACACAATTGGACTACAACATCGAGTACCATCTAGGAAAGTTCAACAGAAAAGTGAACATGTTAACTAGATGGTAGTACTAATGGAGGAAGAAGCAGAGCAGCGAAGAGAACATCAGATACCGGCAGTGGTGAAACCTCATATTATGGGTTTAAAGGTAAACATCATGCTCTCCATGGAAGAGTCATCCCTTGAAGATCTTTGCCAGTAGGTATATAATGCTGACCCGACCCCCTACCAGATCCTAAAGGTCTTCAACCAAGGAGACCACCACTCCCACCTCATCTCTCTAGCTCAGTGCTGGAGAGATAGAAAGAGACTGCTGTTCTGTAACTGCCTCTAAGTCACCCTTAATAAGGTATTACAGTTGCAACTAATTCAAGAAGCTAATGACTGTCCTGCAGCAAGATATCCCAGTAGGGCCAAGACTTACAAGTTAGTCTCTCATTGTTTCTACTGGCTGGGCATGTATCTAGATATTAGCTGCTTTGTGAAAAACCTCCACACTTGTCAATATAGTTACACCTCACACTATGTCTCCTTTGACATAATATGCCACCTTCTAATTCCTGACAAGACTTGAGAACATGTAGCTATAGATTTTATCACTGGTTTGCCTTAGAGTCAGGTACATGATACCAACTTAGTTGCAGTAGATAGGTTAACCAAGATGTATCACCTGGTCCTCTATTACACTACTATCGATGCCCCAATATCAGCTAAGCTGTACAAGAATTATGTATAGAAACACTATAGTCTCCCCACTGGTATCACCTGCATCCAGAGTACCCAGTTCAGCCAGGAGTTCTCAGAAACACTATGCGATCGCCTTCAGGTATTCCCAAAGCTTTCAACCACCTTTCACCTACCAACTAATGGCTAGACCAAATGAGTAAACACTATCATGCAACGATACCTGCTTGTTTACATTAACTATGAGTAGGACAACCAGACCCGATCACTCCCTATAGCTGAGTTTGCTGCCAAGAATTGTGCATCTGAGTCATTTGGCCTGTCTCCGTTCTTTGCCAATCATGGTTGTGACCACCACATAGACTTTCTAGATGTACTTGCCATACCTAGAGGAGCACTAGAAGTAGAAGAGTTTGTTCAATATATAAGTGAAATGCAGGAGCATCATAGTTCAGAGATCGCTTATGCCCAGAACCACTATAAAGAATATGCTGATACGAGACATATGCTAGCCCCCGACTTCTGGGTTAGAGACATAGTCTAGCTCAATGCAAAGAACATCTGACCCTAGCAACCATTCCAGAAGCGCAGTGAGAAGGCCTTTGGGCCTTATCCTATGACCACTCAAATAGGCACTTATTCCTACCACTGGGACCTTCCTGCCTTAATGAGAATACACAATATGTTCCATGTGTTCCTCCTAGAACTTCCTGACCACAACCCCCTTGGAGGACAGATTGTCCCACCTCCACCTCTGGAAGAGGTCAATGGAGAGGAGAAATGGCAACTTGAACTGATAGAGAATGCTAAGATAGTGAGGAGTCGTCTATAGTATTTGATACATTGCAGAGGCTATGAGGAGCCCACCTAGGAAGCAGCAGAGACCGCAAATGGGCTATGGATTATAGATGACTTCTACTACCAGTACTCATGTAAGCCAGGCCCCCTTCCCAAGTAATAGTCAGTACCTGAAGGGACTTCAGTGTAAGGGAGGGGAGCTAGTGCCATGGCTACTTGACCAGGGTATGACTGCATTGGGTATTTGGTTGTATATATGAGAGTACGGGTTTAGACAGTTGTCTGATGATAGAAGGAGTTGCTTAGCCAAGATTCTGCATAATGAAAGCTGAGAGAAACTGATAAAAGAATTGAGGCTGCCCATAAGGAAAGGGTTAGAGGTGTTGGGATTTGTCAGTAGATGGTTTTTATTTGATATATAAATAGATTTGCCTCTTTGAGGTTTACTTTCTTTATACAATCTGGTAATTTTCTGTCCCTGCGGGTACTTAGAAATTACATCTTTGTTTTTCGGTCATATTACCAGAACCCATGAACCCTGACCCTGAGACCTGGGACCCTGTCTCTGGCCCACCCAAGCCTTACTACAAATATATCGGGTTTATCCCCCTGTACCTACCCCTTGTTCTGTTTACCCGGTTATGCCTTGGACTATCCGCCTTTGACTGCACATGAATCCTGTCCTTTTCAGCTGTCTAGTTGTTACAGATTCCCCCTACTCTGGACAACACAACAGGTAACAACTTGCTCAGAGGCTGTACTGTGTTGTTTTTTGAGGCTCTTCAAGTCTCCAAGCCCAATCTTAGTATTCCCGCATAAGAATCGGTTTCTCACCTATGCTGAGAGTCTCAGTTATTGTCTTGATAGTCCTCTGTGTAGTGGATGCATTGTGGGCTCTCTCCGATATCCATGCTGTGGAAGAGTTGGGAGCATAAAGGTTTTGGTATTGTAAAGATAGTCAAGCTGTAGAAAGAAAATGATAATAGAGGGTTGTGTAAAGAGCTAACTCATCTTGTGAAAGCCTGGCCTTTACATAGGCCTCTTCCAACAACCCTAAACATGCGCTGCCTCGCAATTGGAGGTCAGGTTCCAAATCAATTATAACATCACATTGTAATGGGGGCACCCCTAGGAAGATGGATCCCAAGGTTGCGACCGCACCAAACAACTTCAAACTTATCGCCAAAAGTTCACACAGATGTAAGAGTAAAGTAGACGGTAAAACTTAATATCGTTAAGCCTGACGCTTCACTCAATTAAGGTCTCGAGAGGATTGATTGTTGGAGTAGGAGAGTTCTCGCATAGACTTTCAGGTAGTTTTATCTTATGCCAGAAACTCCCCCATCAGTTTACTCCAACTATTCGAGCACACCCTTCTCCGCTAAGGGCGGTCCGACACGTCTCCTGACACCCCCTTCGGGCATGTATGTGTCGACCCGCTCTAGTCGGCGTTCACCATATGTGCATATCGTTTCTGCGGCGCATTTCCATTCTGCCCGCCGGAGTGAAAACCTCTGCGCATCGGGGACTTGCCAGTGGCTAACTGTCAAGACCCCTTGCTGAACTAGACTATCTATGACACCCTTCCCATGCGCGTTGATTTCTTCTTGACGCCGGAAGCTACCGTGAGCGGTTTATCTATCTACTATTTACGAGTCTCGGGCTTCCGGTGTCTTCCGCAGGGTACGGTGGTCCAGGAGTGATCCAATGGGCGCTACCCATGACCACTACCTCGGATACACCTTACCTGCGGTAGGAATCATGCTTTTAGTGTCTCTGCACTTCCCTCTCAGAGCCTATGGCGTTGGGGACATCCTTGGGCGTGGTAGGTGCAAAACGTTCCCAGTCGTCCCGGCACCACCCGGGACTACCTTCGGGACCCCCACGGTTAACTCCCGTTAACTCCGTCAGTTTTGGTCCGTTTTACTCCGAACAACTTGGAGGAGGTACTCCACCTTCCACCCTATGCCCCCTTATATATCCTGCGAACAGCTTACGGTCGACCGGACGGCAGCAACGTATACGGTGTTGCAAGCGGGTCTCCAAAGATCCTCCTTTGGTAGACTGCACACAACTACGCAACCGTTTGCCCATGACGTCCGGGCCTCAAGGCGGGGCCGGAGGGGCATGATAGGAATAATGTCTTCAATTTACAGCTTCTCCGTAGCTGCGTAGCTCGCCCAATAGCATCTCCCGGAACCCCAGATTCCAGTATTATGCATGGCTTCGTGTGACAAACATTCCAGTCATTTTTCCCAAACTCCCCGAGGGACTTCGTATTGGCAGGTAGGGTAACTCAGGTCCTTGAACAGGGTAATCCAAGCCTCAAGGCAGGGTAACCCTGTTCTGAGGGTAGGGTAATCTTGTCCGGTGGACAAGTGGATTTTCTCCTGTTACCCTATCTATCCCACTTCCGGGGATAGACACACTCGGCCTTTCTCTAGTTACCCAGCCTAGCTGTGTATTGGCCCTTCATAGGTCCCTAAGTACGCTGACACCAATCTTGGGCGTAGCCATGTACCTAAATACTTTTGTCCACTAAGTCTGCTCATCTCGGAGCCCGGGCCATCGGGTCTCCGTAGGTCAAGTACTCACTTGCCTGCCGGTTCCTACCAGTTCGCCTCCGGGCTACCTGTATGGGTGTAGGTTCCGGCTGCCATAGCTCACGTATGCTGGGTCGTTACATCACTCCCCTCTTCTCTACGGTCCGTCCCGGACCGTTTAGCGTCGTCTTTTCTTTCCACGACTCGATTCCCCCAAGACCCGATGGTCCCTGGGCTTGGACGGATATCTTTGGTGGAAATCTAGCATGGCCTGTAAGCCTGTCCCTTCTAGCATCTCATAGGGCTCCCACGAGTTCTCCTCAGCTCCATAGCCTTCCCATGAAACCAGGTACTGGACAAAGCGCGACGGAAACTTCGCCTTTGTTCCACCATACCAGCGACTGTCCACAACAGCTTCGATGACGTAACTGGGCTCATTGTCCACGAGCTCGGGGGTAGGGATCTCCTTGATCCTACCCGATTCCGGATCCTCGCGATAGGGTTCCAGCAGCGTGACATTGAAAACCGGGTGGATGCTCCATCGGGTGGGCAATTGGAGTTCGTATGCTCGGGTACCCACCCGACGTTTGACCACGAAAGGGCCAAACATCCGGTGGTCCAGCTTCTCCATGGGACGCTTGGTGCGGATGTTCTTCCGGTTCAACATCACGCGGTCCGCTTTCTTAGCCCGCCCAGCAGCCACATCTTCCAAGGTAACATAGTCCGGGGATGGCAGCCGTTTCTGGTCATGCCATTTCCGCTGCCTTTCCTGTGCCCGTTTAATCGTTTCTCGAATCTGTTGCCAGGTTCCTTCCCATTCCTTAACCAAGAGTTCACTACTTGGGTGTATCCCTTGGTTGTCAGACACAACACCCGACCAGTTTGTTCGTGGGTTGAACCCATAGTTGATCTCAAATGGTGACAACCTGGTGGATTCTGATGTTGAGGTGTTATACGCATACTCCGCAAGGGGTAGCAGCGAGACCCAGTCATCCTGTTGATAGGAGCAGTAACTACGCAGGTACTGCTCCAGTGTCTGATTAACCCTCTCGGTTTGCCCATCAGTCTCTGGGTGGAATGCAGTCGAAACGTTTAGTTTCACTTGCAGCAAGTGCATCAGACTCATCCAGAACTTGGATGTGAATCGGCTATCTCGGTCGGAGATGATTGACTCTGGCAGTCCATGAAGGCGCCAAACCTCCTTCAGGAATATCAAGGCAAGCTCCTTGATAGGTACCTCAGTGGTCAGGGGTATGAAATGGGCCATTTTCGAAAATCTGTCTACTATGACCCAGATCTTGGTATACCCTTCGGACTCTGGCAGCGCGACAATGAAATCCATTGAAATTGCTGTCCAAGGCCGCATAGGAACATCGATAGGTTCCAGCAGCCCGAACTTCTTGTGCCTGATGGATTTATTTCTTTGGCATGCATCACATGTCCGCACATAGTCAGTGATGTGCTCATCCATCTTAGGCCAGTAGAAGTTAGCCCTCACCCTGCCAATGGTCTTGTAAGTCCCGAAGTGTCCCGCGATTCGGGAGTCATGTTCTGCCTTCATGATTGTCTGCTTCAGATTCTGACCCTGGGGAACATACCACCTGTTCTTGTACAGGAGTAAGCCCTTTTCCGTCGTGAAATGTCGGTCGACCTCTTTGTCACCTGCAGCTGTTGCCTTCAGGATCCTTAAGTACTCCTGGTCTTCGGTTATCGCTACCCGCAACTGATCCAAAAAGGAAGACTTGAGCCGAAATCCCTGGCACACTTGCAACACCTGTGGTCGCAAGATGTCCCGTTCCTGGCTCCCAACCCATTGTCCGGGGCGAAAAAACGACTGTGGCGGAAAATCACTCCCCCCTTCAGGGCGGTAGTCCCTACGCCGCGACAAAGCATCCGCCTTCTCATTCAACCGTCCTTCTCGGTAAACCACCTTGAAGTTAAACGGTTGCAGGAATTCAGCCCAGCGGTGCTGCCTTCGGTTAAGGACCTTGGTACTATTAAAGTACTCCAAGTTCTTATGATCCGTATAGATCACCAATTGGTCAGTTACTGAGCGCAGCAGATGATCCCATTCCTTGAATGCCGCCACGATGGCAGTCATTTCCTTATCATGGACATCATAATTGATCTCTGCTGGGTGAAACTTCCTACTATGGTAGGCCACCGGATGCCATCTCTCATCCTCACATAACTGGGAGAGAACGGCTCCTAATGCAAAGTCACTAGCGTCGGTTTCTAGCCGTGTTGGCCGTTCAGGGTCAAAATGTGCTAGGATAGGTTTGGACGTGAACGCTTCCTTTAAATGATTGAAGGCCTGCTCACATGCAGGTGTCCATTCCCATCGGACATCCTTCTTTGTCAAGTCCGTGAGGGGTTTCGCTATCTTGCTGAACCCTTCTATGAACCGACGATAGAAGTTGGCAAAGCCCATAAAGCTTTGAACGTCGACGACGCATGTCGGAGGTGCCCAGTCTTTGATTGTCTGCACCTTTTCCGACAACATAGAGATCCCCATATCGGAGATCCTATATCCGAGGAATTCAACCTCCCGTTGGTGGAAACTGGACTTCTTCATACTTACACATAGTCTAGCTTTCCGCAATTTCTCCATTACACGCCTTACCATCGCGACGTGCTCTTCCATAGTTTCGGAGTAGATCAGGATGTCATCCATATACGCGATGACTCCTTCATCCATGAGATCTCGAAAGACCTCATTTATCATGCTCTGGAAAGTTGCCGGGGCATTACATAACCCAAACGGCATGACCGTGTATTCATACAGTCCATATCTGCACCGGAAGGCCGTCTTCCATTCCTCACCTTCTGCCATCCTCAGAAGATAGTAGCCGTTTTTCAAGTCCAACTTAGTGAACACAACGGCTTTTCCTAACCTATCTCGCAGTTCATTCATCAGCGGTAGAGGGTACTTGCTCTTCACCGTGATTTTGTTCAGCCCTCGGTAATCTATTACCAGTCTTAATGTACCATCTGGTTTTGGCACAAAGAGGATAGGGGCTGCTGCTGAGGAACTGGATCGCCGTAGCTTCCCCGTTCGCAGCATGTCATTGAGATATTCCCGGAGTGCCTTAAGCTCCTTTTCCGATAACGGATAGATAGGCCCAAACGGAGGTTGAGTCCCGGGTAGCAACTCGATCGTGTGGTCATACTTTGAG
Organism: Tuber magnatum; assembly: GCA_003182015.1. Lineage (NCBI taxonomy): Eukaryota > Fungi > Ascomycota > Pezizomycetes > Pezizales > Tuberaceae > Tuber > Tuber magnatum. The sequence continues at coordinate 3,334,552 of PYWC01000006.1, forward strand.
TGCTCCGGCAAGGCCTCAATCCGTTCTTGACTGAAGATGTCCCCGTAGTCCTTATACTCAGGGAGTAGCTTGACAGTAATGTCAGCACCTTCCTCATCGGAGAATTGTACAATTCCCAACAGGTACACATTACTAGGGTCTTCAGCTAGCAACTCTTCATCGGTCATGAACACTAACCGCCCCTGCTCTGCCAGGCAATTAGCCTTGCAGAAATCTGAGCGCCAGGTTAGTGATCCTGTCTTCCAATCTATGTCGGGATTATGGTCCTTCAACCAAGACATAGGTAGGTACCCGTCCACCTTGGTGTCGGGCATGTCCGCGACTTCAAACCGCATTTCGTTATGGTGGTCGCCTATTCTCATGTCCAATGATTTGGTATAGTGCAGACCTGACCCCGGAATGTGATTACCGCTTGCGTCGCTTATCGGCACATGTACCTTTCGTCGTACACATGGTGCCTGCGTTTGTTTAACCCATCGGCTACTAAGCACTGGCCCAGTAGCTCCACTGTCGAGTAGCAGGAGCGCCTCAGCGCTTACCTGTCTAGCTCCAATCTTCCAGTCTAGCCTTACCCTCAGGTGGATAGACTTGGTATGGCGAGGCAAGTTATCACGCTTCTGCCTCTTCACTTGTCTTAGGGACTTAGTCATCTTGGCTTACTAATTCTGATCTCTTGCCTTTCGACACAAGAGCGGCCACAACGGGTCGGTAAACGTTAAGGGATTGGGAATCGTTTTATCAATAGCTAGGGTGTTTACTATCACGCCAGCATGATTTCGGGTACTAAACCCTCCTCAGGTAAACTTGATCATAGTATCATTTATTTAATCAAGTCCAGCCTGAACTAATCCCGCTTGTACTAACCATAACAAATTTTCCCGAGGTGGGTAGAGGTCCGCTCTTGGACCGGTTCCAAGCGAAGCAACCTTGCTTCCCCAATGTCGAGCGTCTCCGCGAGCGAGATCTCTCCCAGCCTCAACCGAAAATAATACCCTATGACTTGTCCGTCCCAGTAAAGAAATCCTGAAAGAAATACAAATAACTAGAACAAAGGAAATAACCTGAAAACCCACAAAGGAGAGATCACCCTGTCCACCGCATACGGCCTTCAACATCTATCTGCCCACACCACCTGGGTGTAGTCAGCATCAGGGTCGTTCATGCAGTAGAGGGGTACTTACCCATCCCAGAAGCCACTTCCGGGGCTCCTTTTCATCCATCCCGCAGGGGTCTATGGATACAGGTTATTAAGGTTCTACCTTACACAGAATGGGGTCTTACCTATTCTGAGCCGTCAGTATCAACCTCCATAATCTGAGGTGATGCCTGTCGGACTTCAAGTATCTTTGACGAGGTAGCCGGAGGTGGCGCTTCAATGCGCTTTAGTCGCTTGTCCGTACCTGAGGGCTCGCTTACCGGGGCTGACCGTTTCAACCCACGAGCCTGTTTGGACGAACTAACGACTGGGGACGTCGCGGTGCACTTTCTCCAAAAGTGACCCGTTTGTCCACACTTGGTGCACTGGTTGTGCTTTCTCCGACGTTCGGTCAAAGTCGACGGGATTTCCTTATGCGCCAGGGCATACTCAGAAGTCCCCGGCTTTGCCTGTTTCCCCGCATTGAAATTAGTAGGTTTGGCAGACCGCTGGTTCTGTCTGCCCGAACCTTTATCCTTCTTTTTAAACCTTCCGGAAGTTGAGGACCTATCCTCCTTCTTGTCCGTTGGTTGAGACCGTTGGACAGGGTGGATAACTCGGTTGCTGAACCGGGTGTTGTCTTCCAGTGTGTGTCCAACCTTCCGAAGAAGATCAAGGTAGTCGTTCAAGTCGGTGGGATGGGGCTCCTTCAGTGCCCACGCGTTCCTCACTTCTTGAGTAATGCCCGACCGTACCTTATCTCGTACCTGCACAGGGTCTGTATAGCTAAGCTTATACATATAGTCAATTATCTTGTCCAGGTACTCATCGATGTGATGTGGCTTCATCACTAGGTCTCGCCACTCAAGGAGGGATCGGTCTCGTTCCGCTTGGTCACCGCCGAAACTCCGTTCAAGCCGTTCCCGGAATCCTTTCCACGTTCTTAACGGGTTACTGTTATTAACTGGAACTCCGGTACGCTTGGCTGCCTCCTTATTGATGTGGGAGTGCAGCCCAAGATACCATGTTCGGGCAGTATCTTCTAGAAGGGGGATCACCAGGTTTACCTTGTCCATATCGGTCAACCTGCACCCAGCAAAGTACTCGAACTTAACCTCTACCAGCGTCAAGAAGCTGGCGAGTTCGGTGACCTTTCCCTTAAATGCCGGAATGCCGCTCAGCTTTTCCGGCTTCTTCTGCCGTTGTCTAGATGATGGTCGTGCAGTCGCCCTGCTCCGTAGTTCCCTTGACAGCTTCTTAGCACGGCGGTCCCACCGTCGTTTCTTCTCGTCGCTCCAGTCATCCTTGCGAGCGCCGAGAAAAGGGGTCAAGTCGGGGAGAGAATCGGCATCATCATCATCCGAGCTATCATGGTCAGAGTCCCCAGGATCTCCACCTGCTCCCGTAGTACCACCGACAGGTGGTCCATTTCCACCTCCACTACCCCCGGTATTTCCACCTGGGGTCTCGCGGGGTCTATCATACCCATCAAACCTTTCCTCCTGGCCATCCTGATTCCCATCCTCGGGGGGGTTAGCCCCTGATGGTACTGATGCCGGTGGTGGAACAGGTCGTTGCCCACTCTCAGGAGTTGGGTTCGGAGCCGCCTGAGTCATCGCCAGAAACGACTGAAGCTCTGGACAACTCAAAGGTTGCATTGGGGGCCCCGCGTGTCTCCATGACCCACAGTACCCACATGTTGGTCGTCCGTCTCCCTCCTTCTGTCTTCTTCGGTGCCTTACCGGGGTCCGTGGTCCCTTCCTGCACCCGTACGTGTGGTAATGAATCCACCCCATACGGGTTTCTTCCGATTTGCAGCCCGACAGACAGTACTCGTCTTGGCTGTCCGACTCACCACTAGTGATCGTGGGGAGGATGGAGGGAAGAGTTGGTTTTGAGGGGGCAGAGGGAATCACGGGTGCCCAAGGAACGGAACGAGCGGGTGTCCCAGGTCCGGGGATCGGAGTCCCTCGTGATGGAGCCATGGGTGCTCGCTCTTCCTGGCGCCTGACCTGTTCAAAGAATCCAGGTGAAGCCGCACGCAGCGGTCGGTACCCTGGGGTAGCCGATACTGTTGGCGGGAAAGCCGTGACAGGGAAGGTATCAGGAGCGGGCAACGAAACTGGTAAAGGTGTGGGTCTTGGGGCAGCAATAGGAGGTACGGGAGTTGCAACCGACGGTGTTGCAGGGGGGTTAATGGGAGCGGGGGTCGGCCGAGGAGTAGGGTCAGGTGTATCTGGTGCTGTGATACCCTTTGGCTTGGACGTCCTTTTCTTAACCCGACGCCCATCGGTTGGTCCAATCGCCGGACTTCCTGAACGACTGCGGGCGATCGAGGAGGGGACAGACAGCGAGCCTGTTGATGCTCTTGTGAAGGACGAGGTATAACTGTATCCTTCCCCCTTGAGGCTTTCCAACATGCGTATGCCCACGGGGCTTAGGTACGCCCTCCACTGTTCATCCCGGGCTCTCATAGCCAGTTCCATCCCGAAGTTCTCCAGCTTCGTGTGGACAAGTGGGAGTGGGGGCGCCGCCTCTATCATCAGTACGTCATTCTCAGCATCAATACTATAACCTCCCGCGAAGGCCCTTTCCAGCGCTGCCATACGATCCTTCAATGCCTTCTGGTCTCTTAACATTCGCAGGTATGCCTCCTGCTGTACCTTCATCCATTCCACCGCTGCCGTAGTAATCTGTTTACGGAACACCTGCTGCTGCTGGGCATTCCAGTTCTTCAGTTCCCGCTTCGCATCCTCAATCGACTTGGATACCTCCCGGACGATGTAAGGTTCGACGAACTCGCGGGAGAACTCGCTAAAGGGTACTCCTTGCGGTGGAGGAGGGAGCATGTTGTGGACGAGGGCGGCGTCTTGGAAGAACGAAAGCGCCGCAGCGCGAGGGTCTGTAATCATAAGATCAACACATTCATCAGGTAGTTGAATAGGGGCGGCCTCCAGGAGCAATTGGTGACCGTCCCATTCAATACCGCGGACGTCCGCGAACACCGAAGCACGAAATGTGTTGGCGGAGTTCTCGTCAAGGTCAAGGTCTGAATCCGAGTTGGATTCCATTCTAGGTCGACGTTCGATACTAGCCATTGCGCTTTCCACCCTGGGCTACTTGTTCGAGACAAGGTTACCAGTATTCACGCAAGGTCAGTGCCGAAGGTCGAAAAACAATTAATCAGGAGAGGAGTTAAGCGAGGAGCTCGCTTAACGATATACTGTAACGGGGGCACCCCTAGGAAGATGGATCCCAAGGTTGCGACCGCACCAAACAACTTCAAACTTATCGCCAAAAGTTCACACAGATGTAAGAGTAAAGTAGACGGTAAAACTTAATATCGTTAAGCCTGACGCTTCACTCAATTAAGGTCTCGAGAGGATTGATTGTTGGAGTAGGAGAGTTCTCGCATAGACTTTCAGGTAGTTTTATCTTATGCCAGAAACTCCCCCATCAGTTTACTCCAACTATTCGAGCACACCCTTCTCCGCTAAGGGCGGTCCGACACGTCTCCTGACACCCCCTTCGGGCATGTATGTGTCGACCCGCTCTAGTCGGCGTTCACCATATGTGCATATCGTTTCTGCGGCGCATTTCCATTCTGCCCGCCGGAGTGAAAACCTCTGCGCATCGGGGACTTGCCAGTGGCTAACTGTCAAGACCCCTTGCTGAACTAGACTATCTATGACACCCTTCCCATGCGCGTTGATTTCTTCTTGACGCCGGAAGCTACCGTGAGCGGTTTATCTATCTACTATTTACGAGTCTCGGGCTTCCGGTGTCTTCCGCAGGGTACGGTGGTCCAGGAGTGATCCAATGGGCGCTACCCACGACCACTACCTCGGATACACCTTACCTGCGGTAGGAATCATGCTTTTAGTGTCTCTGCACTTCCCTCTCAGAGCCTATGGCGTTGGGGACATCCTTGGGCGTGGTGGGTGCAAAACGTTCCCAGTCGTGCCGGCACCACCCGGGACTACCTTCGGGACCCCCACGGTTAACTCCCGTTAACTCCGTCAGTTTTGGTCCGTTTTACTCCGAACAACTTGGAGGAGGTACTCCACCTTCCACCCTATGCCCCCTTATATATCCTGCGAACAGCTTACGGTCGACCGGACGGCAGCAACGTATACGGTGTTGCAAGCGGGTCTCCAAAGATCCTCCTTTGCTAGACTGCACACAACTACGCAACCGTTTGCCCATGACGTCCGGGCCTCAAGGCGGGGCCGGAGGGGCATGATAGGAATAATGTCTTCAATTTACAGCTTCTTCGTAGCTGCGTAGCTCGCCCAATAGCATCTCCCGGAACCCCAGATTCCAGTATTATGCATGGCTTCGTGTGACAAACATTCCAGTCATTTTTCCCAAACTCCCCGAGGGACTTCGTATTGGCAGGTAGGGTAACTCAGGCCCTTGAACAGGGTAATCCAAGCCTCAAGGCAGGGTAACCCTGTTCTGAGGGTAGGGTAATCTTGTCCGGTGGACAAGTGGATTTTCTCCTGTTACCCTATCTATCCCACTTCCGGGGATAGACACACTCGGCCTTTCTCTAGTTACCCAGCCTAGCTGTGTATTGGCCCTTCATAGGTCCCTAAGTACGCTGACAGCAATCTTGGGCGTAGCCATGTACCTAAATACTTGTGTCCACTAAGTCTGCTCATCTCGGAATCCGGACCATCGGGTCTCCGTAGGTCAAGTACTCACTTGCCTGCCGGTTCCTACCAGTTCTCCTCCGAGCTACCTGTATGGGTGTAGGTTCCGGCTGCCATAGCTCACGTATGCTGGGTTGTTACACACATGACCCAACCGGGTCAGTGTCTAAACATAAGCAATCTCATGACCTCTAGGTGATATCATGTGCGAAATACTGTAACGGGGGCACGACGAGGAAGATGGATCCCAAGGTTGCGACCGCACCGAACAACTTCAAACTTATCGCCAAAAGTTCACACAGATGTAAGAGTAAAGTAAACGGTAAAACTTAATATCGTTAAGCCTGACCCTTCACTCAATTAAGATCTCGAGAGGATTGATCATTGGAGTAGGAGAGTTCTGGCATAGTGTTTCAGGTAGTTTTATCTTATGCCCGAAACTCCCCTATCAGTTTACTCCAACCATTCGAGCACACCCTTCTCTGCTAAGGGTGGTACGACACATCTCCTGGCACACCCTTCGGGCATGAATGTGTCGACAGGCTCTAGTCGTCGTTCACCTTATGCGGTTATCGTTTGTGCGGTGCATTTCCATTTTGCCCACCAGAGTGAAAACTTCTGCGCATCGGTGTATTGCCAGTGGCTAACAGTCAAGGCACCTCATGAACTAGACTATCTATGACACCCTTCCCATATGCATTGATCTCTACTTGACTCCAGAGACTACCGGGAGTGGTTTATCTATGTGCGAGTTGCGGGTCTCGGGCTTCCGGTGTCTTCCACAGGGCACAGTAGTCCAGAAATGATTCAATGGGCGCTACCCATGACCACTACCTCGGATCTACCTTACCTGTGGTAGGAATCATGCTTTTAGTGTCTCTGCACTTCCTTTTCAGAGCCTAGAGCGTTGGGAGCACGTTCGGGCTTGGTGGGCGTAAAACTCTCCTAGTTGCCCGTGGACCACCTGGGACTACCTTTGGTACGCCCACGGTTAACACCCATTAACTCCCTCAGTTTTGTTCTGTTTTACCCTGAACAACTTGTAGGAGGTACTCCACCTTCCACCCTATGCCTCCTTATATATCCTATGAGCAGCTTACGGTCGACCAGATGGCAGCGACGTATATGGTGTTGCAAGCATGTCAGCAAAGTTCCCTCTTTGCTAGACTGCACACAACTACCCAACCTTTTGCCCATGACGTCCGGGCCTCAAGGCGGGGCCGGAGGGGTATGATAGGAATAATGTCTCCAATTTACAGGTTCCACGAAGCTACGTAGCGCACCCAATACCATCCCCTGGCACCCCAGATTCCAGTATTATGTACGGCTGCGCGTGACAAACGTTCCAGTCGATTTTCCTGAACTTTTCGCAAGACTTCGTATTGAAAGGTAGGGTAACTCAGGACTTTGGGCAGGGTAACCCAAGCCCCGGGGTAGGGTAACCTTGTCCAGCGGATGAGATAACGTTTCCCGGTTACCCTGTCTATCCTGTCGCTGGTGCTAGACATTTCTGACCTGTCTACAGTTACCGGGCCTAGCTGAGCAACTGCCGCTTCAGAAGTCCCTAAGTATGCTGACACAGCTCCTGGGTGTATTCAGGTACCTAAGTCCCGGACCAGCCGATTCTTTCATTCTCGGAGCCTGGGCCATCGGGTCTCCGTAGGTCAAGTACTTACTTGCCTACCGGTTCCTACCACTCCGCCTCCTGGCTACCTGTATGGGTTTAGGTTCCGTTTGCCATAGCTCATGTATTTTGGGTCATCACATCACTCCCGTCTTCTCTACGGTCCGTCCTGGACCGTTAGCCTCGCCTCTTATTTCCTGGTATCGATTCCCCCCTGACCCTATGGTCTCTGGGTTTGGATGGATACCTTTGGTGGAAATCCCAAATGGCCTGTAAGCCTGTCCCTTCTAGCATCCCATAGGGCTCCGGTGAATTCTCCTCAGCCCTGGAGCCTTACCATGAAACCAGGTACTGGACCAAGCGCGACAGAAACTTCACCTTGGCTGCTCCGTACCATTGCCTGTCCACAACAGCTTCAATAACATAACTGGGCCTGTTGTGTACAAGTTCCAGGGTAGGGACTTCCTTGACCCTACCTCCTGCCGGATCCTCACGATAGGGTTCGCGCAACATGACATTGGAAACCGGATGGATGCTCCATCTGGTAGGCAGTTGGAGTTCGTAGGCTTGGTTAACCACTCGACGTTTGACCACCAAAGGGCCAAACATCCGGTGGTCCAGCTTCTCAAGTAGACCCTTGGTGCGGATGTTCTTTCAGTTTAACATCACGTGGTCCTCTTTCTTTGCCAGCCCAGCGGTGACATCCTCCCAGGTAACATAGTCCGGTAATGGCAGCCATTTCTGGTCATGCCATTTCCGTTGCCTTTCTTGTGCCCGTTGAATCGTTTCTTGAATCTCTTCCCAGGTTCCTTCCGGTGCCTTAACCAAGAGCTCACTCCTAGGGTGTATTACTTGAGTATCAGACGCGACACCCGACCAGTTTGTCCTTGGGTCAAACCCATAGTTGATCTCAAATGGTGACAACCTGGTGGATTCTGATACCCAGGTGTTGTACGCATACTCCACAAGGGGTAACGGTGAAACCCAATCATCTTGTTGGTAGGAACAGTAATAACGCAAGTACTGCTCCAGTGTCTGATTAACCCTCTCGGTCTGCCCATCAGTCTTAGGGTGGAATGCAGTCAAAACGTTTAGTTTCACTTGCAACAAGTGCATTAGACTTATCCAGAACTTGGAGGCAAATCGGCTATCTCGATCGGAGATGATTGACTCTGGGAGTCCATGAACGCGTCAAACTTCCTTCAGGAATATCAAGGCAAGCTCCTTGATAGGTACCTCTGTGGTCAGGGGTATGAAATGGGCCATTTTCGAGAATCTGTCCACCATAACCCAGATCTTGGTATACCCTTCGGACTCTGGCAGCGCTACAATGAAATCCATTGAAATCGCTGTCCACGGCCACATAGAAACATCAATAGGTTCCAGCAGCAGGAACTTCTTGTGCCTGATGGATTTAGTTCTTTGGCACGCATCACATGTCCGCATGTAGTCAGTAATGTCCTCATCCCTCTTAGGCCAACAGAAGTTAGCCCTAACCGTGCCAATGGTCTTGTAAGTCCCGAGGTGTCCTGTGATTCGGGAGTCATGTTCTGCCTTCATCATTGTCTGCTTCAGATTCTGAACCTTGGTAACATACCACCTTTTCTTGTACAGGAGTAAGCTCTTTTCCATCGTAAAATGTCAGTCGACCTCTTTGTCACCGGCAGCTGTTGCCTTCAGGATTCTTAAGTACTTCTGGTCTTCAGATATTGCTACCTGTAGTTCATCCAAAAAGGAAGACTGGAGCCGAAATCCTTGCCACACCTGCCACACTTGTGGTCGCAAGATGTCCCGTTCCTAGCTCCCAACCCACTGTCCAGGGCGAAAAAATGACTGTGGCCAAAAATCACTCCCCTCTTCAGGGCGGTAGTCCCCACGCCGCCACAAAGCATCTGCCTTCTCATTCAACCGTCCTTCTCAGTAAACCACCTTGAGGTTAAACGGTTGCAGGAACTCAGCCCAGCGGTGCTAACTTCGGTTCAGGACCTTGGTACTATTGAAGTACTCCAAATTCTTATGATCCGTATAGATCACCAATTGGTCTGTTAGCGAGTGTAGCAAATGATCCCAGTCCTTGAACGCCGCCACGATGGCCATCATTTCCTTGTTATAGACATCATAATTAATCTCCGCTGGGTGGAACTTCCTACTATGGTAGGCCACTGGATGCCATCTTCCCTCTTCACAGAACTGGGAGAGAACGGCTCCTAATACAAAGTCACCAGTGTCGGTTTCCAGCCAGGTTGGCCGTTCAGGGTCAAAATGTGCTAGGATAGGTTTGGACATGAATGCTTCCTTTAAATGGTTGAAGGCCTGCTCACACACAGCTGTCCATTCACATCGAACATTCTTCTTTGTCAAGTCCGTCAGAGGTTTCGCTATCTTGCGGAACCCTTCTAGAAACCGACGGTACAAGTTGGCAAAGCCCATAAAGGTTTGAACGTCGACGACGTATGTTGGAGGTGCCTAATCCCTGATTGTCCGCATCTTCTCCGATAAGATAGAGATCTCCATATCGGAGATCATGTATCCGCGGAATTCAAACTCCCGTTGATGGAAACTGGACTTCTTCATGCTTAGACATAGTTTAGCTTTCCAAAATTTCTCCATCACACGCCTCACTATCATGACGTGCTCTTCCCTAGTTTCGGAGTAGATCAGGATGTCATGCATGTACGCGATGACTCCTTCGTCCATGAGATCCCGAAAGACCTCATTTATCATGCTTTGGAAAGTTGCCGGGGCATTACACAACCCAAATGGCATGACTATGTATTCATACAGTCCATATCTACACCGGAAGGCTGTCTTCCATTGCTCACCTTCTGCCATCCACGGAAGGTAGTAGCCGTTCTTCAAGTCGAACTTGGTAAACACAATGGCTTTCCCTAACCTATCTTGCAGTTCGTTCATCAACGGTAGAGGATACTTGCTCTTCACAGTGATTTTTTTCAGCCCTCAGTAGTCTATTACCAGTCTTAATGTACCATCTGGTTTTGGCACAAAGAGGACAGGGGCTGCTGCTGAGGAACTGGATCGCCATAGCTTTGCCGTTCGCAGTATGTCATTGAGATATTCCTGGAGTGCCTTAAGCTCCTTTTCCGATAACAGATAGATAGGCCCAAAGGGAGGTTGAGTTCCGGGTTGCAACTCGATCGTATGGTCATACTGCGCATGCTCCGGTAACCCCTCAATCCATTCTTGACCGAAGATATCCCCATAGTCCTTATACTCGAGAAGTAGCTTAACCGTAATGGCCGCACCTTCCTGATCGGAGAATTGCACAATTCCCAACAGGTACACATTACTAGGGTCTTCACCTAGTGACTCTTCATCGCTCATGAACACTAACCGCCCCTTCTCCGCCACGCAGTTAGCCTTGCAGAAATCTGAGTGCCAGATTAGTGATCTGGTCTTCCAATCTATGTCAGGGTTATGGTCCCTCAACAAAGACATAGGTAGGTACCCATCCACCATGGTGTTGGGCATATCTCCGACTTCAAAGTGCATATCATTGTGGTGGTCACCTGTCCTCATCTCCAATGACTTGGTATAGTGTAGACCTGACCCAGGAATGTGATTAGCGCTAGCGTCGCTTATCGGCATGTGTACCTTTCATCGTACACAAGGTGCCTCAGTCCGCTTAACCTATCGGCTACTAAGCACCGGCCCAGTAGCTCCACTATCAAGTAGCAGGAGTGCTTCCGCGCTAACCCATCTAGCTCCTATCTTCTAGTCTAACTTGACCCGCAGGTGGATAGACTTAGTCTGATGAGGCAAGTTGTCACGCTTCTGCCTCTTCGCTTGCCTTGGTAACTTAGTCATGTGGGGTTAGTAATTCTCTTTAGTCTGTTGCCTTTCGACACAAGAGTGACCACAACGGGTCAGTAAACCCAAAGGGATTGGGATTCATCTTTTTATCAATAACTAGGGTAATTACTATCACGCCAGCATGATTTCGGATACTGAACCCTCCTCAGGTAAACTTGAAAATAGCAGCATTTATTTGATCAAGTCCAGCCTGAACCAATTCTGCTTGTACTAAACATGACATTTTTTTCCCCGCGGTGTGTAGCGGTTTGCTATCGGACCGCTTCCAAGTGAAGCAGCCTTGCTTACCCAATGTCGAGTGTCTCCTCGAGCAGGACCTCACCCAGCCTCAACCGAAATAATGTCCTATGACTTGCCCATCTGGGTAAGGAGATCCTGAAAGAAATATGTATAACTAGAACAAAAGAAATAACCCGAACCCCAACAAAGGAGAGATAGCCCACTCCACCGCACATGGCCCACAACATCTACCTGCCCACACCACCTGGGTGTATTTAGTATCAGGGTTGTTTATGTAGGAGAAGGGTACTTACCCATCTGCGAAGCCACGTCCATGGCTCATGTCCATCTATCCCTCATGGGTCTATGGCGAGGGGTTAATAAGCTTACACCTTAAACAGAATGGGTTCTTGCCTCTTCCGATCCGTCAATATCAACCTCTATGATCTGGGGTGATGCCTGGCGGACTTCAAGTATTTTTGACGAGGAAGTCGGAGGTGGCGCTTAAATGCTCTTCAGCCGCTTGTGTGTCCCTGTGGGCTCGCTTACCGGGGCTGACCGTTTCAACCCATGAGCCTGTTTGGATGAATTAACGACTCGGGACGTGGCGGTACACTTGCTCCAGAAGTGACCACCTTGTCCACACTGGGTGCACTGGTTGTGCTTTCTCCGACGTTCGGTCAAAGTCAATGGGATTTCCTTATGCACTATTGCATATTCAGAAGTTACCGGCTTTGCCTGTTTTCCCGCATTCAAATTAGTAGGTTTCGCAGACCTATGGTTTGGTCTGCCCGAACGATTTTCCTTCTTCTTGAACCTGCCTGATGTTGATGGTCTATCCTCCTTCTTCTCAGCGGGTTGAGACTGGGGGGCTGGGTGGATGACGCGGTTACTGAACCGGTTGTTGTCCTCCAGGGTGTGCCCAACCTTGCGGAGAACATCAAGGTACTCGTTCAGGTCAGTCGGATGGGGCTCCTTTAGTGTTCACGTATTCTGAACCTCTTGTGTGATGCCTGATCGAACCTTGTCTCATACCTGTACAGGATCTGTATAGCTAAGCTTATACATATAATCAATTATCTTATCCAGGTACTCATCTTTGTGATGGGGCTTCATCAGAAGGTCTCGCCACCCGAGAAGAGATCGATGTTGCTCAGCCTGGTCTCCGCTGCAACTTCGTTCCAGCTGTTCACGGAACCCTTTCCATATTTGTAAGATGTAACCGGTACGGGTACTAGGTTGTTTTATGTTTGGTTCCACAGTATCCTTTGATAATTCTATTGTTTGGTGTGCTATTGGCTGATACACACATTGTTTTATATTTGGTTTCAGAGTATCGCTTGCAACTTTTATTGTTTCGTGTGCTGTAGGTTGATACACACCTTGTTTTATATTTGATTTCACAGTATCGCCTGCTACTTGTATTGTTTCCTGTGCTATTGGTTGATACACACCTTGTTTTACAATATCGCTCATACTGGAGATAAGTGATATGCGGTATTTAAAGACCGCTGATTTCCACAATGGAAACAGCAGACTTCGACAGACAGTATTCTTAAAATATACTTGGTTGAACGGTCACTTCTTTGATCTCCTATTACACCCCGTTCGAAGCCTCCTTTAGCAAGCACTGCTGGCTTCGTGTTGACCACGAAGCCACCTGCCTCTATCGTACCGCTACGTGGCTAGGGCCAGGCCCAAACTCGTCACATTTTTTTAACCTCAGCAAGTGGTTAAGAAACCTGCAGGGACCTGGTCTGATCAACCTAGGAAAGGTCCAACATCGATGGTAGCATCGGGGAGCGGCAGAACCAGGAAGGGTTCGGCTCTGCCACCACAACGCCATTGAGTCACAGGAGATGTGAAGTGGGAAGCAGGTCCCACGAGAAGGCCTTACCAAGAAAAGGCAACCAAAGAAAGCGATAGGGCCGAAAAGGGAATTTTGGATCGACGAAGCAGAACGACAACTAGCGCGAGACTTGGCCAAGCAGACCTTTAGCGAATCAACTGACGAATTAGCAAAGACAGCAATGAGTCTTCCTAGACTATGTCCCCTCAGCCCCAGCAAAGGAAAGGCACCGGCGCAACCACAGGAGAAAGATAGCATACCTGTCAGGACACCTAAGAAGGAACAAGGTGACGCAGAAGCATCAGATCACGCAGTAGTAAGGCAGCTACCAGACGAATCCTGCAGCGACTCTCTAGAAAGCTCGTCACACAACAGCTCGAGTAACGAAGAGTCCGAACATAATATGTCCGCAGGTGAATCCGCCAGACCGCACGGCCCAGTGGCCGGGCGAACAGGACCTAAAATCAAACTTCCGCTGCCACCCTCATTCTCGGGCGAAAAGGACGACTTAAAACCTGAAGTATTTGACCGATGGGTTATAACAACTCAATGCCTTGCCCTACATGGAGTGGACAAAACCAAGGAAGGAAGGGGAGTGTACTTCGGAAGCTTCTGCACAGGAAAAGCAGAGGAAGCATACCACCAAGCAATGAACCACTATGGGAGTGGAGAAAAAATCCGAGGAACGACCCTGATAAAGTACTTGAGAGAGAGATTCCAATCCTCGCGAAACACGGAAGAAAAATACAAAAGGTTCAAGGATATCCAGCAAGTATGAAATGGCAAAGCCGAAAGAATAACCCTGGTCGCAACGGACCTCTTGATGTATCATGGATGATTGCTAACCAGGGCAGTGTCTCAGTATATGCTGCGACAAAGATTGCATGCAGCAATGTATCCCAGACTACAACAGGAGGTAGAACCCATGGAAGAGGAGGGTGATACCTTCAATAAGATAGTCAAGGGGGCTGAACGGAAGGACGCTATCCTGTATAAGCCAGGAGCTTACCAGACCCATGTACCGCAGCAGAAGAACAGTAAAGGACCATCATCACGGGATAATAGGAAAAAGGATAAGCCATACCGCAAGGATTCCAAGGACAAGAAAGATAAGAAGCAGAAACGACGTGATGACGGCACATATTTCGAATGCGGGGAAAAGGGGCACTACGCAAAGGATTGCTATTCCAAAAAAGGAAAAGGAAAAGCTGCTAAGCGAGAGGCAAGCACAAACCACATGGAAGCAAGCGAATATGACGATGTGGAAATTAAGTCAGTGGAAATGGAAAGTCTGCGAACGCAACCAATGTTGGCAATCAGGCCCTGTGACGCTCTTGAAGGAACGATTCACATAGAAGGCCACCCAGCAAAGGTACTATTCGACACAGAAACAATTGGCTGCGACATAATTAGCGCCACATTTATCTCTACCCGTGGCATCCCTACGGAGCCTCTACCCCAACCAACAACAGTCAATATGGCTGTGAAAGGATCCTGCTCTTCAAGCGACAAGAAATGTAGACTGACCGTAGAAATTGGGAAGAAGAAATGGACAAATCAGGAGATGTTGGTAGGGAACTTGGGAAAGTACAGCGCCCTGATTGGAATGCCATTCCCGAAAAGACATAATGCTCTTGTCAGGTGTGGGGATACAGCAGTAGAATTTCCCGATGACAAGCTACGTGTGCTATGCAAACCAACAAGTGGAGAATTCCGAGCCGCTGTGTCAGACGCCATGACTAAAACATTGTTGGAAGAATACAAGGATGTATTCCCGGAAAAGGTCCCTGAAAGGCTAGACCCAGTGTGTCGGATTGGTCACCACATTCGGCTAAAAGATCCAACTGACCTATGGAACGAACCAACATACTCAATCCCAGAAGCCTGCAAGGCAAAGGTCATCAACTGGATAAACGAGAAATTACGAAGTGGACTAATTGTATGACAGGAGGTTCCCGGAGTGGCACCTATGTTTGTACAACCTAAAACAGAGGGAAGAATCCACCCCGGGGTGGACCTGAAAGGAAGGAACGATAACACGATTATGGATAGTCCATCGAGTCCAAATCAATAGCAGATCCTTAACCAAATAGGCCGAGCAAAATTCGGGATTAAGATCGACCTAAGCGCTGCACATTTCCAAACATGAGTGGACAAGGACAGTGTTAAGTTCAACTCATTCAAAACCCCGTTTGGAGGGTTTGTAAGTAAAGTAATGCTACAAGGAGACATGAATGCACCAGCAACATTTATGCGGACAATGGAGGACCTCCTAAGCGAATATTTACATCATTCTGTTTGGATATATATTGATAATATTCTCATATTTTGAGACACATCAGTGGAACAAGAACAACACATACGCCAAGTATGTGAGCGACACAGAAAGGCAAACTTCTACGTGAGCAAAAGGAAGTCAGTACTTTTGGCATACAAATTGGAAGTATTAGGACACATAGGGGACAATGAGGGGATCCATCCCTCCCCCTAGAAAATATCATCCATTGCAGAATAGGAAACACCAAAAAACAAGAAGGAATTGCAATGATTTCTGGGAATAATGAATTATGTGGCCCAGTTTCTCCCACACCATGCTACATTGTCGGCACCGGTAACCGACTTAACGGGGAACGCCGAATTTGTATGGACAACCACCCAACAGAGCGTATTTGATATGATCCGAAAGGGAATTATCGATCACCTAGTCACACGACCAATAGACACACAGAGTGAGGAACCAATTCGGTTGGTTACAGACGTCTCAGATTTTGGAGTAGGAGCAGGGGTGGGACAGGGACCCACTTAGGAGATGGCATGACCCGCCGCGTTACACAGCAGAAAGTGTACCAACGCTCAAATGAACTATGGGACCACCAATAAAGAGGCCTTAGCAATAGTGGAAGCACTTAATCGGTTCCACAATGTACTAATGGGAAACTCCTTCACGCTAGTCACAGACCACCAACCCTTAACACATCTTCCAACGGCAAAGAACCCTAGTGGGAAGCAGGTGAGATGGTTAAGTGCCTTGGAAAAACACGACGCAAAAATAGTCTACACACCAGGAAGCACAAACTATTTAGCTGATGCCCTTTCCTGGGTATACAAGGCAGAAGCAGACTTGAACCCACTCTATGCCCATGATTATACAAACGAATCGGATAACATCTCGGATAACACGGTCTACGAGCAAGAATCGAATACAATGGAGCCCACACATGAGTTCTCTTCTGCTTCCCGTCCTTTCTCCTATACTGAGTACCCCAACGAAGCCCCTGCACCTCCCAAAAGCCCCTGCTCAATCACTGCAGGAAACCATTGGGGTGACCAGTGTACCATGCAAAGTACGCCACCGGAAGAACTCCAACATAGTGCGTTACACTGCTCACACTGTTACGTGGCCCATTTTCCATATCATCAAACCGAGATGAAATTTATGAACAACCACCCTAGATGACGGGGAAGGTTGACCCTTTACCTGCTTGGCGAAGGACCAAGCCCCCCAAGTACAGATATCGACCCGAGCCCTCCAGAGTCCCCCAAGATTAATGACTGGGAATGGCAACAACCGAGCGGTAGAAGATCAACTAGGGCGGGAGAAGGGCCGCCCACCCTTGCCCAGCCGACCTCTAGATCTCATGCAATTCCAGCACTGCTAAACTCGGAAGCCGCGGCATTCCAAATGAAAGAGCCAGAAGCAATAGAAAACCTTACGGCCGCAACAATAGTGCCTGTCCGAATGCCACGACCTGATAACCCACCACCGACTAGACGAGCAAAACGGCTAGAAAGCCTTACCAATGAGACAATAGTTTCAGTAATGGCCGCGACGATGACAGAATATCGGTGCGAGCTATATGATGTCTTGGAAGACAAGGAGAAGAAAGACCTACCTGAGACAACCACAGGGAACAAGATAGAAGATGAATGTGACACCTTACAAACAGTCAATGAAATGAACGGAACATTCCGAGCATATATGGTAGCAGCATACCGGAAAGAACCAATTTGGAAGAAGGTAAATCAGAACATGGACTCCACAGGAGACTTGTCCTCTTAAAAGGTTGCAAACGGAATGCTATATGCAAAAACCAGATACGGGGAAGACTGCCTGTATGTTCCGAAAGGACCAGCATACGGAAATACGATGTTAAGAGAATATGTCATTCGCGAAATTCACAACAAAGGCCACCACAGTGTTGAACGAAACGTACAGTACGCAACGGAGTACCTATTTTGGCCTGAAATGCCGAAAGACTTGAGAGCGTATGTAAACCAGTGCCACACATGCCAGGTGAATAAGGAGTCTACAAAATTGCCGGAAGGAAAGGCTCAGACAATTGCCCTACCGTCGGAAATCTTCGAATCAAGAGCCATTGACTTTGCGCGACCCTTCCACAATTCATGGGGATACGACACAATCCTAGTTGCGATGGATAGGTTTTCAGGATTCACGTAGCTTATACCTACAACGAAGCAAGTAACTGCAATAACAACCTGGGAACTTCTACGCAACAAAATGTTTACACCCCATGGCTACCCAACATCCCTAGTAAGCGATGTGGACCCAAGGTTTGATTCACATGTGTGGAGACAACAGTGTCGATCGTTAGGCATTAAGCATATCAAGGCGGTACCAGGCCATCATGAAAAGAATGGACAGGTGGAAAGAAAGATTCGGGAATTGAAGACAGCTCTCCAAAATCTGGTCAACGCCAGACAAAACAACTGGTTTGTTGCCATTCCAGAGACAGCAGCATACCTGTATGTGGGATGGTCAGAAACCCGCGGCATGTCACCATATAAAGCTATTTTTGGGACAAATTACACACTACTTCGGCTAGCAAATTTCAAGAACTCTGCAGTACCGGCTGCCAACGAATTGTTAAATAGGCATCAAGCAATCCAGAAGGCGGCATTCAATGCGATTAAAATGGCACGATGTAGAAGCACGAGAACGGCAGCAAAACGATGCAGACACCGTACACCGCTAGGAAAGGGTAACCTGTTACTGGTATATGGAAGTTTATTCGCAACAGAGTCAGGATGCAGCACAAAATTGCAACTGCGCTGGCATGGACTATTCAAGATAATCGGATATGATGAGCATAGACAAAATTATGCGGTAGAAATAGATGGCAGAATATACAGGAACCGAGAAGCAACATTCCATGCATCCACGGTGAAAGAATACCGCCCTAATGATGATATCTCCTTCCCTGCCAGGAGCCACACAAAACTACCCCCGATTGTGGTTAACGAGAAACTGGAATGGGAACTGAAAACCATATGAGACCACAGATGACGATATGACCACGACCTATTTCCAGTAAAATCGGTGGGGTATCCAGAAACAGAAAATAGCTGGGAACCCCTTGAAGGATTGGAAAATGCGGTGGAAGCAGTTAATCAATGGTGGGAAGAGAACAAATCGGTGGACGAGTAACCACCTACGATAAACCATGTGACAGTGGCATGTAGCCCAACACTACCAGAAATCCAACACCTGCGCCCGGACATGGACCAAGGGAGATAGGACGGATTTTGGTAAGCCCAATTCGAGAGCGATTTCAAAAGCAGTAAAGATAAAAATTGGGTAATGCAACATGAAGCAGTATATCTAGCCCGGCTGGCCGAGGCTAAGTACTGGCAATAGTGAAAGGAAAAAGCACACCATCCAACAACCTTACGATGTCAAACTATGAGCAAGTACCTTGGTGACTGCGCCATCAGCTAATGGGACTGTTGGTGAACAGTGATATTATCTCTAGACGATACCTTACACAGCGACTATTTATACACATCTGCAACAAATGCTTAGAAACAACAACAGAATCGATGGGACGAAGGTGGGGAGGATCAGTGTCAGATGTTTTCCACTTCGGTAGCGGGTGCTACCTGAACAGAGAAAAATGTGATGGTTGCATGGAGACGGAAGAAACCCAAATTAAGCAGCACCCCCCTTCCCCTGAAGACCTAAGCGAGGCCGACACCTAAGCGAGGCCAACATCTAAGCGAGGACACCACCGAAACATAAATACCATCCACCAGCCCCCTAAGCCGCCGAAGAAAACAGATCACACTACCTGACCTCCAAAACTTTAACCACTTACAAAAAACCTTCACCCGATTACAAACTTATCCTTACCCGAAAAGAAACAAAATATCAACCAACGCAGAACTCAGCATGAAAGGCCAAGACCTCATTTTGGGGTACGTGCTGTACCGAGAGATCATTCCGGAAAGCACATATGGGAAAATATTCTACATTGATCACTGCGAGGATTGGGGATGAATCGATGTCGAGAGGGAGGAATGGGAGGACCAGATAGTATGCAATTTTGTGGACCTGCCACACTACTGGGAGTCAGGTTGCTTTGTGTGCGGAGCTCCATGTGGGGAGTGTTTAGAAAGATGGTTGAAAGATACAGAATGGATGTTGCAGGACGACATGAGATTGTTGCACGATAGCGATAACGATGAGGATGGGTCCTAAGCGGACTTTCAGGAGAATAGCGTAATTACCGGCTATTAGGATTTTATTAAGTTGTTTATGTTGGTGAAATTGTTATTTTATTTTGGGAGTGTAACTGGTACGGGTACTAGGTTGTTTTATGTTTGGTTTCTGAGTATTCTTTGATACTGGTATTGTTTCGTGTACTATCGGCTGATATACACATTGTTTTATGTTTGGTTTCACAGTATCGCTTGATACTTGTATTGTTTCGTGTACTATCGGTTGATACACACCTTGTTTTGCAATCACGCTCATACTGGAGAGAAACAATATGCTGTATTTAAAGACGCCGGATTTCTACAATGGAAACAGCAGACTTCGACAGACAGTATTCTTAAAATATACTTGGTTGAACAGTTACTTCTTTGATCTCCTATTACACCCTGTTCGAAGCCTCCTTTAGCAAGCAGCGCTCGCTCCGTGTTGACCACAAAGCCACCTGCCTCTATCGTACCGCTACGTGACTAGGGCCTGGCCAGAACATGTTACATAAGAGCTAGCTGTCTTTGACAGGGACGCCAGTGCGCTTGCCGGCTTCCTTGTTCATGTGCCTATGCAACTCCAGATACCATGCCCGGGCAGAGTGTTCAAGAAGAGGGATCACCAAGTTTACCTTGTCCATGTCGGTTAACTTGCAATCGGTAAAGTATTCAAATTTGACCTCTACCAAGGTCCAGAAGCTGGTGAGTTCCGTAACTTTTCCCTTGAATGGAGGGATACCACTCATCTTCTCCAGCTTCTTCTGGCGGTGTCTTGGTGTTGGCCTAGAAGCCAAACCAGTACCCCTCAGGGCTCTCGCCAGCCTCTTGGCCCTGCGATCCCACCATCGTTTCTTCTCCTTGCTCCAATCATCCTTGGGAGCACCAAGGCAGGGGGTCAAATCCTGGAGGGAATCTCCATCGTCATCATCATTCGAGCTGTCATAATCAGAGTCCCCTGGATCTCTGCCTGCTCCCGTCGCACCACCTCCAGGTGCGGCATTTCCGTCCCCACTAGCTCCGGTGTTTCCACCTTGGGATTCTCGGGGTCTATCATACCCATCAAACCGTTCCTCGTAGCCATCAGGCTTACCATCCTCTGGGGGGTTAGCCCCTGATGGTCCTGATGCCGGGGGTGGGACAGGGTGTCGCCCACTCCCAGGGGTTGGCTTGGGCGCCGCCTGTGTTATCCGCAGAAAAGACTTCAACCCTGGACAACTCAAGGGTTGCATTGGGGGGCCAGCATGCCTCCATGACCCACAGTACCCACATGTCAGTCATCCATCTCCTTCTTGCTGCCTCCTTCTCAGCCTCACCGGGGTCCATGGTCCCTTCCTACACCTATATGAGCGGTAATGAATCCACCCTATCCGGGTCTCTTGCGACTTACAGACTGATAGACATAACTCGTCTGGGCTGTCCGAATCGCCACTTGTGATGGTGGGGAGACCGGTGGGAAGACTTGGCTTCGCGGGTGCCATGGGGACGACCGCTGCCCAAGGAATGGAGTGAGCGGGCATCCCAGGTCTGGGGATTGGAGTCCCTCGTAACAGAGCCATGCGTGTTCGCTTCTCCTGGCGTCTTACCTGTTCGAAGAATCCGGGTGATGCTGCGCGCAGTAGCCGGAACCCTGGGGTAGCCGATACTGCTGGCGGGAATGCTGTGGCAGGGAAGGTATCTGGAGCGGGCAACGAAACTGGCAGGGGTGTGGGTCTTGGGGCGGCGATGGGAGATACGGGAGTTGCAAGTGAACGTGTTGCAGGGGGAATATTTGGAGCTGGGGTCGGACAAGGAGTAGGGTCAGCTGTATCTGGTGCCATGATACCCTTTGGTGGGGACATCCTTTTCCTTACTCCACATCCACCAGTTGGCCCGACCATTGGGCTGCCCAACCTAGTGCGGGCAATTGAGGAGGGGACTGACAGGGAGCCCGTAGATGCTCTTGAGAAGGAGGAGGTATAACTGTCACCCTGACCTTTCAGGCTTTCCAACATCCATATACTGATTGGGCTCAGGTATGCCCTCCACTGGTTATCTCTGACTCTCATGGGCAACTCCATGGCGAAGTTCTCAGGCTTGGTATAGACGAGAGGGAGTGGGGGCGCGGCCTCTAACATCAGTACATCATTCTCAGCATCGATACTATACCCTCTTTCAAAAGCCATTTCCAAGGCTGCCATCCGAGTCTTCAATGCCTGCTGATCCCTTATCATCCGCAGGTATGCCTCCAGCTGAACCTTCATCCATTCCACTGCTGCCGTAGTGATATGTGTTCAGAACACCTGCTGCTGCTGGGTGTTCCAGTTCTTCAGTTCCCACTTCACTTCCTCCATCGACTTGGCTACTTCCCGCACAATGTAAGGTTCGATAAATTCGTGAGAGAACTCGCTAAAGGGAACTCCGTGCGGTGGGGGAGGGAGCATGTTGTGGACTAGGGTAGGGTCTTGGAAAAATCAGAGCGCCACGGCGCGAGGGTCTGTAATCAGGAGGTGAAGACATTCTGCAGGTAACTGAAAAGGAGCGGCCTCCAAGAGCAGCTGGTGACCGTCCCAGTAGATACATCGAACATCCGCAAAAACTGACCCACGAAACATGTTGGCAGTGTTCCCGTAAAGGTCAAGGTCTGAAACCGAGTTGGATTCTATTCTGGTTCGAAGTCTGGTACTAGCCATTGCACTTTCCACCCTGGGCTACTTGTTTTAGACAAGTTTACTAGTATTCATGCGAGGTTAGTGCCGAAGGTTGGAGACAATTAATCAGGAGAGGAGTTGAGCGAGGAGCTCGCTTAATGAACTACTGTAACGGGGGCACCCCTAGCAAGATGGATCCCAAGGTTGCGATTGCAGCATACAACCTCAAACCTATCGCCAAAAGTTCACACAGATATAAGAGTAAAGTAAACGGTAAAACTTAATATCGTTAAGCCTGACGCTTCACTCAATTAAGGTCTAAAGAGGATTGATTGTTGGAGTAGCAGAGTTCTCGCATAGACTTTCAGGTAGTTTTATCTTATGCCAGAAACTCCCCCATCAGTTTACTCCAACCATTCGAGCACACTCTTCTCCACTAAGGGGGGTGCAACACGTCTCCTGGCACACACACCCTTTGTGCATGCATGTGTCGACAAACTCTAGTCGGCGTTCACTTCATGCGGTTATCATTTCTGCAGTGCATTTCCATTTTACCCGCCAGGGTGAAAACTTCTGCGCATCAGTGTCTTGCCAGTGGCTAACTGTCAAGGCACCTCTTGAACTAGAGTATCTATGACACCCTTCCTATATGCATTGATCTCTACTTGACTCCGAAGACTACCGTGAGCGGTTTATCTATTTACCATTTACTGGTCTCGGGCTTCCGGTGTCTTCCGCAGGGCACGGTAGTCCGCGAGTGATCCAATGGGGGCTACCCATGACCACTACCTCGGACCTACCTTACCTGTGGTAAGAATCATGCTTTTAGTGTCTCTACACTTCTCTTTCAGCGCCTATAGCGTTGGGAGCACATTCGGGCTTAGTAGGTGTAAAACTCTCCCAGTCGCCCCAGCACCACCCGGGACTACGTTCGCGACCCCCACGGTTAACACCCGTTAACCCTGCCGGTTTTGGTCTGTTTTACTCTGAATAATGTGGAGGAGGTACTCCACCGTCCACCCTATGCCCCCTTATACATCCCGTGAACAGCCTACGGTCGACCGGATGGTAGCAACGTATACGGTGTTGACAGCCTGTCTGCAAAGTTTCCTCTTTGCCAGACTGCACACAACTACCCAGCCGCTTGCCCATGACTTCCGGGCCTCAAGGCGGGGCCGGAGGGGTATGATAGGAATAATGTCTGCAATTTACAGCTTCCTCGAAGCTACGTCGCATGCCCAATAGCATCCCCTGGAATCCCAGATTCTAGTATTATGTATAGCTGCGCGTGACCAACATTCCAGTCAGTTTTTCCGAACTCCTCAAGAGACTTGGTGTTGCAAGGTAGGGTAACTCAGGGCTTTGGGCAGGGTAACCCAAGCCCCAGGGTAGGGTAACCTTGTCCAGCGGACGAGATAACTTTGCCCTGTTACCCTGTCTATCCCATTGCTGGCAATAGACATTTCTGACCTGTCTCCAGTTACCAGGCCTAGCTGAGCAACTGCCGCTTCAGAAGTCCCTAAGTAAGCTAATCCTGCCCCCAGGTGTAGTCAGGTACCTAAGTCCCTGACCAGCCAATTCTGCTCATTCTCGGAGCCCTGGCCATTGGGTCTCCGTAGGTCAAGTACTTACTTGCTTGCCGGTTCCCACCAGTTCACCCCCTAGCTACCTGTATAGGTATAGTGTCCGTCTGCCATAGCTTATGTATGTTGGGTCGTCACAAACACATATGCTACATGACCTGCTAACCACATCATATATGAACCATAATGAGTCTGCTATGCCTGTAAACTATCCTCCCCAGTCTAGACCTCTTGCATGATAGCACTTGTATATCATATGTGAAATATAAATCTGAAATCAAAATAACAGGTCCCGTGACCAGCTAATGAAGTCATATGCGAAATAACAACTTAACTTCATGGTATTCAATGAGGCCATACCTGAAACCTGTTCCTTGCTTCTGTCACCAGGCTAGCACTCCTCTGGTCAGATTGTAACACTAGTGAGATGATCCAATAGGTACTACCTGTAACCGGTACGGGTACTAGGTTGTTTTATGTTTGGTTTCACCCTGTAGTTTAATACTGGTATTGTTTCCTGTGCTATCGATTGATACGCACATTCTTTTATGTTTCGTTTTATAGTATCGTTTGATACTTGTATTGTTTCGTATCCTATCGCTTGAGACATACATTGTTTTATGTTTGGTTTCACAGTATCGTTTGATACTGGTATTGTTTCGTGTGCTATCGCTTGATACATACATTGTTTTATGTTTGGTTTCATAGTATCGCTTGATACTTGTATTGTTTCATGTGCTATTAGTTGATACACAAAACGGTTTGGAATATCGCTCACACTGGAGATAAGCAATATGCTGTATTTATAGGCCGCTGATTTCCACAGTGGAAACCGCAGACTTCGACAGACAGTATTCTGAATATACTTGGTTGAACGGTTGCTTCTTTGATCTCCTATCACACCCTGTTCGAAGCCTCCTTTAGTTAGCAGCGCTCGCTTCCTGTTGCTCAAGGAGCCATCTGCTCCTATTATACCTGTAGGTGACTAGGCCCTGGCCTGAACCCTTTACATTTCTTTAACCTCAGCAACTGGTTAGAAACCTGCTGGGATCTGGTCTGATCAACCTACGAACTGTCCAACAAAGAAGCTAGCAGTGCGGATTGGCAGAACCAAGAGAGGTTTGGCGCTGCCAATATGACAGAATTGAGTCACTGGAGACTCGAAGTGGGAAGCAGGTCCCACAACAAGGCCTTACCCAGAAAAGGGAACCAAAGAAGCAGAAAGAGCCAAAGAGTAACTTCTCAATTGACATAGCAGAAACACAACTAGCGCAAGACATGGCCAAGCAGACCTTTAGCGAATCGACTGACGAATTAGTAAAGGCAGTAACCAGCCTTCCTGGGCTATTTCCCCTCAGCCCCAGTAAAGGAAAGGCGCAGGCGCAACCACCGAAGAAAGACAGCATACCTGTTGGGACACCTAAGAAGGAAGACAAAGACGAATAAGTATCAGATCACTTGGTAGTAAAGCAACCACCAGACGAATTCGCCAACGATTCTCTAGAAAGCTCGCCCGATGACAGCTCCAGTAGCGAAGTGTCCGAGCACAATATGTCCGCAGGTGAATCCGCCAGGCTGGGCAAAGAGGGCCTGAAATCAAACTTCTGCTGCCATCCTCATTCTCGGGCAACAAGGACGATTTAAGACCTGCAGCATTTGACCAATAGTTAAGAACCACCTCTCAATACCTGGCCCTGCATGGAGTGAATAAAGCGAAAGAAAGAAGCGGAGCGTATTTTGGAATCTGCTATACCGGAAAAGCAGAAGAAGCATACCACCAAGCAATGAACCACTATGAGAGTGGGGAAAAAATCCCAGGAACGAGCCTGATAAAATACCGGAGAGAGAGATTCCAATCCTTGCGAAACACAGAAAAACTATACTAAAGGTTCATGGACAACCAGCAAGTACGAAATGGCAAAACAGAAAGAATAACTTTGGTCGCAACAGATCTTTTAATGTATCATGGATGATGGCCTACGGGGACAGTATCTCAGTACATGTTGTGACAAAGACTGTATGAAGCAATGCAACCCAGACTGCGCCAAGAGGTAGAACCCATGGCAGAAGAAGGAGACTCCTTTGACAAGATAGTCAAACGGGTGGAACGAAAGAACCCTATCCTGTATGAAACAGGAGTTTACTGAACCGGTATACCGCAGCAGAAAAACGCCAACGGATCATCATCGCGGGAGAGTGCAAAAAAGGATAAACCATACCGCAAAGATTCGAAAGACAAGAAAAATAAGAAGCAGAAATGACGCGATGAAGGCACATGTTTCGAATGCGGAAAAAAGGGGCACTATGCCAAGGACTGCTATGCCAAAAAGGAAAAAGGAAAATCAACTAAGCGAGAAACAAGTACGAACCACATGGAAGCAACTGAATATAACGCAGTGGAAATTAACTCGATGGAACTAGAAAGTCTCTGAACGCAACCAATACTAGCAATCAGGCCCCTGACACTCTAGAAAGAACGATTCACACAGAAGGCCACCGAGCAAAGGTACTATTCGACATGGGAACAATCGATTGCGACATAATTAACGCCGCCTTTATCTCTACCCATAGGATCCTGACGGACCCTCTACCTCAACCGACAACAGTCAATATGGCTATGAATGGCTGCCGCTCCTCGTGCCAGAAAAAGTGTGGTCTGACAGTTGGAATCGCGAAAGAGAAATGGATGAATCAGGAGATATTAGTAGGAAACCTCGCGAAATATGACGCTCTCATAGGAATGCCATTCCTAAATAGACATAATGCTCTTGTCAAAGGTGGGGATACAGCAGTGGAATTTCCTGATGACAAACTGCCGGTGCTATGCAAACCAACAAGTGGGGAATTCCGAGCCGCTGTGTCAGACACCACCACAACAACATTGTTGGAAGAATACAAGGATGTATTCCCGGACAAGGTCCCTGAAATGCTACCCCGGGTGCGTAAGATCAGCCACTACATTTGTCTACAAGAAACAATCAACCTATGAAACCAACCAACATACGTGAACCCAGAAGCCTACAAGGGGAATCTCATGAATTGGAGAAACGAGAAATTATGGGCTGGAGTTATCGTATGACAGGAAGTTCCCGTAGTGGCACCTATGTTTGTACAACCTAAGTCAGATGGAAGGATCTGCCCCCTAGTAGACCCAAAAATCCAAAACAACAACACGATCATGAATAGTCCATCGCTTCCAAACCAATAGCAGATCCTTAACCAAATAGGACAAGCGAAATGCAGGAGTAAGATTGATCTAAGTGACACATACTTCCAAACACGAGTGGACAAAGACAGCGTAAAGCTCAATTCATTTAAAACCCCTTTTCGAGGATTTGTCAGCAGAGTAATGCTACAAGGAGACATGAATGCACCTGCAACCTTTATGCGGATAATGGAAGACCTCCAAAGCGAATTTATACATCATTTTGAATGGATATACATTGATGATATTCTCATATTCTCAGATACGTTAGAAGAATACGAGAAACACATACGCCAGGCATGTGATCGACTTAGAAAGGCAAAATTCTATGCAAGCAAGCAGACATCAGTACTATTCGCAGATAAGCTGGAAATACTAGGACACATAGTGGATAACAAGGGGATCCATGCCTCTCCCCAGAAAATATCAAGCATTGCAGGCTGCGAAACACCTCGTAACAAGAAGGAATTGCAACACGTTCTAAGAATAGTGAACTATGTAGCTCAGTTCCTCCCACACCATGCTACCTTGACGGCACCGCTAACAGACCTGATGGGAAATATGGAATTGGTATGGACAATCACCTATCAGACTGCATTCGAGATGGTAAAAAAGTCAATCATCGATCACAAAGTCATGCGACCAATAGACACATGCAGCAAGGAACCAATCTGGTTAATTATGGACGCCTCAGATTAAGTAATTGGAGCATGGGTGGGACAAGGACCCACATACGAGATGGCTTGACCAGCCGCGTTACAGAGCGGGAAGTTCACCAATACAGAGATGAATTATGCAACTACCGATAAAGAGGCCTTAGCGATAGTGGAAGCGCTTAATCGGTTCCACAATGTACTAATAAGAAACTCCTTTACAATAGTTACAGACGACCAAACCTTAACACACCTACGAACGGCAAAGAACCCGTGCAGAAAGTAAGTTAAATGGCTGAGTGCCTTGGGAAAATACGACGTGAAGATAGTCTACAGACCAGGAAGTACGAACTATTTAGCTAATGCCCTTTCCCAGATATATGAGGGAGGATCAGACTTGAATCCACTCTATGTGCATAATCATATGCAGGAAGCAAACAACATCTCGGATAACACAGTCTAAGTGCCAGAATGAAACTGGATAAAACCTGAAGGGGATATCTCCGCTACCTCCCCTCCTTACTGATACACTGAGTACCCTAACGAGACTCCCGTACCCTCTCACAGCGCTTGCTCAATGACTGCAGAAAATGATTGTGGCGACCAGTGTACCCTGCGAAAAAACACCAGCCGAAGAACTCCAATACAGCACGCTACACTACTCGCACTGTTATGTGGATCATGGCCCATATCATCAGACTGAGATCTGATTCACAAACAACCAGCCTAGAAGAAAGAGGAAGCCAACCCCTCAACCCACTAGTGAAGGACCAAGCCCCACAAGTACAGACATCGACCCAAGCCCTGCGGAGTCCCCTGAAATCAATAACTGGGAATGGCAACAAGCGATCGGCGGTAGACCAGATAGTGCTAGGGAAGGGCCGTCCACCCTTGCTCATCCTACATCCAGGGCTTGTCCAATCCCGGCACTGCTAAACCCGGAAGCTCTGGCTTTCCATTTGCCACAACCGGATAGTACGCCAGTGGTTGAACGAGGGAAACCCATAGAGGACACTACCTATGAGACAATAGCGGGATTCCGGATGCCAGGACCTGATAGCCCACCACCTATTAGAAGAGCAGAATGACTAGAGAGTCTAACAAATGAAATGATAGTTTCAGTTCTACCCCCAACAAGGAGTGAATATCGACAAGGACTTTACCTTGATTTGGAAAACAGTAAGGAGGAAGACCTACCTGAGACAACCAGAGGAAGCGGGATAGAAGACGAACACGACACCTTACAAACAGTCAATGAAATGATCGGAACATTCCTAGCACATATGGTTGCAGCATACCGGGGACAACCAATTTGGAAAAAGGTCAATGGGAATATGAACTCCTCAGGAGATTTGTCCTGCTACAAGGTTACAAATGGAAGGCTGTACACAAGAACCAGATACGGGGAAGACTGCCTGGATATCCCAAAAGGCCCTGCATACAGATATACGACCTTAAAGGAGTAGGTCGTTAGCGAAATCCACAACAAAGGCCACCACAGTGTTGAATGAAACTTACAGTATGCTACGGAATACCTATTTTGGCCTGAAATGCGAAACAACTTCTGACCGTGTGTAGCCCAATGCCGGGCATGCCAGATAAATAAGGAACCTACAAAGTTACCAGAAGGAACGGCTCAAACAATCACCCTGCCGTCGGAAATCTTCGAATCGGTAGCCATTGATTTTGCAGGACCATTTCACAATTCATGGGGATACAACACAATCCTAGTTGCGATAGATAGGTTTTTGAGATTCACGTGGCTCGTACCTACAGCTAAGCAACTAACGGCAATAGCAAGCTAGGAACTTCTACACAACAAAATATTTACATCCCATGGCTACCCAACATCTCTAGTAAGTGATGCTGACCCACGATTCGAGTCACATGTGTGGAGACAGCAGTGTCGATCACTAGGCATTCACCATATCAAGACGGCACCAGGCCCCCATGGAATGAATGGACAAGTCGAAAGAAAAATTGCAGAATTAAAGACAGCTCTTCGAAACCTAGTCAATGCAAGACAAAACAATTGGTTTGATGCCATACCAGAAAGGGCAGCATACCTAAATACTGGATGGTCAGAAACCCTCGGTATGTCACCATATAAAGCTATTTTTGGAAAACGCTACCCACTACTCCCCCTAGTGAATTTCAAGAACTCAGCAGTACCGGCCGCTGACGAATTACTGAATAGACACCGAGCAATCTGAAACACAGCATTTAATGATATCAAATTAGTGCGCTTTAGGAGCACAAGAACAGCAGCAAAACGGCGCAGACACTATACACCGATCGGGAAAGGTACCCTGTTATTGGTTTATGAAATCCTTTTCGCAACGGAATCGGGGCAAAGGAAGAAACTACTACCGCACTGGCGAGGACTGTTCTAGATAATTGAATATGATGAGCACACGCAAAATTACAAAGTAGAAATGGACGGCAGAATGTACAGAAACTGGCAAGCGATATTCCATGTATCTACCGTGAAACAATACCTCCCTAATGACAATACCACCTTGCCCGGAGGAAGGCACGCAAAGCCGCCTCCAATCAGGGTAAATGAAAAACCAGAGTGGGAAGTGGAGGTTATACGAGACCACAGGAAGCGCCACGACCGTGACCAGTTTCTGGTCAAATGGACGCGGTATCCGGAAACTGAAAACAGCTGGGAACCCCGCGAAGGATTAGAAAATACAATGGAACTAGTAAGCCAATGGTGGGAGAACAATAAACCAGAAGACGAGCTACCCTCTACAATAAACCATGTAACCGTGGTAACAAGCCCAAACCTGCTGGAAATACAACACCTCCGCCCAGATACACATGAAAAGATACAAGATGGATTTTGGTCGGCCCATTTTGAGAGCGATTTCGAAAGCAGCAAAGATGAAAATTGGGTTATAGAAGATGAAGCAGCATACCTAGCTTGGCTGGCCAAGGCTGAGTACTGGGAATAACAAGAAAAAGAAACACACCATCCAACCGCCTTACGATATCAAACGATGAGCAAGTACTGTGGAGACTGCGCCATCAGCTAATGAGACTGTTGGTGAACCCTGATATTATCCCTAGACGATACCTTACACGGCAATTATTCATACATATTTGCAACAAATGCCTAGATATAACAACCGAGTCAACGGGAAGGATGTGGGGCGTAACAGTGGCTGACATATTCCGCTTTGGAAGCAGATGTTACCTGAGCACAAAAAAATGTAAGATGTGCATAGAGATGGAAGAAACCGAAATTAAGTACCACCCACCTTCTCCTGAACACCTAAGCGAGGCCAATACCTAAGCAAGGCCAATACCTAAGCAAGGCCAATACCAAGACATAAATACCACCCGCCATCCCTCAAAACTCCACCGAAGAGAATAAACCAGGCTACAGGACCTCCAAAACTGAAGAAAATCTTTACCCTCTTACAAACCTTTACCCTGCTACAAACCTTGCCTTAGCCGAGAAATGTCGACCTACGAAGAAATAAGCATCAAGGGACAACACATTATTGTGGACGAACTACTAAGCAGTGGAACCATTCCCCGGGAGGCATACTGGAAAATATTTTACATCCACTACTATGACGATTGTGGGCGGATCGATATCGAAGGAGAGGACTGGCAAGACCAAACAGTCTGAAACTACATCGACCTACCGCGCTACAAAGTGTCAGGTTGCTTTGTGCGCAAAGCACCCTGCCAGGAGTGCTTGAAGAGATTGTTGGAGGGGGCAGAATGGATGTTGCAGGACAAGATGAGATTGTTCCAAGATAGTGATGATGATGAGGATGGGTCCTATGAGGACTTTCAGGAAAATAGCGGGTTTACCGAGTATTAGGATTTTATTAGGTTATTTTATTTGGTGAAATTGTTATTTTATTTTGAGAGTGTAACTGGTACAGGTACTAGGTTGTTTTATGTTTGGTTTCACAGTATTGTTTGATACTTGTATTGTTTCGTGTACTATCGGTGGATACACACATTGTTTTATGTTTAGTTTCACAGTATTGTTTGATACTTGTATTGTTTCGTGTGCTATCGGTTGATCCACACATTGTTTTATGTTTGGCTTCACAGTATTGTTTGATACTTGTATTGTTTCATGTGCTATCGGTTCATACAAACATTGTTTTATGTTTGGATTCATAGTATCGCTTGATACTTGTATTGTTTCATGTGCTATCAGTTGATACACACAACGTTTTAGAATATCGCTCATACTGGAGACAAGCGATATGCTGTATTTAAAGACTGCTGATTCCCACAGTGGAAACCACAGCCTTTGACAGACAGTATTCTTAATATACTTGGTTGAGTGGTTACTTCCTTAATCTCCTATTACACCCCATTCGAAGCCTCCTTTAGTTAGCAGCGCTCGCTTCTTGTCGATCAAGAAGCCATCTGCTCCTATCGCACTGCTACATGACTAGGGCCTGGCCCAAACACATTACACTACCAGTGACATCCAATACTTGAAACCATCTTGGTTATGATAAGAATTATGCTTTTAGTATCCTTAACCTTTCCTAATAAAGGTTATAGGATAGGGGCATGTTTGGACTTAACAAGTGTAAAACTCCCCTGTTCATTTCAGGTGCTACTTGGGACTACCCCCGGGACCCCGATGGTTAGCCTCCGCTATCTCCATCAGTTCCAGTCTGTTTTATGCCCAATAACCTAGAGAAAGTACTTCACCTTCTCACCTGTGCCCTTCTGTATAATCTGCAAACACCTTATAGTTGGTCATATGGCCAGAGCCTATATAGTGTTATGAGCATATCCCCAAAGGTCCTGCTTTCCTAGATCGCACTCCACTACACAACCATTTGCCCATAATGTCCAGGACTCAACACAGAGCCTGAGGGTATGACAGGAATAATCTCTCTAGGTTACACCTACTTTGGAGCTATATACCTCAACCAATAAAATTTCAGAGAATCTCAGATTTCAGGATCATATGTTGCTTCATATAACTAACATTCCAGTCAATTTTCCTAAAACCCCCATGAGACTTTCTGGTACAAGCTAAATTAATTCAGCACCCTTGATATGGTAACCTGACTGCCATAGCAGGGTAACTAGACCCCTAAGGTAGGGTAATCCTACTTGAATATCAGGATAACTTTACCTACTTATCCTGCCTACTCCTTCAGTGGAGTTAGACTCTTGTATCCTTTCTCTAGTTACCCTGCTCAGTAGAGTAACTTGTCTACCTAAGGTCTCTAAGCACATTGACATTGCCTATACCCATGTACTAGGTTTCTAAGTACCTCAGTACTTAGAGTCATACTTGTTCACAGTTGGACCCTGACTATAGAGTACCTGTGAGGTACGTAATTACTTGCCTATCTGTTCCTCCCTGTTGACTACCTGGTTATCAATATGGGTGTACATTCAGGTTGTCATAACTCATGTATGGTAGGTCATTACATCACTCCCCTCATCTCTAAGGTCTGACCTGGACCACTAGAGTATTTCCTTGTTCCCATGACTTGGTTCCCCTATAGCCCTACAGTCCCTTGTCTTAGCGAGGTACCTTTAGTGCAAATCCAAAATAGGCTGCAAGCCAGTGCCCTATTGTCTCTTATTGGGCTTGCATGAATTCTCTTCTGCTCTATGGCCTTCCCATGAAACCAGGTACTGGACAAATTGTTATGGAAACTGTTCTTTGGTTGCTCTGTACCATTCACTGTCAACCACAATCTTTATGGTATAGCTTGGCTTACTATCCACAATGTCAGAAGCGGGAAACTCTCTGGTTTTACTTCTATCAGGATCCTCATTCTATGGCTCTAGTAGTGTGATATTGAAAAATGGATGAATAGACAAATGGGCTGCCAATTATAGTATATAGGCTCAGGTACCTACCCTAAGTTTGACTACAAACAGGCCAAATATCTTCTAGTCTACCTTCTCTATTGGCCACTTGGTGTGAATGTTCCTTCAGTTTAACATCACACAGTCTGCCTTCTTTGCTCAGCTTATTATTACATCTTCTAAAGTCACATTACATGGAGATGGCAGTCTTTTCTGGCCACGCTATTTCATTTCCTTTCTTGAGCCTACTTATACTGTCTCCCAACTTTCTTGCTAGGTATCTTCTCGGTCTGTAACTGAGATCTCACTGTTGGGCTGTATCCTCTAATTATCAGATGCATACTATACCTGGCTAGTTTGTCTGTAGGTTAAACCTGTATTTTATCTCAACTAGGGACAATCTAGTAGATTCGGCCCCGCAGGTGTGGTAGGCATACTTAGCCAATAGTAACAGCAACATCCAGTCATTTTGCTGATAGGAACAATAACTGCATATATACTGCTCCAGTGTCTGATTCAGCCTTTCAGTTTACCCATCAGTCTTGTGATGGAAAGTAGTCCAAACATTAAGTTTCACCAGTAACAGATGCATTAGACTTATCCTCAACTGGGATATCAATCAGCTATCATGGTCAGAGATAATTCATTTGAGTAGCCCATGAATGTACCACATATCATTCCGGAATATCAAGGCCAGCTCCTTGATCGGTACCTCACTGGCCAGTAGTATAAAGTTTACCATTATTGAAAATCCATCTATGATTAGCCAAATCTTTGTATACCCCTCTGGCTCTGGAAGCGCTACAATGAAATCTATTGACATGGCTGTCCTAGTCCTTATTGGAACATCAAGGGGTTCTAGCAATCTATACTTGTTATGCCAGATGGACTTATTCCATTGGCAGGTATCATAAGATATATATATCGTCTGTAATCTGTATGTCCATTTTTAGCTTATAGAAGTTGGCCTTAACCCTAGCAATCATTTGGTAGTCCCAAAGTGCTCCGCTAAATAGAAACCATGTTCTGCCTCCATGATTGTTTGCTTCAATTCCTGACCTATAGGAATATACTATCTGTTCTTATATAAGAGTAAGTTTGTCTCTATTGTGAAAAACCAGTTGACTTTCTTGTTACCAGCCACAGTTGCCTTCAGGATCCTCTGGTACTCCTGATCTTGTTTAGCCACAGCATGCAATACTTCCAAAAAGAAAGACTGGAGCAAAAACTCTCAGTATATGTGCAATACCTGTGGTTGCAAGATTTCCCCTTCCTGGCTAACAACCCACTGCCTAGGACACAAAAAGGGCTAGGGCTAAGAATCACTCCCCCCTTTAGGGTAGTAGTCCCTATGCTACCATAGTGTATCAGCCTTCTCATTCAACTACTCCTCATGGTAAATTACCTTCAAATTAAACAGTTGCAGGAACTCTGCCCCACCAAGCTCCCTGCAGTTGGGAATCTTAGTACAATTAAAGTATTCTAAATTATTTGATCCATATAGATCACCAATTGGTCCTTTACTAAGTGCAGTAAATGATCTCACTTCTTGTACACCACTGTGCTGGTAGTTATTTCCTTGTTATAGACATCACAATTTATCTCTGCTTGTAACCGGTACAGGTACTAGGTTATGTTTTGTGTTTTGGTTTACAGTATCGTTTGATACTCGTTATGTTTCAAAAGTATCGCTTGATACTTTGCATGTTTTACATTTGATTTAATAGTATCATTTGATACTTGTTATGTTTCAAAGATGTTGCTTGATACTTTCAATGTTTTATGTTTGATTTAATAGTCTCGTTTGATACTTGTTATGTTTCAAAGGTATCACTTTATACTTTGAATGTTTTATATTTTATTTGATAGTATCATTTGATACTTACTATGTTTTAAAGATAACAATTGGATACTTTGAAAGGGACTATTATATCGCTCATGCTGGACATGAGTGAGAACTTGTATTTAAACACCCCTGATTCCACGATGGAAACAGTAGTCTTCAACAGATAGTATCTTGAATATACTTGGTTGAACAGTTACTTCTTGATGTCCTACTACGCACTTTTGAAGCCTCCTTTAGTCTACACAGCTCTCGCCTCTTGCCCAACAAGCAGGCCATCCGTTACTATCATACTCAATGCGTGATAAGCACCCCAGGTGTGAACATGTTTCACTACTGGGTGGAATTTCCAGCTATGATAGGCCGCCTGATCCCACTTCTCATCGACAAAAACTAGAAGAGTATACCCCCAAATGCAAAATCACTAGCATGAGTTCCAAGCCTTGTAAGACTCTTAGAATCGAAATGTGCTAGGATAGGTTTGGACATGGATGCTTCCTTCAAGTAGTTAAAAGTCTGATCGCATGCAGAGATCCTGTTCCATCTGGTATCCTTCTTAGTCTAGTCCATTAGTGGTTTCGCAATCTTGCTAAAACCGTCTGTCAACCTATGGTAGAAGGTGGTACAACCCATAAAGCTTTGTATGTTCAACGCATATATTGCAGGTATCTATTCCCTAATTACCTGTACCTTTTCTGACAACCTAGAGATCCCCATATCGCAGATTCTCTACCCCAGGAAGTCCACTTCCTATTTGTGAAAGCTAGTCTTTCCAATGCTCAGGCATAATTTAGTCTTTCGCAGCTTTTCTATCACATGCCCCACTATTGCAACACGCTCTTCCATGGTCTCAGAATAGACCAGTGTGTCATCCATGTAGACTAGGACTCCTTCATCTAAGAGGTCTCCAAATGCCTTGTTGATCATACTCTGGAAGGTCACAGGGGTATTGCATAGCCCAAAGAGAATAACTGTAGACTCACAAAGTCTATATGTACTGGAAGACGGATCACTTGGCTCAAAAAAATGTTTGATCTAATCTGAGGATCTGAGACATTTCCCTGTACTGGACAACGGTTGCCGTCCGCTGGACCACCCCATCCCGTTCCTCAACCCTTCAAAAATTGAGGAGAGGAACGCCAGCAAGAAGAAAAATAAAACCGCGATAGCGGCAGC